>CM053790.1:72312129-72429629 GCA_028749045.1 Cupressus sempervirens | reverse complement strand
GTAACAACAATTAACAAGGTGCACAAGTGCCAAAGTTCCTACCTTTGGTGTACTAGGTTTTTGAGTAAGAACTGAGTCATATTGTACATGTAGAATTTTTAACATTTAATGATGGTGAAATATTAATAAATTGTTTATCTAAAGAGTGCTAGGTAAAGAAATATAGAACTATGTTTTTTTACTAAGTCAAACAAGTTTTAGAGGGGTGCCTGAAACCCACTAATTAACAACAAAAGACAACAAAAAGTTTAGAGAAAGCTACAAAACATTAGTTAACAACATGCCAGAATAGGCTGCCATAAGAAAACTAAAGAAAAAATAGCCATAAAGAGGAGCAGGCAAGCTTAAACCACCAAAAGTTAGGGGCAAGACAAAAAACCAAAAATATTGACCAGGGCATCATTTCTTTGACCAACTCCACATCCTTGAGCTCTAAATTTCCCATGGTCTATGTCACAACAGTCATCAAATGAGCGTCTTATGGAGAATCCTCCTTTTCCCTCTTCCTCTTGTTCACTCTCCTTTTGTTGCTTATGCTCTCTGCCAATAGGTAGTCATCTTCTTCAGTGACACTAATTTCATCATTATCCTCATCCTCTTTGCCCCTAGTCACTAGTACATTTGACCCCATTTTTAAACCAAAAATTTCAACCATTATTAAAATGGGGTCAAATTGGTTGGAATATGCAATGAAAAATATGTTTTTCTTTTACATCCATGCCCATGTTGGTCAAAATTTGACCAACATTGGCTTCATTCAATTTCATACACATTAATTGAGACCTTAATTAGGTCTTTATATAACACAGGGCTGAGGACATAGTAAACCATAAAACACTAAGAATACATTTACTCGACTTAAGAGAGAGACTGAGTACATTAAGTAGGTCGTGATATTGTCAATATGTGCCTCAATTATATGGATATTTCTCTTAGACTCATGGTTCATGGATGCATATTGTTTAGTGCTAAGAGTGGTTGAAGACTCATAACCACAAGGATTCACATATTGTTTCATTCATCTTGTGTGAGCGATAGTCTCTTTGGTAGTCTCGTAACACGACTACTCTCATGGTGCATGGCTGGTATTTTAGATTTCCTTAGTTATTTGTATGAGCTAGAAGGGACACACAAGCAAAGACTTAGGATGAGTTCTTGGTGAATGCCTGGTGAGGAGGATGAGTTCTATTTTGTAAATGGAGATTTGACATAGGGTTTGGATTAGGGTCAAGGTCTTTTGGTAATTTTTAGGAATCCCATGTTTAACCCCATTTTAGGGTTTATTTTATTTAGAGGGTTTCAGATTTATAAAATTTTTGTAACCATTCATTAGTTTTTTAGGGTAGAGCTTGCAGAGTAAAATATGACTATATAGTGTGCTTACAATAGCTGCCAATATCCTATGTTTTTGTTTTTGTGCCATGCCTTCTGCATACTTGTAACCCTAACACATAACGTTTAGTGTTTTTAGCACAATTCTTACTTGTAACCCTTGGATAGGGACATTAAAATCAAGCTCATCTTTTCATACCTTTAGAATTTAGTGGAACCATGGCAGGGATGAGAAGAAAACACTGCAAACTAACCAATATGTTAAAGCTCACAAAAAACTAAGGTATCTACTATTCCGACTGAGTTTATTTTAGACTAGAAAGATATATGGGTTGGTTAATTTTACTAAATTGGGAGTTTTGGTTGTTCTTATTTATGTCGCTCGAGCTTTTGTTTTCAGTTTCATCAATCATATTATTGATTTCTTTTCAATATTTTTTATGGTACAAGTAGTTGTGAAATTTTGTGTATATTGATAGAATGTGTTGAATTTGATGGCATTAGGAAAGCTTAGGTTTTTGCTCCACCTAATTATGAATTTATGTTGAAATTTATAGGATATTGGATAACCACTATATGGAAAGTTAGGTTTTGAAATTACGAGTAAAATTAGATTCTATGACCACCCAATCTAAGTCACTGGATATGTACTAGTGTTTTGTCTCTCTTCTAGTTTGCAGTCTACATGTACATAGTTAGTTTAGTAGTCTTATGGGAATACAACTATGACTTTTCAGTAAACTTGCTGCAAGTTTAAATTTTTGATCATAACACACATGCCTCAATTCGTTCTAATGTCTTTTGATGCCACTCAATTCAAGAAATTCATATTTTCTATGGATCTATGTTTTGTGTTGATGAAAATGGGCTAGGAATAATGTTTCTCCAAGATTGATTTAAATTCAGAATTACTATTGATCTGTGTTGGTGTTGATGAAAATAATCCAATATCTTGATTTTTCCAAGATTTTTTTAGCTAATTTTTATTTGGAAAATTTTCCTTGAATTTGACATCTTAAATTTGTGTTTTTCTCTGTTTTGATCCAAGTATATAGAACAGGGTTAATTGCCTTTTGATCATTCTTGGATGATTGTTTTAAAGAAGCAAAATTTTGGTCCCTATTGCCCTAAAGTCATTAATGATTTGCCTCATCATAAATTGTTTGGAAGTTCTTTCAAACATGGAGAAACAATGAGCTTTCTCCAATGTCCATGTTTGACTAGTTTAATATCTATTGCTTTTAGATGAAAGCTTTCATCTAGCTAACTACTAGAATTTTACACCTTACTTTATGATCTATGAGTTGGTTGTGTGATGCAGGGTTCAACTCCTTTTCGGCAATTGATTCTATTTTTCGTTCTTATGTTCCAATCTTCTGGCTTCTTATCTTCTGAAAGATAGCTTAGTTGATTTGTTACTACTTCAAATGTCACTTACTTGCATACAAACACTTGGACCACATGCAGCTAGAGTAGATTGGACTCAACCAATTTGAATAATGGACTACCTATTCTAACTTTCAATTGCTTTAGTTATGCTCAGTATGCCTTGGGTTGTTGACTTCACCTTTACATTGTGGTTGGTATTTAATTACAAGCATTTGAAACATATGTTTGGCTTGAAAAATGAAACATTGTGATGTTAGTTACTTCTAAAAATGGTTTGAGACTATCCACATTTTGGAGAAACTGCCAAAGAACTATCTTGAAATTGATTGCACTAATTAAGGAAACTATAAATAAGACTATGCATTCAATGATGGTAGGATTTTCATAACTCTCACTTGAGGACATATATATTAGTAAAAAGAGTGTTCATCAAGGTTAAAACACTGTAGGAAACAACAAAAACATATACTTGACATCAAAGTTTAGTCAATATAGGAAAATCTAAGCTACAATAGTTGAACCTTTATTTCTTTGATTGCAATCTTGTATTACATAAAGAAGTTTCTCTTAGCCTAGTCCAGATGCAACACCTTACATTATTACTTTTGTGATTCTTTTATATTTCCATCTTGTGTCTCTTCAATTCCACCATTTACTTGTTTTTCATACTTGTCAAAACTAGAGTTGTGTAAAGTTGTGCGAGACCCAACATTGTCATTTCCCACCTCCAATATAAATATAGATATTAAAGCTGAGGATTGTGGCACTAGGACTAGGCCAACCTCTTTACATGTCCACCTTGGAGCTAGAACTTATAATGGATTTTAATTAAAAAAACTATGTTCAACATATTGGAGGAGATCCAAGGTTGAAAATTTATGACAAGTTAATGCCAATGCCACATCAAGGAAGCAATCAAGATATGGAGAAAATAAATATGTTTCTATCTTTACGGTGAGTGGAATGACAGGGAAAAACTAATGGCAAGAATTTTATATGGAAAGAAAACAAAAAGGAAAATGGAGCTAAGCCATGTTTTCCTATGATCAATTCCAACTGTCAAAGAGCAAGACTTAAAAATAATAATCATCCTACTCCAAATAATGAACTTATGGCAATGATAGAAACCATAATTACCAAGTCATGAGAAAGGATCAAGGTAATCCTTTCTCATCCTTCAATGATAAATTTCACAAAAGGATAGCTCATGCATTTGATTAATCTAGTTGTTCAGTGTAGTTGTTCCATCTATTGTACTATAGCAATGCTCTAATTTCATAAATTGTAGTTGCTTCAATTATATTGGATCCAAAAATTCAATGTGTTGTCTATCCATCTATGGCCGCCCTTTGTCCCTTCTATCTCCCACACCCTCTATTCATTTTTTGTGAGGATGAGAAAGGAACTAGAAAGACTTATCTTCATACGGCTTACAATTATCGTCATAATAGCAAAGGAAGAGAGGATAAAAGGAGATTAAATTTATTTCTTATTTTCACTAATGATTTCTCTCCTTATCTAATTCCTGAGTAAACATGTTGTTGGTTATGATACGTAGTCTATAGGTGAATTCATGTGAGATAAATATACCTATTGAAGTAGACTTAAAACATTTCATTATTGCTATATCAAGAAGAAAATACTATGACTGCTTGAATTTAATCAATGGTGCTTACTACATAAAAATAGACTATTTTCATTACTTGAAAGAAGGTTTTGGTTTCCCACCAAGTTCTGAAATCAATTCGAGAATCCATTGTATTTATAGTAGTTCCTTATAAGTATCATAACTGATGTAATATTTGGCTAGCTATATCTCTATTCCAAAACTATAATGGTATGAACTTGGTTGATAATGCTTTAATGTTGTATTATGATTGCCAATGCACTTAAACAATTTCTTATATTTTATTATATTTTTAAACTGAAAAGAAAAAAAACTTGGGTATAGTCACCAAACTTGGAAAAGCAAATGTTGATCAATGCATCTATTGAAGTAGACTTAAAATATTTCATTAATGCTATATCAAGAAGAAAATACTATGATTGCTTGAATTTAATCAATGGTGCTTACTAAATAAAAATGGACTATTTTCATTACTTGAAAGAAGGTTTTGGTTTCCCACCAAGTTGTGAAATCAATTCGAGAACTTGTTGTATTTATAGTAGTTCCTTATAAGTATCATAACTGATGTAATATATGGCCTAGCTATATCTCTGTTCCAAAACTATAATGGTATGATCTTGGTTGATAATGTTTTAACATTGTATTATAACACAAATACCCATTGACAAAATTTGCAGTAAAGGACTCAAAAGTTAAATCTTTCCATTGACCTATAACTTTGATGTGTAAGGTCCATTAAGGATTCTCAGTAATGTGAACTAGCATTCAGTGTGATGAAGTTTTAAATTTTGGTTCATTTTTCTTGCTATTTTCCCAAATAACAAGAAATGTTGGACTGAAAATGGTGCAAGATGATGATGAAAACCTTTTGGGTGATTAGACCTTAAGGAAATTTACTTATTTTCTTCCTCCTTTGGAAGAAAAGGGGTGCGACTAGGTTTGCATGTGTATTTCAGATATACTATTAGTGGTAATCCTCTGGAATTTTCACAGCAGGAAGATCCTCAGATCTTGCTTGCGTTGTGTTTTAGTGGTTTATTGTTCATGTATAAGCATTGGAGAAATGGTGAGTTCTTAACAACAAAATGATAGCTAGCACAAGTTGAGGGTAATAGAATGATGAAAATGTACCATCTTGTTAGTTCTTAAATTAGTAGGATTAAATATCTCCTTACGAACTACTAGAAAGAGGACACATATATGTGGGACTGGAGTTATTCAAAAAGTGAAAGGAGAAAATCTTAATAATGTTGAGTATAAATAAATCCAAGCTGAGCCAATCTTTCCCCATGTACCAAAAAGTAAAGATTAATAATGAGTTAGTAATAAGATCTACTACATACTCTTTTAAATCCATACTGTTTTGAATCAACGAGGAGGAATTCAGTAATAAATTTCAACCTTAAAAAGTGTTTTAATTTGATTTTTATATCTCTAATGAAGAATATACTAATGGAAAATCTATATCTAAATATCAATAGCTAGAATGGTACCATTAAATGAGAAATTTTGTTGCATATCAAATACAACATATCTTTAATAAGTACAAGGAAGTAGGTTTTTAAATATTGCTTCTTGACGAAATTATTTCTTTTCCCACATATTATGTGTCTATTGTAGCTTGTTCTTGTTGTGGGGACAAAGCTATAACATGTTATTGCAACACTTGCACTCTAGAGAATGTGACTGGAAGTGGACGTTTATCTGGTTCAAAGATCAAGCCACAAGATGAATTATTTTGGTTTAACAAGCCAGAGTTGCTTCTTTCTTTGATCCATTTCATACTTTTCTAGGTATAGAATACTACAGATTGCTTTTGTGTTTACTCTTAGTCTCTATGGCATTGAATTGGGTTGGGATAACAATGTGTTCTCTTTGGTGTATGATTTTGTAGAATTCATTTGAGTTGGCTTCATTCTGTTGGTTTTGGGTATGGATTAGAATATACATATATCTATAGGAGCTCTTGGTTTTTTATTATATATTACCAGAAAGTTTTCTACATTATCTATTGTAAAATTGTTTTAAGATATCTTTGTAATCACTTTTTATTTTTAATTCCTTTAATCAATGCAATGGCAATTTAGATATAATTGTTGTTATCTTAAGAATCACATGCTTGTTTATGTACGTCTGATTTTGGGGTATGAAATTGATTATTTTATCACTAATTTCTAAGATTTTCTTAGGGTCCTTTGGACTTAGCTTACATCTATTGTTTTGATGAACAACTTTGCAGGGCAGTTTCTTTTTAGCTTCAATACTCTACCACTCATGCACTTGCTACTCAGGTAATCCACACACTACTTACCCTTTCAGGTATTTTAGAAGGCCTTTATATTGCTTTTGCAAACATATAAATGAGAAGACACACATACATCACACTTTGCACAAGGGCTTCATGGATTCATCTTTGGTCTGTTGAATTCTTAATCTCCCACCTTGGTTTCTACATCTCTCTCTCTCTCTCTCTCTCTCTCTCTCTCTCTCTCTCTCTCTCTCTCTCTCTCTCTCTCTCTCTCTCTCTCTCTCTCTCTGCATCATTTCCTACAAACATTAAAATAGCATGTTCTAGCTTTAGTGGTTCTAGACTCTATTGTTTTTGTTATTGGTTCCTCTATTTTTATATAGGTAAAATATATCATATCTATACTGATGTTTTTGAGGGTGACTAATTGACAGTATTGACTATTCTTTGCTTCAAGCATATTATATTTTGGTAAGCCTTATTTTGGTTTCTTCAAAATTTTAATATGCTTCATGAAAATTAGGTTTTTAAGTTTATTTTTATTTTTTGCTACCTTGATAAGATTTACTGTTTATGGGAGGTTGGTCATTATTGGATGGTTGCTTGTGACGAGAACATTTGTTCTCAGTGGCGTGTTTATTTCACTTAACAAGTAAGTTCCCATTTGTTGAATGTGAGTTTATTATAAATGTTGTGATTATTAAACTATATCTACTTTGCCTCTGAGTTTGTTTGGTTGAAACTAGGATTCTAAAATTTGTTTATGAAAAGAGATTTAGATTTAAATGGGGTTAGTGTTATTTCTATAAAGATTAGGATATTAAAATCTTTTTACTAGAGATAAAATCTAAGGCTTGATTACAGGGTTATTCAATTATCTATGGAAGTAACAAACAACCTAATTAGCTAGAGTTACTTTTGTATCTATGAGGCTTTAAAATGAATAGAGCATAGATATTTGGACCTTTCCTAAGGGGATATATAGCCATTGGATTATACCTATTTATATTGATTTTCTTCCTTCGTAGCTATCTTCATATGAAGATTATTATAGACAGAATAGTGTAGTATTCTTTCTCTAGGTCTTCACTTCAAGTGTTATAATTTATTGGATAGTCTTATACCTCAACCTTGGTCTTATACCTAAATCCTAGTGTTTGCTGTAAATCTAAAAGGATGAAGCTCAAAAACTTGATTTTAGGCCCTAGGGTATAACAAACATTTCCAAATTTGCTGTAGATTTTTTCTGAGATATCTCAATATTTGAAAGTTGAAATGTCTCCTTCCATATTCCCCAAATAATTTTTTCTATTTAATTCTCCTAATCTAACATTCACTTTATTTCAGGATTCATATTGATCTTGATTTGATTCAGCCATACAAGAAACAATAAAGTAATGATGAAACTAAGCCTTTTTAGAGATTGGATTTCTACATTCATTCATACCTTTTTCTTTTGTAATAAAACTTGCTCCACTCACTTTTATTAGGTAATAAAATGGTTATCAGGTGTTGGCAAATACTTTTGCTCTTATTCTTTAGCAACTAAATTGTTTCTAGATACAGAGGAAGTGTTATGCTTCACTAGGTGATCACCAGTAAGGGGGTCATACTTGACTAAGAGGTGAGACTCAAATAGAATTATATAAAAAAATAACTAAAATATTTCTATAAAGGGACCCCTTCTTTGGGTTTAGCTTTAACCAAAGATAGAGATAAAGAAGGAAAAATCCAATAGGGATAAAGAACATAACATAGTATTGATGATAATGATGAGATTTTTGAAGACATGTGATGTTGAGGCTTTTGGGTGCTTATTGACATTATCATTTTTAATTTTAATAAAGAAGTTAGAACATTTTCCTCTAACTATTGGAAAGTCTTTAAATTGACATTGTAGAGCTCATTGGGACATTTTTCATGACATTTAACTTATTTGCATTATAGTACTTTAAATATTTATGGTAGTTTAGTTAATTTTAAGATGTTGTGTGGTATTTTGAATTTAATTAGTACTTATGTGATATTCTAAACTTAATATCTGCAACAAATTTGAATAAATTTGTGATTTTAAATGTTTGTGTGTGGTTGCCTTTGGTGGTCAAATGTGCTCGTGGGTCTAGGCCTCAAATTTGTTAAATTGAGATGAGGTTCCCCATTTGTGAAAAATGTCAAATGTTCTAACAAGATAATAGAAATACAAAATTATAAATAATTATTTATTTAAATATTAAATAATTAAATTGCTAAAAAATAGTAGAATCACATTGGAAGAAAACCTTGAAAATGGGCTGCCTTAATAGAAAAAGTATAATTGAATTGTATTAGTGAATTTAAAAATAATAATTAAATTTAGCAAAATTCACATTAGACTGTTTAAAAATCAAGTCATACAGTATCTAATAGAGCTAAAGAATGTGTTTGTTGGGCATGTGTGGGTTCCAATTTGTATTCAAGCCATATCTAATAAAGTGATATGACTATATATGCACTTGGGTAAGGTCTGGTCACATTCTATTTGATTGGGGCAACTTTGTGAAAGATGTATTTCTTTGAGCAAAAAAATTTCTTAAATGTGGACATATTTATAGTAATCTTAGAATATAGCTCAATGTGAAGCTAGGTGATTCCATTCTCAATAGCTAATTGGCTACCTGTTTCTATTACTTAATTTCCATGCAGAATAGTTGCCTTTCAAAAACACTAAAGCTTGTCAGGGACATGAAAAGTTTCACAATCTATAAAGATAGCTTGCATTTTTGGATTAAATTATGTGAGTAGTTTTTCTTAATCAACATTTCAGATCACACTATGTGATTCATGTCATCAAGAGAAAAATCTGATAATGAATTGTCTTCTCTTTCTTTTTATTTTGATGATGGATATGTAGTGGTCTAAAATGTTGATGAAGATAAATTGTTAACACAATTTAGAAACTACAAACATTGAGTAGCGGCCAGATAGTGAGCATGCTAGTACTTATGGCACTACTTGTTCATTCTATAAATTAATATATACATCATCTAGTATTGATGATGATGATGAGATTTTTGAAGACATGTGATGTTGAGGCTTTTTGGGTGCTTATTGACATTATTATTTTTAATTTTAATAATGAAATTAGGACATTTCCCTCTGACTATTGGAGAGTCTTTAAATTGACATTGCAGAGCTCATTAGGACATTTAACTGATTTGTATTATAGTATTTTAAATATTTATTGTAGTTTAGTTAATTTTAAGATGTTGTGTGGTATTTTGAGTTTAATTAGTACTTATGTGATATTCTAAACTTAATATTTGCTACAAATTTAAATAAATTAGTGATTTTAAATGTTTTTGTGTGGATGACCCCAACCCTAGAAGCTTTTGGCAGAGTTATTGAACCTAAATTAGAACCATTACTTTTGTTGTCGTTCATGAGCATAGAAGAGAGGCCTATTTATTAATTTTACTATAGGATTGCTACATGGATTGAAATTTTGATGCTAGCCTTTGTTCTTCTCTAGAGTATGCCAAGAAAATTTGTTTGATTTGGCTTGTGTATTTTTAGTGAGGATCCTTGTATGGGACTAGTTTTTGAATTTGTATTTGAATACATGCCCTTTATTGGTTGTACAACTTTTTGAATCCTTCACTATAAGCTCCCCTTTGATAGCCATGGCAAATTCATCATATTGCCACTTCTAAGGTCTTGAAGTGTTTCCCTATTTGATTTTTAGAATAACCTTTCCTCCTGGAAAACATTGCTATACATTAATATGTTTCGATCTTTTAGTCATCTTCATTAGTTGATACATTACTCACATTAGTCATTGCTATTAGTATTAGTCAAGGCATTCTACTAATAGCACCTAAGTAACTTTCACCTTGTGACATCTCTTTGAGGCATTTTGCAAATAATTAAGATACATTGTCTATAACTCCACATTTTGCAAACATCTAGGCCTTCTAGAAATTATAGGATCATTTTAGTTACATTTGAAAACATTAATCAACAATTTCCATATGTGCAGATATAAACATTAACTACAACATGTCCAATTTATTTGCAAATATATTTTCCTATGAAGAAAGACCACGCCTGACAATATCAACCCATAAAAAAGTAGTGAGACAATGGTTGCATTGTAGGCTCAGTTTCAAAGTAAACCTGATAAATGTTATTATCCTTTCCAAAAGTGTAAGGGCTTAAAGAATCAAAGAATTCTCCTTGACAAAAGTTTAAGGGCTTAAAGAATCAAATAATTCTAATCACAACATCCCAGAGTCACTATAGGCAACATGGTCATGTTGAAGGGGGCCATGATTTTTTTCCATTACTGAATGTGGATTTCCTACTAGAGGAACGTGAAGGCGTGAATATCCAAGCTGAGGATAACACTCCCATCAAAGAAGATGATAATGTGCCAGAGGACATGATTGAAGAAGATGATATTGGGGCTAGGTGATGAAGAGGCTCACAATGATGGTACTAGCAAATCTGATAATGATGATGAAGATGGTGTTGATATAACTTTACTTGAGAAGGCACACAAGCCCTTATATAAAGGCTCCGAAACAACTCTACTCTCACCTATAGTGTTGTTGGTGAACTTAAAGGTTATGAATCATATATCCAATGTAGCAATGTCACATATGCTAATGTATGCAATTTTCGTCATCTTCAATGTTAGCATACAATTACTATTCATTATATTAACAATGCATATTTGTTATTGTAGGTTGATTAGTGAGTTTTTCTTACCACCATCAAACATTTTGCCTCACTCATACCGACAATTATCTAACATTATGAATCAGATTGGAATGAAGTATTAGACAATACATGCATATCCCAATGATCACATTCTATATCATAAACAACATGAATTTGCAATAGAATGTCCTGAATATCATATTAGTAGATATCGGTCAGATCAAATAACAAAAAATGTGCCTCACAAGGTTCTTCAGTACATTCCCATTATTCCATGTCTTCAATAGTTATTCAAGTGCACTAGCTTGGCATAATTTATAGATTAACATGCACGCAATAGAAGTCAGGATGACATTATGCAAATGTCTACCAATGGTTTTGCATTTAAAGAGATAGAAGAAATATGGTCACACTTTAAAGAAGAACCTCATAATTTGAAGCTTTCATTGGTAGTGGATGGTGTCAATCCATATGGAGATATGAGATCTATTTACTTAGTGTAGCCTATTTTTGTTATTAACAATAATATTCCTCCTTAGATGTCCATAAAGAGGGAGCACATAATGTTTTCAATGATTGTGCTCGGTATGTTTTCATTTTATAGTTATCTAAATTAATTTATAAATAGTGCATGAAAATGGTAATAATAATTATGTAATGTTTATGTTCATTCAATTACTAGGTAAATAACAAGTTAAAGATATGAACATGTATATTGAGCCCATAATTGACGAGTTGTTGAAGTTATGGAATGGCATCACTATGTATGACATCTCTAAACTAATAGGACATCGACAATTTCAATTTCATGTAATACTTGTATGGATAATACATGATGCCCCTAGGCTAACTCATTTTTATAGTATGTTATATTGTTAAGATCACATATTTTTAGTCTGTTATAGTGCTTACACATTACTATCAAATTCTTAAGTTGCACATGATAATTGTACATGATCCAATTACACATGATCTTTTAGGTCTTTAGAGAAAGGGAAAATTTGCATGTCCAGTTTGTGGTCCGAAGATGAAATCTTGTCATTCGAAAAGTTTAGGAAACTAGGTGTTTGATGAGTTTAGACACTTTCTCCACAATAATAATAGGTATCAAATTGCTAAAAAACATATTTTCAATGGGAAATAAGAGACATCATCAAGGCCATGAAGAATGACACCTCATCTATGGAAGTTGGAATACGATCGACTAAATCATAGAGGTAATGTCCAATTTGTCATCCGAAGTTTAAAATTTGTATTTTGATATTGTCTTATATTTACCAATGTTGTAATTGATGCTTGTGAAGGTCATCAAGGAATCAATGACTAACTTTCTAGAGGAATGAAAAGTTATTCTACTCAATTTAGTAGGTTACCACACTACAAGGATCTCTCAATCGTGCATTTGTTTGATGCTATGCATATTGGAAAAAATATAATAGAGACACTAAGGAAAATGTTGGATGGAAGGTGTGATAGAGAACAAATTGCCAAAACTTGTACTGACATTCATGAATCCAATCCTGCACTAAAAACTTTCATAGAATCAAATAGCAATGTAGACCACATAAATACAAGTGCCCTTCCTTGGTTATTAACAAAGCAACAAACTGATGCATTAAAAGAAGTCATAAAAAAAATAAAATTTCCAATAGGATTTGCTACAAATATAAGCACTCTTCTATCAAAGAAAGGTCATTTTGGACCAGGGTTGAAAACATATGATTGGCATACCTTCATCAAGATAAGTCATGTTCTCTATTTACAATATATTTGTAAGATTGAATGTACTAACTATTGCATTATTTAATAATATATTGAAATGATTATTTTTTAATGATTGTAGTTCACCCTACCTCTATCCCTTCCACAATAGTTTGACAATAGTATTAAACAAGTTATATATGATTCTAAAAGATAAAAAAAGGTTAGAAGTGTTTTTCTTAGATTTGTAGCTTTTTTATCTAAAATCTATTGTATAATTTTATTTGAAATCTTGTTTATGTGCTTTTGCATATTGAATCTCTTTTAGGTGGTTATAATCTAAAGAAATTGCTAAAAAAGATATAAAATATTGGAAGAGAAAAATTCCATAGTTTATATGTGAAATGCAAGAGTGTTTACCTCCAACCTTTTCAATGCTCAAGAACACTACCTCATACATCAAGTTGAGGAGATTGAATTGTGTGGACCTGTACAAGCTAGATCAATGTGGATGGTTGAGAGGCACTTGGAATTTATGAAGGGTTTAGTTTGATAAAAAACACGTCCTAAGGCTTCTATGATAGAGGGATATATGATATACTAGACCATGGTGTACATTAGCAAATATCTTCCAAAGTTTGTAGTAGATGTCCATGTAAATTGCATTTGAGATCCCAACTCTAATGACAAATTTGAAGGGGAGTACCTAACGGGGAAAGGTAGATTGAGGAGGGTTAGAGGTAATTATAAGTTTTTTTTTTTTTAAATTTAATAATTCTTATCCATCATCAATATATATAAGTTGTTTCTAACTGGTGTAATTGTCTTCTTTATAGTTGGTCATGAGTGGAATGCACTACATTTGTATATTGCAAACAATCTTGATTGGATGATGGTATGGATTGAATAGTCTCAAGAAAATGGCTCCTCATTAATATGGGATGGCGTTGCATTGTTCGTTAAAGAAGCTCGTCGTAATTGAGATCCCAATGTTATGTCAATGGTACTTGATCTAATATATGGCTTAAGAGATACAAAGGTATGCATAAGATTACTAATCATGAGACATAAGTTTAATATCAACTCATAGATCACTGAAAATAATCTTGACATGTTTGAATAATTGCAGGTCAAACACCACAAAGCTATGTACTACCATGGCTATAAATTTTGCACAAAAAAGTTAGATGAAACGAAGAAAATGTGTGATTCTAGGATAATTATTGTCTTCACGATCACCAATATTTCCTCTAGAACTAACATACATCCTCAAAAATCTAAGAATTGATACTATGGCATTTTGGATGATATACTTGAGTGTGACTTTAATTCATTCAAAATAGTTCTATTTGTTGTCAAATGGTTCAAATTACAACTAAATCGAAATGATCCTGATAGGACTGTTATTGAACATGATAGTAGATTTACTATGATTAATACAAGATCATTTGAGCCAGTTGGAGATGAGCCCTATGTTCTTCTAAACCAATGTGAGCAAGTGTTTTACTTTGGTGTTCCACACAAACTAGGTTGGTCATTTGTTGTTAGACATAACCAAAGAGGAAGGTCAGTAAAGTATAATGTGATCAAAGAAGAAGATATTGAAGAAGCACAAGAGGAAGTAAATGATTATTAGGAACAATAGTTACCTAGTGAAGAAGAAAAAGATGGTGATGATTTTGGTCATGCTAACAATAATGGTAATAATGATGATGATGATACTAATGAAAATCATGATCATGGTGATGAAGATGGTGATGATCATGGTGATGATGGTCATGATGATGATGGTGATGGAGATGATGATGATGACGATGAAGATGGTGGTGGTGAGGATGACAATCAAAGTGACAAGTACAATGATGGTGATGATGATGATGAAAATAATGATGATGACATGGATGAAGATCATGATGATCAATGAAATTTCCAGGTAGGATCAATGTCAACTATGATGTGGTCTTGTACGAAAAAATGATTTACATATACAATCTACTTTATTATAATATATTTTTTTGGTAAGTCTATTACTTTAATTTTGCTATTGATTTCTAAGACTTACTAATTTTTTTCACAGGACAATATGGATGCACCATCTCAGACACCTTCAGCAGAGATAAACCTTAATTATTGTAAATTTTAATTTTAATATAGAAAAAAATTTCATATTATTAGGTTCTTTTCTTTATGGCTTTAGAGTTATTTTGGTGAAATTTTATTGATATTTGATGTCAGAAATGATAGGAAAAATCTAGAATAACTGTTGATCAAATGCAATCTAAAATATGGGCATCATATCTACATGACATAACCCATAGTGCTAACCCTGTATTCATCACCCAACAAATTAAGCAAAGGTTAACTGATGAACTTGTTAACATTATCATTGAGGGTGATAGAAGCGAGGAGAAAGAGGCACTGAGCACAAAATTGGACTGTAGAATTCAATCTTTGAAGGTAAGTAGTAATTTGACTAAAGCAATAATAGAAGTTTAATAGATATTAATATTTTATAGTATCTTATGGATCATGATCTCTAATTTTATGTGTTCTTATATAGACATATGTGCCAGTTACGACATCACATGGTGAACATGGTGAGGGTTGTCGCGCACAACCTTCATGTAAGTAACACTTTGTTTGTTTTCATCAACATTATAACACTAACCTTATTTTTCATGGATGTTTCTAGCTAGTATCCTATTTCATCTTTATCCATTGCAAATTTCTTTTCTAAAAATATTGTATTCTTCAGCTCGTGATGAAGTGCAAACTCCTCCCTCAGTTGGTGGTCCAATATTTCCTGGTGCATTGTTGGCAACAAGGACCATGCAAATAGCCTTGTCTATGCCCACTAGAACTGGTAAATCCTTATTTTGCTATATTTTGTAATGTGTTTCTACAAGTTGATGAACGATGAAGTAGCATATCAATGCTTAAATGATGTCTATAGAAGCCTACATACACACAAACACATGCATACACACACCATGCATACATACATACATACATATATATGTATATACCCACACATAGAGAGACATGGAGATAGGCAGGGAGGTAGCCTTTCAATTTTTTCATGTATACCTTTTCCTCATGACTTATCGTTTGCACTTTCAACATTTTTGGGCTCATGACGCTTGACTATTTCTCCCTATAATATGTTTCTACAAGAGCACACTTATATTTACTCATCCCAAATAGATGGGCTAGAATGCATATTATTATTTAAGTGATGCAATCATCTGTTCCTATCTCTAGCTATTGGTTTCAGATGAAACATTTAATCTCTACATGACTTCTCATTTTATAATTTTGCTACTAACTTTGTGTTGAAATTACTAGTAAGAATAAAGCCTTGTGGTGTGTCATCCACACCATATTTAGTGTAGTTACAAACATTTATGAATTATTTTTTAATCACCTTTTTCTAGCTGGTTGAAGAGTGTTGAATAAGTAAAATTAACAACTTGAGGTCTATAAAAGTACCAAACTATTGGTTGCAAGTTGCATTTGGTCTCCACTTATTTAAACCTGAAGCTATTGCACAACATTTGTTAACATCAGTAATGGCATACACAATTAATAAAATAATGAAAGTTGATGATGGAATTCTGTATAAGTTAATGTAGGTCACATGTCTTGAATTCTTTGGCCTTGGATCCTTTGGCTTGTCAAATACTCTTGCTTCAGATATACTCCAAACTTATGGGTCATCTAGATGCTTTTGTGATGCATTTACTTGTTAGAATTGTCTTGAATAACACAATCACTCATGTGCATTTTATTGAAAGCAAGAAGCTCAAACACCTAAGGCATTCTGCTTCATACAGCATGCTTATGCACAAGAGCTTTAAGCTTTAAAGTATGTTTGCTATTGTGTTGTAGATGATTATGTGGTTAAAGCTTACAAGTAAAATACACACTCAATTCTATAAGATTACAGTTGCCAATTTGAACTACTTTACTAATGTTCTAGATTTTGTAGCCCATTGGTTATGCTTCTCTTTCATGCTAGGCTAGAAGTTATCTCCATTGATGATAACAAATATTCATTTTAACAACTTTTAGTTCCTTTGTATTGTGAAGCTCTTAAAACTCTGGAGACTTTTTTTTCTCATTTTAGCTATTATTTCTATGAATTCAATTTGAGTTATAATGAGGTTATGAAAGCTCTTGAACTTTGAATTCCATCAATGGCAAGTAAGTTTCCTCATTAATCTCTTTCTATAGTTTCTACATGTTATATAATGTGGCAATCTTGACATTGATTTTTTTTGCCAGCTATTGTATCTTTTAGCAATTATGGTTTGGTATGCATGTTTGTAAGTGCTAATCAAAGAGATGTTAATAGAAATTGATGAGTATGAAATATGAGTATTCTATCTTTCTAATAACATCAATACAATTTGTTTAAGTTAGAAACATAATTCATATAGTGATAGGGAAATTATTGTTTGCTAGGATTTTGCATGTGATTTAGTCTAATAGTATAGTATGGAATTTATCTGATGGTATAGAAATTAAATAAAGGGGCAATAGATGTAGACTTTAAATTCCATGGAAGTGGCATAAAAAATAGTGAGGTGTGAAATTGGTGACAGGTTGTTGAATATAAGTAGCTTTAGATGTTGCATTATCTTGATTGTGTTGCTTGCGGATTGGTATTTATGGTTACTAAAGGGCCTCTTCAAGGTAGCTCTAAATAGAGGCCTATGGTCAATGGAGCACAAGAAAAAAAGAAAGACTTATGATCATTGAAGCACAAGAAAGCAAAAATTCCTCTTGTTTTGTAGATGACATTTGGATTATATAGATGTCTAAATTTAGTATTGCTAGTAATTTGCAGCTAATAGAACAAGAGTACACATGTGTCAACATTGTAAATTTTGGAGGATTGAATTTATGGAGCTTTAATTGGCTCATCATATACTATAGATTTTAAGATTCTAGTACTGTAGGTTATTTATAGCAAGTGTAATAGTTCAAGTTCTAAAGCATAGTGATACAGGTTATTTGTACCTTAAGGTTACATTTTTCTTGAGGTTTATGGTATGCACTAACCCTTTGATTTGATTATTGTGGCAGCCATAGTTCTCTAAGATGCAAGTGTGGTATTGTATACTTGAACTAGTTGGTCTTGTTTATCTATATTTGTGCACCTTGATCATCATTGAAGGCCATGTTGATTTGTTTGAGTTGCAACTAAATTTGCCTATTTCTAATAGTAGACATAGTTTTTATGTTAAGTGCATTTGTGGAGTGAATTGTAGTATTAGCTAATTTTCACTATTCATTTTTTATGAATGGTTTATGAATGTTAGAGGTGGGGTCACTTTCCTTAGGTGTTCAATCAAGTGCATTTATATGCACATGTGATTAGTTACATTCAAACTATTTCCTCAACTTAAACCTAGGGCATCATTGTTGTAGCAATCTATTATTACCACTGTGCCATGTATGTTGGATGCCAGTAAATCATTATTGATCTTAACTTTGAAGCTTTATAATCTTTTTTGGTGAAGTGTAGCTCTTTCTTTTTGCATGTACTATCTTATTTCTCTTTTTGGTCAAGTGTAGCTTTATATTCTTATGTGTGTAAAATTACTAGATTAAAATATGGTATATTGTACTACGGTTTGACATGCACGTATTATTATTTTACATAGCTTATTCTATATTTGTGTACATGTGCATAAGAGTTACCATACATGTACACACTATATATTTACCACATTTGTGTTTTATATGGTAATGCTATATGTTATCTATATATAGAAATGATATAAATACTATTTTATCATCTCTACATGACTTCTCATTTTATAATTTTGTTGCTAACTTTGTGTTGAAATTACCAGTAAGAATAAAGCCTTGTGGTGTGTCATCCACAGAGATGGCCAAGATAGATTTCCTTCAGCCCATCTAATTGTATGCATAATTCACAAAATTTTCACTTGTCCTTTTTCTTAACTTTTGTTTATTGCATGTATAACTACTCTTCTACATTCAAGACACTAATCTTACATCAAGTTAGTGAACAATAAAATCCAACTTAGAAGCCACTGCTAACAATGTTCTAAATGATGTGAGGAAAAAACATTTTTGCTAGTCAATTTTTTCAATTTGATTATATCCATAAGTATGCATATGGATTTGCATCTAAAATCTATTTCGAGAAAATATAAAAGAGTTTCTAAGCTTGATTGTTTAAGAATGAGTTGTATCTTTAATCCAATATTTTTTTGGCCATTATTGACTGCACCTTTCATAGTCTTTGATATTGTCTTCTTCTCTAGTATTATAATTTACATTTGTTTCTAGGCAGCAAATTAATTGCCCATATTAACAAAGTGTGATTGGTGGCATCTCTCTATCATTCAATTCATTTGGTGTTTTCTTTAATTGTCATGGTGTTTTAGTTGATAGATCAACAGAGAGTAGTACTGCTGAAGTTGATCCATTTCCTAGAGTAGTCTGTGTGATTAGTACTAGTGCATATGAAGGGACATTATTGCTAAATAAGAAAATTGTGTTTCTATTAAAAGAACAAAAGCTTCTAGGTGCTTTAAAATTGTTATTATTTAAAGTGTTAATTTATTTTACTTTTACATTACTCATTTTGGATTGATAAATCCTTTATGTTTTTGTAGGTAATAATGCTTTCTTTGAACATCTTTTTCATACGACATTGAAACTATTTGGACCCACCATACGTCAAAGGTATGTAGTTTCATATCATTGCTACATAATTTTTCTTTTCTTCCATTTATTGTAATATATTAAATTTATTGATCTGACAATCTATTTTTTTTTAAAAAGGTGGAATTTACAAGCTATGGAATTAAAAAATTAGTTGATTGCATCTTTTAAGTAGAAATTTAGAAAAAACAATTTTGACACTAGCCTACTTCTCAAAAGAGCAGCAAAGCATATAAAGACCGTGAGGGGTCAATATAGAAGGGCTCTTAAGGATAACCCAAAGTACAAATGTCCTCCTATGATTCCACCAATGCAGTGGAATGAAATAATAGAATATGCAAAGGAAAAAAGGCTATGTGAAGATAGGGATAATGAAGTAGCATAGAGAAAAAAGAGGTATGTCATGATAGTATTAAGTACATTGTAATCATGCATTAATTATTGATATTTGTAAATATATAATTTAAGATGTTTGAAATTGTTCATAGATTGCAGGACACATCTGTGGCTACAAAAGCAAGACTAGAAAAGTTTGGCCAACACAAACTTGGCTCTAGTGGCTTTATGAATCTCCAGTCTTGACTTCTAAGTAGGAGCAATGAAATTTCATACAATATTTTTAATATAATGTTGCAAACAAATTTTTTAATGAAACCATACATGGAAAATTGATGTTATTAAGCAAAAAATACAAGGTATAGAATTCAATGTGGAGGTCATAGATGAAGATAGAAAAATTGCCTTGAAGGAAGGCTATAATGTCATGGTTGCATGCCTATGCGAAGAATCTTTAAGCCTTGCCGAAGAATCCAGTGCACCAAATGATATCTCACGGGTAAATTGGTTAGATGAAAAGTAAATGAAATTGAATAGTTGAGAAGATTCTTTTTTGGTATTAGTTTTGAACCTAAATTGATTGCATAATAATGTGCATAACATTTTACTGTAACCTACATATCCTACCATAGAATCTACTCGTGATGAAGGCCATAATGTGCATTATAGTGGTGGAAGTATTAATTTGCTATTGGAAATTAATTATGCAATTATGATACAATTTAACATCTTCAATTGCAATTTGATGTGTATCCTTTTTTTGAATATTTCAAAGCATGTTGAACATCACGCTGAAGGAGTGAAGCATGTTCCAAGTGTTGAACATCTTGACGTGGTGGCAGATCAAAATGTTAATGTACATGATATGGCATTTTCAAGTAAGAAAAATGCATGTTATGTTGTACTAGTACTTAATTATAGACTTGTTACAGTTAAAAAAAGAAAAAGAGTATGCCAATTTATCCCATTTACTTGTTCTTGCAACAGAGCCCCCTTTAGTGTAGTGACCTCCTACTCCTCCAAAGAGAAGGAGCCATCATAATTTGACATTACACATGCCAAAAGAGGAGGAAAATGATGCAAATATGGATGCTCCTATGAGCTCTTTTCTTAAGAGAGCTCAGAATAACAAAAAGAAGAAATGATGTTTTAAAAATCTTCTTTGATAAACCTTGTTGGATAATATGAAAGAACTTTTTTTAAGTAATTATGTATGAATGATGCGTATTAATACAAATTTTTATTTTATGTTAATGAATATTTTTATGTATTAATGAAGTCTTGATTAGTATTGTGTATTAATGAATGTTATGTGATTGTATTGATTGAATGTTATAGTTCATAAACGGATTAATGAATGAATGAAGTATGTAATTAGATGATAATGGGTACTTTAGATTGATGTTAGGGGGAAGGGGGTGAGGCCAGATGAGCTTCCACCTTCACATGGTTGGCCTTGTTAAGTAGAGAATATTATAGTATTCTTAAAACCAAGTGAAGCTCAAACCAACATAAAATGGACACTTTGCATGTGGTAGGTCTAAAATGATCCACGACTACTAGTACCCATAACAAGAATTTGTGAAATAAATTATGATACCACAAATTTCAACACTCTATTCAAAGCATAGGAGTGGCCTATATTCTTAGCATGAATTTTGAGTAAAGCCTTAGTCCCAATCCTTATTGAGAATCTTGTCTTCTAGCATATCTTTGACAAAACCTAGTGCAACTTTTGACTCACAAGAAAATTTTGACCTTTAGTCTCATGTTGGCAACATGACCACACACTTTTAGCTCCTTTCCCTTTCTTGAACTATACACTTTCTCACCATCCCTCAAAAATGGGTTTAAAATCAATATTCCTACCAATCCTCCTTAATTGATGTTTCAGACATGCCTCATGTGAAGTGTACAATTTTTAGACATGCCTCATGGCAATAATTTCAAGTTCTTAAAAAATAGAATGACTTAACACATGCCTGTCAACATGATCATATCTAACAAACTCATGGTGCCTAAAAACATAGGTGTCTTTAAAGATCAATACGAGTGCTTTGAACTGATTGGTGCCCTTAAAGATCAATACAAGAACTTTTAACTAACTATAGATGGTGTTCCTTTAAAGATCCATGCAAGTAGCAAGACCTTTGAACTGACTATAGAGGGCCATTATAGGTTCTTGAACAATTCCTTCATTAGCAAGATAATGTGCTACATGATCGCAAGTCACTTGCAATGTGAAAAGCTGATAAAATCAAATTTCTCCCTAACCCAGATGATTATTCAACATATTTACTGAGCATTCAATTTAGACCATTCCATTTATTAATTGCATTATCAACACCTTAGCCACCTTCAACTATTGGAATTCTCTAGTTTTGAGATTATGCCAAATGCCACTAGCAATACTTCCTATTTTACTTCATTGTTTGTACTTATACCAAAAAATATCAACCTTCCATAAATCTCCTTCAGTTAGAGAAATTTTCTGAAGTCAGCAAAATGTTCAATTTTTGGCATTTTTGTTATGGGGATGGATGAAGTGAGTTTAACATAGAATGCAAATTTGATATGGGATTTATGTGTGGCTACCTACAATGTTTGATATTTGATCATTTTGTTCCCTTCATATATTTGCATTCTCAAGGTAGATTTGGCAAAGTCATTGTGGTCTAGCAATTTTGACTTTTGAGACCTACTAAACTTGTTATTGTTGAATATGACTAAAAGGTGATAGCTACCCTGAGAGAATTTGGGCTTGGGTTGTCAAACTTGATTCTTGGAATTGACTTCACCAAGAGTAATGCGTGGACTAGTATCAAAATCTTCATACTAATATCTCACTTTTATGTTGTGCAGTTTTTATAAAGCAATGGCGCTCTCCAAACCTTGCCTGAAATCATCACTCTTGGAGATTTCAACTTCCTCCAGAAGAAATGTATGTTTTATTTTCTGATGTATTTAATTTAGAATGGTTTGACAATGTTAATTTATTTGTGTTATTTTTTCTTTTACCTAAAACAATGTAGAATATGGAGAAGTTCATAGTCATAGTGATAATGAAGATTTTATTTGTTTGGAAAAAAATAGACTATTAAACCTATACTAATGAGGATTTAACAAAAAAAAAAATGCTCAAATAGATTCTAAAAGTACTAGATTAGTTTCTTCCACTTGTAGGTCGGGTTGTGTTACTTGTTGGGAAACAAATTTTTCATTATCTGCATAACTAAGGGTGTTGTAGCTACCAACACATAACAAGTCCTTAAAACATAGTGAAAGATTTTGTGACCTTTGGATTCCTATCCATAAACCCTCTCAATCTCACCATAGCTTGGTGTTTGTACCACCTATTGATATCAAACTTCAATTGGGAAAACTCATCTTCGTCAGGAAATGTAAAATTAGATTACTTAGGGATATATTTATGTTGTGTTCAGCTTTAGGGTAGTGACATTTTGGGGGCATTACTCAAGCATGTATATGTCTTCTTCTACTTCATATTCATGACAGTTTGTGTGTGGAGGCCTTTATGTATCCAAAATTTCAACTACATTTCTACTTGATCTATGCTAGTTTGTGCAGTTATAATGTTGCTAAGGTTTTATTCTCATCATTTTAGTTTAGCTATATTTCCATTTTGAATTTGTCATTTCAAATCCATATAGTTCTCACAAATTCATGTTGACATATTGCATATGAATTTTTTTACTTTTGGACGACAACCTTCTGTGTCGAAACTTACCTACTTGGATAATCCATCTAAATGGATTCAAGGATTTTTTAAATTTGAGCATGGGTGGGGATTTGTCAATATTTTTTTATCTATAAACAGAATATGTGACAACTTTGTTGGAAATGATTGAAAAGATCATGAGGGAGATTGTTGGAAATGATCATATGGAACTGGTAAAGAATGTTCTCAATCATTGTTTTGTCATTGATGTCAAACTTACTACCTGTAGGAATGACAATTGCTTTAGTGATCCAAATACTATCAATTGGTTGATTGACAAGGAGGAGGCAATCAATAGAGATGTAACTAGAACACCTAGAGAAAGGTTGAAGTTATGATGTTGTAATGAAGTACAAGGATCAGCTAAGCCATTGATGAAATAGTGTATTGATGACATACTCTAAGACACAAAGAATGGGCACACTGAAACATATCAAAGGTGTAAGGTTTTAGCTAAGTCATTTGTAAAGCCTAACTAAGTAGAGAGGAAGCTGAGCAAGCTATTAAGTGCCGAACAGATTCCTAGTTGAAGCCGAGCAAGTTCAACTACAAGTGCCGAGTAAAATCAAGTGCCGAGTAAAATCAAGTTTTGAGCATAATCAAGTGCTGAGAAGAATCAAGTGCCAAGCAAATACAAGTGCCGAGTAACACAAAGGTGTTGAGCATCAGTAATCCAATAGTGACGAGTTGCTGCATTATTTCAAAAATCAAAGATTCACCACAACTAAGCCGACAAGGTTGTTATCTAGAATTTTGTGAATCAAATAGATGATAAGAATGATGAGCTGGTAGCACAGAACACCATGTAGAACATTTTTGAAGAATACAACTAAACTCTAGATGAAGTTTCTAGATAAGAGCAAGATATGGGGTAGATACATTGTATCTTACCTAATCCATTTGAAACCCTAAAATTGGAAAGGGAGAATTGAGCGGAAAAGGCAAATCAGATTTCTATTTAAGGAGTCATAAGGTCATGAAGCAAGAGAGAGAGGAGGTCAAGCATGAAAGCATAATTGCTGAAGGAGGTTCTAAGGAATAAGAAAACATAGTTACTCTACTTCAACAGATGACCATAGATATGATTGCATTGGTATGATGAGTAAGAAGACTCAAGGAGATGAAGCTTGAGATGACAAGCTATCAGAGTTGAAGTGATTAAAGCCAAGCAAAAGATTGAGCTGAAGTGTGATCTAAAATCTGCAAGATATGTTGTAAGTTGTATCAGATCAAAAAGCCATTATTGTTACTCTCTTGCAATTGTAACAGTTAGTTTAAATCCTATGGAATTAGGTTGGTTTAATAGCCATGTTATAAATCCTTTAACAGGGTGACATTCCAAGTGAATGTTTTAAAGTCCTTTGATCAGGCCCATTCCTAACAGTATGGTGAAATCCTCTAACAAGGTCACATTTAACAGTGTGTTGTAAGCCTTTAACAGGGCATCACTTTAGAAGAGTGAAAATCAAGTAGCATGTTATTGGTGGTTTTTCCCAAATTGGGTTTCCATGTAAATTGTTGTGTCATGTGTTGATCTTACATGTTTTATTCCTGCATATTGATTTACTGTAATTTGCTGATTGATTTTAGCTTGGATGGATAAATAGTTTAATGGGTTCACTACAATTAGTGAAAAAGTATTATTAGGGCATTTGGACCTTGGATAACTGATTCACTGCCCCCCCCCTCCCCCCTAGTTATTCTAAATAATTCTAAAAAACTTGAATACATATAATGAATTGGAGTTCACTGATTGAATCATGATAGGACATATTGGTGCAAATGCTCCAAGTCCAACTTTCAACAAGCTTTAAGTTTTAGGTTTGGAATTAATCAACATTCAAATCAGAGATGAATTGGTTACATAGAATTGATAATTCAATGGTAGACTATTCAGTAGCCAATTCAATTCTTTACTCATCCATAAAAGCTGAACAACTTTCTGTAATACACGTTTATTGTTTATAAAAGTAATTATGTAATATTAACCCTTTGCTCATCATAACAATATAAATATCCAATCTAAATGGTCATCAACCTTTTATAGTTTCAAAAAATTGATGAAAATTGTTTGAAACTTTTTTTTCTTCTCCCTTAAGATAATTAAAGGTCATTTTCCAGTACTTTTCCCACTTACTGATACATAAGGTCAATGTCAATGCTCCAAAAATGCTAAAATTTGATAAAAAGTATGGACTAAAGAATCGATAGATTAAATCACAGAATATTTGAGCACAATATTATACTTCTATTCTTCATACTAAAGAATTGAAAGATTAAATTAGTATAAACTTTTTCCATATCTCACTTTGGTATTTTTTGCTCGTATCTAGAGAAAATCTGCTTCTGGCTTCAACATTCCTTATACCTATTCTCAAGATTTTGTCACCTTGAAGAAAGTTCCTTGCACAAGGAAAGCATGCATACCCACTTTTGGAAGAATAGACTACTAGCTTGTTACTTGCAATGTATTCCAAATCTGAGACATTGACCCAATCACCACCACTATGCTGTGAGAAATATATTCTACATAATTCTCTAGAGAAGTTGCTTATTCAAAGAGTGAAATGCTCCCAATCACAAACATGCTCTCGAATTTGACCAAGAGGTAGATTCAACATCCCAACCTTTGTAGTGGTCGGTCCATTGAATGGACAAAACACCCACATTGCTATATTAGTGAACATCCCCCCAAGTGCAAGTTTAACATGCACATAGACCTCTATAGTTTCTAGTAGGAAGTTAGACCAAATTTACAATATTACATGTCTAAAGATTTGAGTAGGAAGTCAAACCAAATTTTCTCATAAGGGAGCCAATAATTTTGTACTATATAAATTTTAAATAATCACATTTTTGTTTTGGCCACTTCTGTTAATCTATCTTGATGATTTTTTGTTATATCACTAAACTAATAAATGACTACATAAATATTCCTTAAGACCAAGATTTTGTTATTCCTTTTGAACCAAAAGGATAAAAAAACCTAAAGCTTGGTCCAATTGTTTTTAAAACTATCATTGAAGAAACTTTCAATTTCTCAGTGTAAGATGATTGCCTGAATTATGCCCAAAGAAATATGCTTTCATTTGCATGAGGTTGCTCAGTAGTTACTTTCTTTTCAATTGCCACC
Organism: Cupressus sempervirens; assembly: GCA_028749045.1. Taxonomy (NCBI): domain Eukaryota; kingdom Viridiplantae; phylum Streptophyta; class Pinopsida; order Cupressales; family Cupressaceae; genus Cupressus; species Cupressus sempervirens. Next base: position 72,402,724 of record CM053790.1, on the reverse strand, counting down.
TAAACTTGAAATGCATAATAGCCTTCCTTTTTGGTAAATTCAAAAATTTCTCATGAAAAATAGGTTTGTGAACTTATTAGTTTCGTGGATGCATATTTGGTTACAACTCCAGTTAGAGTTTGCATGCAATATTTTCTCAGAAGCTGCAAAACTTTTATATTAATCAAATCTTTTGAGTTAGTCTAATGTGTTGAGATATAGTTTTAGATAACATTTAATTAGGAGTAAAATCTAACATCTTTTATTTATTGGGTTGTTTACTTGCCCCTCTTTGACAAGCCCATCATGAGTCTAAATATGACTTATTTAAAACATCACCTTAAACCACAATTTAAGTGTTTGGAACTCTTAGCTTGGCTCAGATTATACCACATGTTGACCTACAACTTATATATATATATATATATATAAGCCATGAGTCAAACTTAAAATCTCTCCTGAACAACATTATGTTTTTATGATTGGGATGAGTTTATTATGTTAATCTAATGCTGAAACATCTTTCATTTAGTTGAAACTTCATTGGAGAGTCATATAATGAGTAAGCCCTAGTTAGATGAGGGTTTGTAAGAGCAATTTGGGGCTTTCATAGTTACAAGATATATGATACCGAATTGGTTGTAATTTCTTTTGATTGGGGTTAAACAACAACATTGTTGAAAGCTTGAGGGCCAGAAGCCATATATGTCACACACTTGTTCTCTAAAAGTGGGGTCAAATAGGCCAAAAACTAGTGACAATCATCTATTGGGGACAGTTGGTGCAAAACACTAATATCTAATTTTGAGCTATGTTGAAATATAGCCAACTAGGTATCAAAATATGTGATTATGAGAGTCTTTTGGCACATCTAGGAAGAAAAAATATGCTCATTGGAGACTTAATTGCAAATTAGGCCTAGTAAACTTAATTGCAAATTAAAGCACACCGTTCTAACATCTATCACCATCTCTTTCTACCAACTATTGAAAACACTTACCTTTTCAATGGAGTTTCAAGAAACATGCTTTTATAGTTTGTATGTTTGTTTTCTCTACAAAGAAACATATAATTTTCATAACATGCCTAGTGTAGATACTTTTTAACAGCTAATTTTATATTTAATTTTGATTCCTTTAGTACAATGTGTATTTTTTTCTTTTGTTTTATATTAACTTGTAGACAATTAAATGGATAAAGTATATTTTCATGTCTAAAGGTTGTAGAGATGAAAGGAGAATACTTTCCACCAAATGTAGATATCATTTTGAAGAATTAGATTGCTGGAGATTTTTACATAATTGTTTCTAGAGTAGTGGTATGTAAAACATCTTATCACTTATCTACATTTCTATCTTTAGCAATCCATTTCTAATTTACTTACCACCATACCCACCTCAACACTTATAACATCTACATTAAATTACCATCTCACTGTCTATTTACAGGCTATATTCACACATGCAAATGGAACTGAACAGGCTAGTATTATTTTCAATTAAACAGTCATCACTATTTTTTAATATTAACAAAAATTTAAGAGAGTATCAATATTAAATTTCATGTATAGTTTGTTAATTGAATTGGATGCTATACATTCATTAACATCCAACAAAGTAATTTTCTTTTCTTAGCACAAACAACTCTAGTTGTTTTAGATTTTTAAAATCAATGTGAATATCATCTATGAATTAAAATTGTGATTTTGTATGAGATTTCAATTATGGTTATTTCAAATTCATGAACATAAGAGAAAATTCAAAAAAAATTAATAGAATTCCATAATTGTTTTATAGCTTCTAGAAAAGCAAGGAACTCCAAATATGATTTGGGAGCTTGTTGTACTTTTAGACATCCCACAACCATTTATAGCGAGAACTGCAAGACTTAGCCAACTTCTTGGATTGGATTGCCATGATTTTACTAGAATCATGCAAACATATATAGAAGATGGTAAAATCATTGAAAAGAATTTTCTCAAGGTAGGGGTTAATAAACAACATGAATCAGACATGAAATATTGAATTATTACCTAGAAATAAATTAATGAACAAAATTCAACTTGCATTAAGGTTATAAACTATGAAATAGAGATATTAAATGCACAATCTTCAACTTGCATAGATATCAACAATGAAATGAAGATATTTGCTGCATTAAATTTATTGTTGAAGATTTTTCAAATTATAGTTTTATTTCAAATTTCATATTTTGAACAACTTGTTTGATCTTGAATATTCAGTCAAATTTATCTTGCCTCTAAATACAAATGTATAAACTATTACTGTTGGAGCTCTATTTCTCATGACAGATTTTGAGTTTTTGATCTCTTCATGTATAAATCTTTTAGGCTTTGAAGAAATTTCTAGATGGAGATGCCATATTAACGTTAGATTTAAAAATAAATAGAACCCTACTGCAAAATTGGTGATAGAGAAAGTGCTATTAAGGAGTGGTTAAAAGGCTTGGCATTGATTTGGTTTTGATCAATCAGGTATGCTTCACGTGTCTAGACTTTGTCTACTTAGAATTTAGCTCTTGTTTATGGCCTATTATTATTATGAGCTTTATAATTTTATATAGTTCATTTCTCTATTAAAAATTGTTATTACATTTTTCTTTTCTTGGTGTTGCACATAATCCAAATTAAACCTATATATTTCTTATTACAGGGCCGCATCAGCCTTATGCTTAGAAAAAGAAGAGGAAGCCTCATGTTATAAGATTAGAACCAAAAGAGCCATAGGAGAATGTCAAAGATAGTCATGATGTGCCTATTAGCATCATGACTATCTTTGGCATTCTCCTGTGGCTCTTGTAGAATATTCAAGGATTGCATGTTATTCAAGGATTGTAGGTTATTCTTCAATAAGGAATTCTCTTTCAGTTGAGCTCACAAGGGAGATCAACTAGCGAAGATGCTTTGTTAGCTTTTAATATGCTTCATAGATGAGATTGCATTATATGAGATTCATTACTACACTCAGGAATTGGCTCATCTTCAATCTTCTGAAGATTGAAGATGAGTCCATTCTTGATAGTAGTAATGAATCTCAAAGTTCCTTCAACCCAAGCATATCATGTCCTTCAGACGATCTTTCTAAAGCTGCATCCAAATTGTATCCTTCAGGTGTTTGATTCTTCATTTTTCTTCTTTATTATTCTATAGAACAATTCTTATGGTTTAAGTTTTTCAGCATCAATTCGTAATATATCTATTTTTGTTGCATATCATCTTTGTATTGTGAAGGTTGTAGACAACTGGCTAAGCTCCACCTCCTAGAAGCTACATAAGTATTAAGATTCATATTTCATTATAGTTATGGGGATTTTTAATCTTAGAAATAAATTAATTTTTTTATGTCAACATAGATTTTTTAGGGAGTATTTTAGATCATTGTAAATGTATTTGTTATAGAAAAGAAGACAGAATAAGGAAATTAATTTTATATGACAGAAGACAGACAGACGTATTATTATCATAAAGTAAAATAACAGTCTCTATCTTGTTATAGAGGGCCAAAATAAGAGTTCTAACCAAAATGCAAGTTTTCATTTATGGAGTGTATAATATGTGCTATAGCTTATGTTCATTGTAATGATCCCATCTTTTGGCCTTCACGTTCTTTTAGTAGTTGACCAAGTGTGTGTGCATTAGCCTTGTTCTACATGGTCTCGAGGGCTAACGAAGGGTTTAATGGGATCTTGGAGTGTTTTGGCCTAGTCATTTCCAGTTTGGGCCAAAACGAAGTTGATTTACTCAGTTTCAGGCATACTTACTATTTTTAGTAAGTTGACAGGACACAGTGCAGGTCAATTTTGGTGATTGGATTCGATACTCCTCGGTGAGAGCTTTTCGATGAGCTATCACTCGTATTATTCGAAGTCCGATTGCTAATACATTTTAATGCCTGAAGTTTTATTAAAGTAACGTCTAATTTAATTGTAAAATATTAAAATGTTACTTTAATATTTATTTTATGGTGATGTGTACCCAAAGGAGACATAAGGGGTATTTTAATATATGTGTTATATATTACACATCTTTTATCCCACATTGCCCATATGAGTTGAGCAGACCCTTGGGAATAGAATAAAAGGAAGCAATTTGTGGCTTCATTAGACAAGGTTGAATATGAGAAGAAATTGGTGTGTGAGTTGCAGCTTTGTTCTTGGCATTTGAGGACGTCTATCCTCTCTTGTAACATTCTAGACGTCATTCCCTTGGGTTTTGGCCTTTGGAATTCTTTCTTATTGGCTTCATTATCAGGCAGTTTAGTTGCATTTCCGGCTACAAGCAGATTTGATATTTTGCCCATATCTTCTTCACTACTTGTCTGGCGCTTATGCTGCTTGGAGGGAATGGTATTATGAAGGTAGTGGACTGATTGGAGGACAAGTATTGTAGCAACAAGTTTGTAAGCATGGGCTGGAGTATTATGACAATATTGTTGAAGTAATTAAGTTATAAGGGGTTTTAAGAAGTTGAATGAAAACTGTTTGACATAATTCCTTTCAGCAATTTGGTTTAGTTTTTGGGACATTCAAGGGTGCCCATTACATTCATTGCCCAATTTGTGCATATCTAGCAACCATGGCTTTTGATGACCACGTTACGTTTAGGCATCCTATCAAATAGTTCATGTGACTTATCTATACATCCATTTTGCATGCATGTCTGATTTAAGCAATTGATAAACTACAAATAATAAATTATGCAACAGAATGAGAAAGAACAATATGTTCTATTGACGTACCTAGGAACTAACATTATGTCATGGGACTCAACCAACAATATATTTGTACCAGGTATAGTGCACTGTAATGGTATTGTTTATTCAATGTTGATATTTACTTGAGAAGACTATTTTTATTTAGTTTTATTTGCCAATTTTCCTTTTTAGTTTGATTTTGAGTTGGTGACGCTTGAGACTCAAATGCCTACAAAATCTTTATGTAGTGTCCAGTCTCAAGCCTTGATCAATAGGCAAGCTCCTAGCTCTTATTACAGTTTGCTTACTACAATGTCACATCCATTTTGCATGTGATTCTATTGACCTAAAGGATCCTTAACCACAAACAATAGTAGTCTCCTCTGCCCAAGATAATACAACTTTGTTTGGATTTAAATAAGAAAATCGTAGTAGCATTATTAGTGAGGATTTGTGTCTACTTAAAAACTTCTTATCTAAGAAAGCCTTCCTGAGGGTTGTGAGCTTGTTTATTTCTCCTTTATGTCAAAGGTTCAATGTGAGCATGTTGCTAAGAGCCTGCCCAAGGTTATACAAATGCAAAGTGAATTGGTTTTTGATTGCCTCTTTTATTAGACTAGATTTACCTATGGGGTGTAGAGCACATGGAGAGCTTGCCCACTTATTTAGAGTTTTATTTCTCATCCTTTTCCTGAATATCATATCACAGAAAATTAAAAGAGCTCATGCAAGTTTGTATGATTAGTTACTATCAATGTTTTTCAAGTATTCTATAAAATAGTTCACATGCCTTGCATATGATATGAAATTTTGCATGCATCCTGCACTCTCTCATCTAGCTGATGATGGATTATGGAGAGTGATATGAAATGATGATGCTAAAAAACACACACAATCAAATCCAAAACAAACTTGGATTACAAATGGATTGTGGAAATCTAATATTGTTAATTTTGTATGCATGTCCACTAGGACAATCACAACTTTGGTTGAATTTTCCACCTTCATTGGTCAAAATTTTCTTCCAGCCTTGGTCAAAATTTCTACCTTTATTGGTCAAAATTTTCCACCTCAATTGGTCAAAATTTCTACCTTTATTAGCTAAAATTTTCCACATCAATTTGTCAAAACTTCTACCTTCATTGGTCAAAATTTTCTACCTTCATTGGTCAAAATTTTGACCACTTCTTGGCAAAACTTGACCCATGGCTCTGGAAATTTTTGGCCAATAGGTTGGTCAAATTTTTGACCAACGGGTTGGTCAAATTTGGTTGAAATTTGGGTCAAAATTTTGACCAATAAAGGTCGAAAAGTGGGCCCAAATGTACTAGTGAGTCCTTTCCTCTATAATCAAGTGCAATTATGTTATATTATCATTCAAACCTTTGATAATATTGAGGCTTTGGTTAGCCAAGCTATGGAGTGTGCTCTCCATCCTTTCCACTCCTTTTTCAATCTTGGTTACCTTTGCATCTAGCTTGCTGATTCTATCAATCCCATCTTCCCCTTCCTTCCTTTCTTTCCCTTGCATTCTAATCTTAATCTCTTCTACTTCATGGAAAATCCACTTAATAGACTGGAAATTGTCCACCTTACTATTGTGGGCATTGTTTAGGAAGTTCATCCCCACCTCCTTTGCATTATCACTTAGAATCACCAAAGTTGGGTTGATGAGTTCCTCTAAACAAATTCTACCATCACTTCCCTCCAAGACCTTTGGCTAGATATGTTCTCTCACCAGGCTCATTTTTGTTGTACTAGTTTCAAAGTTCCTCCAAGCTATTTTCCTGCCCTTAGCACTAGGAGTACAAGTGGTTTTTTTCTGAATCATAATCCTCTTTCCTTTCCTCTTGAGCATCGGGATGGGTCTCCTTTTCCTTACTATGTGCCTTCTCAGCTTCCTTATCTCCTCCCCTCCTCCTTCTGGTTGGGTTGTCATCCTTCTTGCTTACCTATAACTTATTAGTACCCAGCTCCTTCACATCATCCTCATCATCTATTTCTATCCCCTCTTCCTCTTCATTGTAGTCCTCTGCAAAATTAATCTTAGGCTTAATATTCCTACCCTCTAGGCATTTTCCAATCTTTTTCTTCTTTTTCCTTCCCAAGTCCTTCATAATCTTGGCCACCTCCTCTTCATCATCCCAATGCAGCCTATCACTATCCTCAGTATTTGAAGGAAGGTAAGAGTTTTTTGTTTCCTCCAAGGGCTCTTCTTTGTGGGCTATAGCTCTTTCATGAGTTTGAGCCTTGAAGTGCTCATAAATAAGTAACAACAAACCCTCATAGAGGGCTAGGTTAGCATACACTTTCTTCTTAAAACCCATGATATTCATATTTGTAGTAAAGAAAAGGTAGTAGGTAATGGAGATTTTTGTCCCATACTTGAAGTGGTTTAGGATGATAAAATGGTGGGTATGGATTTTTTCATACCTAGTGTCAAGTGTAATCTAAGATATAATCACCCTTAGAACAAACCTCCAAAGTTTCTTTGTTGAAGCAGGTTCATAGTATGTACCAATCTTCACTAATTATTTCATCTCCTTGGCATCCTTAGTAAAGTCTTTAACAACATTGAGGGAAACATTCTTGTCCCTAAATAATTTAATTCCCTAAGTAGGAAAATCAATGACCTTTGCAATAACCCCTTCATTGACCTAAAATTCAATACCATCAATCTTCACCTTCCCATCTTTCTATGACTTAACCATAAGATCAATGATGTTAGGATTCCAACCATGTAGTTTATCTATAAAACTCATGATGCCACCTTCCCTTAGCTTCTCCTATACCTACAATATCCTCTTCCACTTCTCTATTTCTCCCTATAGCTCTTTATAGTGCCTTTCACCCAGCCATGTTGTTGCATAGCTTAGAACAACTACTATGTGTTGTCCAAGTGTGAAGAGCTAGAAACTAGTTTTTCTGACCAAAACAATTCTTGCATTTTTCCTCGGTAAACCAATTGTAAAAATAATTACTTATCACCCAGAAAATGTGCCACAAAGCCCCCCAATTATGATAACTCTTTTTTGGCCCCTGTGAAGCTTTCATCACTATAAATGTAGGATTGACATCATTAGCTTTCTTTATTACACTTTATGTTTCTCATCCTCCCTTGGACTCTCTCAATCTCTATTAAAATTTTAGTGGTCATTGGAATCCCCTCACCACTTAACCACCTTATTAACATGTCCCTTATAACCACATCATTGGCCATCCAATCAAAAACTATGTTAGCCTTTCGGTATATATGTGACACATAGACCCTGTCAAAGGTGAGTAATATTTTTTTGGTTTCTTCCATCATATTCTTAATACTCCAAGATGAGGGTTGTTCATCCCTACAACATTTAATGATGTTGTTAGAATCCCCCTCAAGTCAAAGGCTTTTTACACCTATCTCTTTAGCCAACTTAGTTATTTGAAGGGCAGCACAAGCCTCTACAAAGTGATTAGTTTGGTGTCCCAGAGGGAATGTTACCACTACTAAACCATAGCCATGGAAATTTTTGATCACCCCTCCACTACTTGTAGCTCCTGAGTTACCCTTAGTCACACCATTAAATTTATCTTTGTGACATCCCTACGGGAGTAAAGAACAATGACATTCCTTTCTTCTTTTTTGAGTGTCATTGCTACTTCTAGTATCTCTTGCAATTGGGTTATATCCTTTGCATAACATTTAAATTTTTTAATAGGGCATTTATAATTTTACTAGACATAATTTTAACTAGAAGGCAAGCATCATTGAAGATATGATTATTGTGTTCCTTCCATATTCCCCAACCAAAGTGAGGCAGATCCCATTTGCTAATGGCTTGGACCCCATATCCCTTCTAAGAGTCATCCCACTGCCTAAAGAATTCAATGGTCAAGATAGGAGCACACCGACTCATCCCAAAAGCTTGACTGAAAATAGACCACACCTCTCTAGTGAAGGAGCAATGGATAAATAGGTGATCTATAGACTTGGCCTAGTTTTTGCATAGGACACATCTATTTGGTATAAGAAGACCTCTTTTACTTAGATTTTCTATTGTGAAAATCCTTTTCTAGAGTAAAAGCCAAAAGAAAATGTTAATTTTAGGGATAAGGTTAGGGAACTAGGCCTTAGCCCAGTCTAGTCTAGAATCGTACCTCATAAGAGCTTGGTACCTCGTAGCCACTGAGTAGATGTCATTAGAAGTGTTCTCTCAAACAAGTTGGTCCTGATCCCCATTCAAAACCACTAGGTGAAGAATAGTCATCAAAGGTTTGAGGTCCCTGGATATTAAAGAAAGGTCTCTCCAATCCTGGCCATGTCTATAGTGATTAACAAATTTTCCATACTTCTTAATACAAATATTAGACCATCTTTCATATTCATCAATATTGTGAAAAGGCCCCTGGATCAGCCAGTGGTTCTGCTAAAAAAGAGTGTCCTTGCCATTCCCCACACTCCATTTTTCATTGTCATTGGTTGTCTCTCTAGCTCTAAGTATGAAATTCCATCTATTTAATCCATTGGGAACGGAACCTCCATAGAACAAGTGTCTTATTGAAGGTCTGTGAAGGTACTTATCTTCCATGATGTCCCACTAGTCCCCCTTGCTGGAAAAGATTCTCCAAATCTATTTTTCTTTGGAGAGCTTTATTCAAAGGTCTAAGTTTTCTTATATCCAATCCCCAATTTTTGCCCATACCTATATTATTTTCCTCCTCCAAGACAACTTCCCCCACCTTGATTCTATTGCTTATGTTAGAAACTCTGTGTTTCAAAGTAGAGATATGGAATAATCTAGTATTTTGGTCCCCCTCTTTTAATTAGGTTGCTCTAGATCTCTATTTCTAGTAGGCCTCCTCTTGACCAATTATATTGTGAAGCTTAGTTAGAATAATTTTTTCTTCCTCTAGCCTCTCTTCATTATATCCCTCGTTGTAAATGGCATCTTGGATAATGTTGAGATCCTCTAAGATCTATGTTTTGGAATGAAAAATGTTACCAAAATTTGACATGTTCCACTTTCTGATATTTAGCTTTATATTTTTCGTCTTCTTTTCCACCTTGAACATGCCAGTTCCCTCTATGTGAATGTTCCACCACTTTGAAATACGAAGAGAAATATTTTTGTACGAAGTCTACATTCTCTCAATTCTAAAGGTGAAGTTAAGTTTGAAAGCAATGGGGTCCAAAGTGAGAGAGATAGTAGAGTGATTTCATCTTGTCCTGGCCATTAAAGATAGATTGTAATAATTTGAATTCATCCAATTTAAAGATATAAGAGCCCTGTCCAGCCAAACTTGAATGCATTCTCTACCCACTCTCCTATTGGACCAAGTGAAGAAGCCTATGAAGATTAACATCCAACAATGCCAAATCATTGATAAAATTAGAAAGGTCGTACCTACTATCTAGATCTGGAGCCAAGCCCCCATGTTTTTCATCATCCCTTAAGGGGTGTTGAAGTTCCCCATGGTTATATAGTTTCCCACTTGGAATCTGGATAAAACATTCTTAATTTTGACCCAACATTTCCTCTTCCAATCTTAGAGTTGTGAGCTTAAACATTCAAAAGATACTAGCATTCATGATATTTGATATTAACAACTTGAATGAGGAGAATATTACCTTCACCATATAAAGATTAACAACTTGGGACTTGAAGAGATTAGAGTTGCATAGAGTAAGAAAACATCCCGAAGCCTCATCTGAATTCATAGAAAACTCTTCCAAACTCCAAGTGAAAGCGATTCTCTCCACTGACTCCTTTCTCATTTTGGTTTATTGAATAAGCATGAAATATAGGACTATGTTGCATAGGTAGTCTTAGACAAAATATTGAACATAAATATTAAGTGCACAGGAAAGTTGGTTTGATGATGGAGAGGTTGCATGTTATTTTTCCTTCCCTCATGCACTTGTGTGGAATATTTCACTTGATGCCTTTAGCACACTCACATTATTAAAGTATTTATTACTGCATTAACTATTTGCACTAACTACTTGCACAATCATTTAATGCACCTTCCATAAAGTCATTAAACAACCTTTAAAAGTATTTCTAAATACAACCTATCAAGTAATTCAAGTTATAACCATAAGGTAAATTGGTTATTTTTTGTTGTTAATAGTGCACAAATGTTAATTCTTGGAATAATAATCTAACTTGAATTCAATTTAATAATAATTGAAAATTGAAATATAAATTATTTACAATATTATTGTCAATAATGTACAAATTCTATAATGTATAGAGAAATGTACAATTTAATTATTTTAATAGAATTAATACATGATTCAAAAAAAAAATTTGCAATGAAATATTTAATTTTAATTAAGATTGCTAAAGATGCAAATTGGAATCTAAAGAAGCTCATTGATTAAATGATTCTCATTAACCAAATCTATTAAAAAGGGATTTACTAGCCACATTAAAGAATAGCACATAAATACTTCTTTATATTCAATGTCATTTGTCTATTCTTGAGTTTAATGCATATTAAATTTTTTGATTTGTTATTGAATAAACTTATCCATAAAAATTAAAAGTTATTTATCTTAAACAAAATATAATATTATATATAAAATTTCAGAAATATACATCAATGTAAAATAATTAAATTGATATAGTAATAAAGAAAATTCTATAATAAAATTATATCATATATTATACATATGAAATCATTACAATAAATATTTTAAAAAGTGTAAGAAATATAAAAAATTCATCTCATAGTTTTGAAAAGAGGCATAATTTTTTTTTTTTTTTAAATCATCTAGAAACTAAATTTACTAGGTATAGATAACTTGAAGTTCACCCTCACAATGTGTCTCTTTCACACTTTACCATGCCATGTGATATTTGCCACAACTTGTGCTATGTATTGCCTTTTGGGAGGGTGTCTCTTTCACACTTTACCATGCCACGTGATATTTGCCACAACTTGTGCTATGTATTGCCTTTTGGTGGGGAAGAGAAGGCATATGGCAACCAATATTAACCTAGAATCCCACACATGTCGCATATGTTTGCGTGTAACCTTGAGTAGCCAACACCACCTATTCCATGACCTAACAATCTCTACCAAATCCATCAAGATGATATTTGGTACCCTGAAAAAAATTGTAAATTATGGAGCATTCTGATGGAAGATGAACATGATATATAAGAGAGTTAACGATTCTTTCAAAGCACTAATGGATGTTGCATCATACATATGAGGTAGGCACCCACAAAGGCAAGTTGAAAGCATCAGTGAAACCACAAGCTGTTAAAATGGAGCATGAATAAATTAAATTTAGAATTCAATCTATGTTGAATACTATGAGGTCCCAATTTTAATATCTGTCATTAGAACCACCAAAGCAAACACTTCATTGTGGAGGATTTTCCTAGTAGAGGATTTGTGCCACTCAAACAAGCTTTTCACTTTCTTTACTAAAGTCATCATTTATGAATTTGGGCAGTTTCGAAACTCATCAACAATTTAAAAATATTAAAGATGTTGTCACAATGCCCCCAGTGAAAGAGAAAAGCTTTGGAAATATATTTGGACATGAAAAACACCATTTATTACCCATATTAAGTCCCCAAATATGGCTCCAATTGTTTGCATAGTAGTTCAATTTGGTTGTTGTTTGGTTGCCTCAATGAAATCAAACTTCTAAAGCTTCCTTTAGATCCATTTTGTGCATCTTTTTATTACAATTTTTTATTCATTGTTTGTTTCCTTGGCTGATGAGATTCTTCAGTGGTTGCTTGACTTTATGCAGGTGCTGATTGTGATGTATATAACTACTGGTTGTGATTGTTTCATCTGTTGACAGAATTCTCCTTATATGGACTATAGCAACTATCTTACTTTTATTTTATGATATAGCTCTTAATTGATGTATCATATTGCCTATTATAGTATTGAATTTCTTGATTCGAATTGTTAGAAACGGTTTTGAATATTAAGAAGGCTTAATCCTTCGGCTTTGCCAATCATTTTGCGGCAGAATAAAATATGTAGCCATCCCTAAGGGAAATAGGGGACTCGACAGAAATAGAGGACAAAAATAGGTGAATCGTCATCGTTGTTGTTGCTTGTGCTATCTTGTGAAGTGCTATCTGCAACTATTCCATTAATTAGGATTTGCATGGTAGTCTCCAAGATTTCCTTCAACCCTTGGCAATTACTTTACGCTATGAGCATACGATGGGCATCAATCCGATCAGCTTGGTCTCGCACCCATTTTCCATGAATTTCAATAGTAGAGCAATAAAGCAGTTGATAAAAGGCTAACTGGCAAAATTCACTTCTGAAGCGGATTTGGCTATATTTCACATGTAATGAAAAATAAGAACCCTACTCCAATACAATCATTAACTTTTCAGATACTGTCTAAAACACATATTCCTTCAAACGTCTATATCAAAATAAGCATTCCCATTCAATCAGAAACATAAATATTTTCCAATATTTTAGAAAAAAACCAATAACTACTAAATTTTTTAACGAATTGAACGCTCTTTCCAACCATAAAGTCACTACCCTTGCACATAAAGTTATGGATGGTCTACTGGAAAGAGGATCCTTTCAAGTCAATGGGTTTGTGGAAAGAATTGCCCTTCAAATACAGGGCCTTTTGACCAATGCAGATTATAGTTCTCTGTTGTCTTCAGCTTCACATCCTTGGAAAGCTCCGTCAAGATTTGCCTTGTCGATGGACATGTGGGAGAAAACCCTAGGTCTTGGCATCCTATAAATTTTGATCTCCCTACCAAAACAAAAAAATAAAGTACACTAGCAATTAATCAGCAAAAATATTTACATGTCTAATTCCGTCAATATATTATTACCAAAAATATTGAATGACTGTAAAATTGTTGAATAGCTACAACATTAGACAATTTTCTCAGCCTTTCGAGCTCTTCCAAAGGGTTTCTGGGCCTTTAAGGCACAATATGTTCTTGGATATCTAGAATATATGGCAAGATCTAAAACTTTTAGGTGATACTTCCAAAGGTTCTAGTTAGTTTATATTGTTATTAGGTTATAAATTTTGTCTTTTATGTGAAAGGAAAATAATGTTCTTCATTGTTTAAACCATTAAGAATTCAAAAAATCATATCTTGCAATTATTATAAATATACATAAATAGTTAACTATAATGTTTTGATGTAATAAAGTTTAATACTTTATTCTGATTGGTTGCTTGACTGTTCAAATAGAAAAAATTATCCTAAATCATTACATAAGTTAATAATTTTAATATTATATTTGCCAATTTTTTTTTTTTTTGTGAACATAATATATGTTATGGTGATTTTTTCTATATTGATCAAGAGAGCTAAAGAGATTCACTCATTAAATAAGTTGATTTAAGTATAAAGATTATGATTTGATCTTGCCAAAAAGTAATAAGATTTAAAAATTTAAGATTTCTTAAAAAAATTGAGCCCCAAAATAGAGTTTTTGAGGAGAGAAGTGTGGGCAATGATTTCCTTCCTTAATTAGCAACATCGGACACATAAGTAGAATGCAAGGAGGAAATAAAGGCATTGTTTATCCAGCCCCACCATTCTGGATGGATGGATGACCATGTGAAAAATCAAACTATTGTAGTCACTGATTATTAATCTCCTATCACAAACGATTATTAAACTGTTGAAAATAAATTCCTAGCTAATATCGAAAAATAACACAACTGCAACTTCACTTAAAAAATACGGAAAGAAATGCGCAACACAATGAACACAATATTTTTGGACAAATTGTCCCTGGAAAAACCCCTAAGGAAAAACCAGTTCTACAGATGAGGAATTATATTAAACTTCAACAAATCAAGAGATACAAAATTCCTTGCCTTTCACTGGCAGAACTCCGACAACCTCCTAATTTCTCCCGCTGATATTCCCCACTGCTATCTCCACGCTAACACTACACCCTTGCTAACACTGCAAGACTGTTTGCTAACACTGCAAACGTTTCTCCATAACTTCTCCCTTGTTCTCCAAATGCCCCCTAGACCCACTTTTATACTACTCTCGTTGGTAAACCAACGACTGAGATTAAATCAAACCAACGGCTGAGATTAAGACAACTCAATAGCCAATAATAGAATTGGTTGCAAGGTGTCCAAAAGGGAATCCCTAAATTAGTAAATAATAACCATTTACTAATTCTTGGCAAGTGGACAAACAGCTGTCCAAACCACCCATAAATACAACAACTATTCATAGATAAGGACGAACAGCTGTCCAAGCTACCCATAAATACTACTGTTATTTCCAGGTCAGAAATAACAGCTGTCCAACTAACAATAATTAACACTCCCTCTTAGCGAGGAAGCTATTCTGCATGACACCCATCTTATCTCTAAAAAAGATAAATTTGGCCTTTATCAAAGCCTTCGTCAGAATGTCTGCTACCTGCTCCTCTGTAGGTATGTACTGTAGCTGAACAACTTTCCTTCGTACACAATCTCTGATGAAGTGATATCTGATATCTATATGTTTAGATCTATCATGAAACACTGGATTCTCAAACAACTTGATGCAACTCTGATTGTCACAATGTATCACAGTAGTCTTAACCTTCTAACCAAACAAGGCTACTAATAACTTCCAAAGCCATATAGCTTCACATGTCGCCATGCTAGCTGCTATGTATTCTGCTTCTGCTGAACTTAGAGCCACAGACTTTTGCTTCCTACTGAACCAAGATACAACTCCTGATCCCAAGCTGAAACAGCACCCTGAAGTGCTCCTTTTATTTGTTGTACTTCCTACCCAATCTATGTGAGTATAGCCTATCAACCTAATACCTTCACCTTGAACATATCTAATCCCATACTCGACTATACCATGAAAGTAATGTAGCACATGCTTAGCCGCTATCCAATGCATTCTCTTTGGTTCAACCATGAATTGACTAAGAGAGTTTACTGCAAATGCTATATCTGGCCTTGTGTTAACCAAATACATAAGTGAACCAATCAACTGTCTATATAAAGTGGGATCTACATCTTTCTCCTTAGATGTATCTACCTTCCTCCAATTCATGATCATGGGTGTAGACATGGCTTTGCAATCCTCCATCCTAAATTTCTTCAAGATTTCAATGTAATATTTTCCTTGACCAAGGAAAATCTCTCCATCTATCTGCCACACTTCCATGCCTAGAAAGTAGTGCATAAGTCCTAAATCCTTCATCTCGAACTCTTCTGCAAGGTTCCTCTTGCAATCCACTATGAGCCATAGTGAACCTGTAAGAAATAGGTTGTTCACATAAAGAACAAGAATGAGAATCTCACCCCTAACCATCATGCAGTAGAGGTTAGCATCTGCTTCACTCTTCACAAAGCCTATTTTTTGTAAGTATGTATCAATGCGCTCATACCACACTCTAGGAGCCTACTTGAGTCCGTACAATGCTTTCTTCAATCTGCACATGTGGGTCTCTTTGTTGTGCGCTACAAAGCCTTCTAGTTGTTCTATGTATACCTCCTCCTTCAACTCACCATTGAGAAATGTTGTCTTGACATCC
Organism: Cupressus sempervirens; assembly: GCA_028749045.1. NCBI lineage: Eukaryota > Viridiplantae > Streptophyta > Pinopsida > Cupressales > Cupressaceae > Cupressus > Cupressus sempervirens. Next base: position 72,386,516 of record CM053790.1, on the reverse strand, counting down.
ATTCGATGGATTTTCCATCCCATCTATGCTGCAAGTGAGATTACAGCTCGTATAGAAATATACCTAGCAACTGGAGCAAATGTCTCCTCATAGTCTATTCCCTCATTTTGAGAGAACCCCTTTTCCACGAACCTAGCCTTGTATTTCTCGATGCTACCATCTGCATCGTGCTTTATCTTATAGATCCAACGTGATCCAACTACAACCCTATCTGTTGGTCTAGGTACTACCTCCCACACATCATTCTGCATTATTGAAGAATATTCCTCAACCATAGCATCTCGCCATACCTGATGTTCTGCAGCTTCCTGATAGCTAGAAGGATCATTATCTACCAACTGACTAACTAATGCCACATAGTCATTGAACTTGGCTAGTTGTCTTCGTTGTCTAGTACTCTTCCTAGGAGCTCCCACAAACTCCTGAGTATCCCTTTGTGTATCTGGAACCACATGGTTCCTGCTGCCAACTATAGAGGATGAAATGTCAACCTCTAAGTCTTCTAGATGCATTTCCTGTTGCACCTGTTGCTCCATACTTTGTGAATCTTCACTAACTGAGTCTTCATTCGTACTGTAATTGTACTTGAGCTTTGCTACCCTTGACTTGGTCTTGGAGCTTCTGTTGGCTACTCACTCTGATCATCTGCTGGCAAATCTCTAGATCTCCTGAATGCCTTGTCCTCCATGAACTTGACATCCCGTCTGACAATAATTCTTTTAGTCCCTAGAATGAAAATCCTATATGCCTTTGAGGTCTCACTGTACCCAACAAAGTACCCCCTCTCTGCAGTTTGATTTTAACTTTGTACGTGTATCTCCAAGAATATGACAATATGCCAAACTCTTGAATATCCTAAAGTGACTAACATCTGGCTTCCTCCCTGTGAAAGCCTCCTCTGGTGTCATCTTCCCTAGCACCTTGTGTGGAACTCTATTCTGAATGTAGACTGTTGTATTACATGCCTCTACCCATAAGTAACGGGGCATGTCCTGGTCATGTAACATAGCTCTTGCTACCTCCGATATAGAATGGTTCTTCCTCTCAGCAACTCCATTCTGCTATGGATTGTAAGGAACAGTCCATTCTCTCTTGATTCCTTCTCTGGTGCAGAACTCCTGGAAGACATTTCCTTTGTACTCACCTCCATTGTCTGATCGAAGAACATTTATCTTCTTTCCTGTCAAGTTCTCCACAAGAGCATTGAACTCTTGGAATCGATTGAACACCTCATCCTTAGTCTTCAAGAAGTATATCCAGGTTTTTCTAGAGAAATCATCAATAAAAGTAACATAGTACTCATATCCTCTGAGAAATTTCGTCGACATTGGTCCACAAACATCTGAATGTACTAGATCAAAAACACCCTTAGATCTGGTGTCACTCCTTGGAAAAGATACTTTCACAAACTTCCCCAACACACATCCCTTACATACATCGTCATGCTCTATGCTCACCTCTGGAACACCTATCACGGTCTCACGAAGCAATCTAAGTGCTCCATGATGAATATGGCCCATCCTCCTATGCCATAGCTCTGCAAGATCTCTAGGATTATTTTTGCTCATAAGTGCCTTAGGAGTATCAAACTGCAATCTATAAAGGCGACCACTCCTAACTCCAATAGTTATGGGTGATTTCCAATCCTTGTGCTTAATCAACACATGTGTCCCTCTAAAGAGTACATTATATCCCCTATCCTGAAGAACAGATATAGAAATCAAATTCATACCTAAGCCTGGTACATATAACACATTATGAAGTGGAATTATCTTTCCATTCTCCCTCTAAAACTAAATAGTCCCTTTCCCAACAGGGTTGAGTTTGGACAAGTTTCCCATAGAAATTTGGATGTTGGTGTCCTCCTCCTTGTAACTGGAGAAGTACTCTCTAACTCTTGTCATATGAAATGACGCCCCACTATCTATATACCAAACACACTGTGAGGTTGAGCTAACCATACAAGCTATGAGTGCAAACTCATCTTCCATTCTATTGGAGAGTTCTTCTGCACTTGCTGAAGCTGTCACCTGCTTCTTACCCTTCTTCCTCTTTGGGCAATCACTGACATAGTGACCAAACTCATGACATCCAAAGCACTTGACCTTAGAAAGGTCCTTGTTCTTCTTTTCACTTTGTGAATTTGATCCTTTGCTAGATCCCTTCTTTGCTTTCCCTTTACCCGCTAGGGCAACGTTCTCTCGTTCCACCTCATTTTTCTGACTCTTGTTGGCCCCATTGACAAGACTTAGTCTAAACTCCTCCTGAGTGAAATCAGTCCATAGTCGATCCCAACTCGGTAAAGTATCTCATCCACTGACAACTTGAACAAAGACACTCCATTGTTTAGTAAACCCATTTAGGGCTATTCTCACTAGCTCATCATCACTAGGGCTATCTCCAACAGTTGCTAACTCATCCTTGACAAGTCTGAGCCTCCTAAGGTAACTTGTGACGTCTTCTCCCTGATTCATCCGGGTATTCTTTAGCTTCTCTCTGAGAATCAACTTCCTGTTGGTGGTAGCATTCTGGTACAGATTTAGAATGACATCCCACATCTTCTTTGCTGTATCTAGCTCTGAGATATGTGGAACAATATGATCCTTGACACCATCAAGGATAATCCTCCTCGCTCTGGCGTCATCCATCCTATATGCTGCAAGCTGTGCTGCATCCATTGGTACAGGTACACCACTGGTAGCATAATCCTTGATACCATTCTCTTCTAACAATAAAGAAATTCTGGCCTTCCAGACACCAAAATTTGAGGCACCATCCAATCTATCCTGATCTCTCAAACCAGTTGAAGCCATCTCAAGGGTTTAAAGCAATAATAAATCTAAAGAGATCAAAATTTCTTTCCTAGGGCAAAACTCTTCTACCCTTAACAATGCTCTAATACCATGTGAAAAATCAAACTATTGTAGTCACTGATTATTAATCACCTATCACAAATGATTATTAAACTGCTGAAAATAAATTTTCAGCTAATATCAAAAAATAACACAACTGCAACTTCACTTAAAAATACGGAAAGAAATGCGCAACACAATGAACACAATATTTTTGGACAAATTGTCCCTAGAAAACCCCTAAGGGAAAACTAGTTCTACAGATGAGGAATTATATTAAACTTCAACAAATCAAGAGATACAAAATTCCTTGCCTCTCACTGGCAGAACTCCGACAACCTCCTAATTTCTCCCGCTGATATTCCCCACTGCTATCTCCACGCTAACACTATGCCCTTGCTAACACTGCAAGATTGTTTGCTAACACTGCAAATGTTCCTCCACAACTTCTCCCTTGTTCTCCAAATGCCCCCTAGACCCCCTTTTATACTACTCTCGTTGGTAAACCAACGACCGAGATTAAATCAAACCAACGGCTAAGATTAAGACAACTCAATAGCCAATAATAGAATTGGTTGCAAGGTGTCCAAAAGGGAATCTCTAAAATTAGTAAATAACAACCATTTACTAATTCTTAGCAAGTGGATAAACAACTGTCCAAACCACCCATAAATACAACAGCTATTCATAGATAAGGACAAACAGCTGTCCAAGCTACCCATAAATACTACTGCTATTTTCAGGTCAAAAATAATAGCTGTCCAACTAACAATAATTAATAGACCATGCCATGCTTCCATGACCGTGTAGGATAGTGTGCACATGGGGGCATGATAATATAAATGTAAGTGTTTTTTTTAAATTATTTGTAGTTTTGTTTTAAATTAGTTGTTTTATTTTATGTTTCATGTATATTACGTTTTGATAAAATTAGTTTATACTTTATGTAGTATAAATTTTTATTAATATTTTTTGTAATTAATTTTTCTTTTGTTTTATATTTGATATGTATTATTAAATTAAATTTTTAGTAAATATTATTATTTGTTAACTAATATTTTCTAAAATATAGTAAAGTTAAATATAATTCTATTATTACATTGAATATATATTATTAAAGTTAAATAATATAATAATTCTAATATTATAAATCTTAAAAGAATTTGATAACATATTATATCAAAATTTAAATAGCATATGAATCTAAATTAATTAAAATAATTTTTTTTAGTAAGTTAAGTTTTAAAATAATTTATGATTATAAATTCAATATAAAATTTTCTAACAAGAATCTTATTAATCTTTCAAATTTATTAATATATTTTCTTTTTATATATAAATATTTTGCTTCATTTATTTGTCATTTAGTCTAATTTTAGAAATAAAAAGCTCAAAGTCTAATTAAAGTTTTGAATTGATATCTAAGTTTCAATATTGCATATAAATAATTGTTAACTTAAAAAATATTTAGTTATATGACTTTGTTAAGTTTTCCATCATACTAATTTAAATGTTTACCTTATATATGTTAAAATAATTAAATAACATATATATATATATATATATATATATATATATATATATATATATATATATACAAAATTTCAATTATATAAATCAAATTATCTACATTTAAACTACTTTATGTATTAAATTTAAAATATAAATCTACATTTAATTAAAGCCATGGTCCTAAAATTACATAAGTATTTAATTGAATGTACATTTAATTTGTAAGTATTTAAAAGAAATTTTTTATTTTAATTTAAAAAAATCTTGATTTTGAATACATAGGATAAATATTGATTTTGAATATATTTATAAATGAAATAATCTTATAGATGTATTAAATATATTTATATATTTTATAAATATATAAATTATATGTATTAAACATAATAAATATAGATTTAAATCACAATGAATATAGATAGATTTATTATATAAAAGTATGGAATTATCATATTTAAAATGTAGATTTATTATATTAAAATGTATATTTATTATGTAAATGATATATATTAAACTTAAACATTATACAATAATAAAAATATACATAATAAACATTATCAGTTCAGTACAATAATAAAATAAAAAATATTAAAAAATAGAATTAACACTAAAATTTTAAAATTTATAACTAATCACATACAAATATAAAAACATATTCACTATTTTCACACTTACGAATTTTTTTTCCAACTTTAATTTAATAAAGCATGCCACACATCTCCTTCATTCCTTTTACTATTGACACTGATGCCATTGGCTTGGAAATGGTGTAAATAAAGCCCATGGATGCCATGGCATGACATGGATAAAAAACACATCTATCCATCCCAAATGGTGGGGTTGGATAGCCAATGCTAGAAATGAAGGCATCTTTGTCCTTCCAATTCAAAGCTCTAGAATTTAGAAGACAATGACATTCAAAATTTTTGCTTGCATCCAACTAAAGATAATGATCGACAATGTGCAACCATCAACTTTACCCATACACTCTACACAAGTGCTAATTTAGAAAACTTTCTCCCTTGAAGTATATTTTCATTCAAACAATCTCCATAAAACTCTAAAAAGGATATCATAATGACTAACTTTGTCAACATGTAGTCATTACATGGGATATCATAAGACGTTCGTTTGTTTTTTAGAAATGTAAAATGGACATTGAACTACCTACAACTAAGGTTTGAAGTTGTGACTCATCACACTCGTTAAATTGGTGCACCTAGTGAGACGTGTCCAAAAAATGACTTATTAAACATTCAATCAAATCTTAATCTAAAAATATCTAATAATTGAATTTAAAATTATTATTTGTTGTTAATAGAATATTGTTTAACTATATGAATTGCAATATATATGTAACTTAAATGGACCAAATAGTTATTATCAATCATAAATATTTGTTATCTATAACTTTTATATATAACGCAAAAGAACAAATACTTGAACAATTTTTATTTTTTTTGTTGTTATAAAAATAACACATTATTATATAAATGACAACCTATAACCAACACAAAGGAACCATTAGTTGAACACTAATTTTTTTTGACAATACATAATATTTCATAAGAAAAAAGAATACATTCATTAGTATTCACCTTTTATATTTGTGATGAGACATATTATTGATATGATTTACTCTATGTGTATACATTGCTACCACAATAGTTATACACAGAAGAGTAGTATTTGTACACTAAGATATCAATGCTTATTTAATTGGACATATTATGTTTGGAGTGACACACATATATGAAATAGCTATGATATTTTATGAGACAAAAAATTATTTATTTCACTCATTAATGAATTCATATATTTAGTTTTTCTATAACATTTATAAGTTTTCATATGTTCAAGTATTGGTATTTTTCTTATCAACGTTTGGATTTTTTATATTTACAAACAAATCGATTAATTACAATATATAGTAAAAATGTGTTGGAAGATTGAACTCTATGTTCATTATAAAGTGATCAATTATTAGACTTGACTCAACTATTAGGTCCTCTCCCCTATTTCCATATTTCCATTTTATTTGAATAAGTGAAGTGGAGGCAATCCGAGAATTAAATTGATAATAATAAAAAAATTATCGAATGCTTTATGACTCGCATTTTCTCTAAAAAGAAAAATGTCAAAAACAACATTAAGAAAAGGAGGACGATACCTAAATAGTCAATAGCCTATCAATCAAACCTTAAAAATAAAATGAAAGAAGGCGGCATGGGCTCTCTGAACCTGGGATGCCGCAGAAAGTAGAGCCCAAGAACAACAGCCACGGCCTTGAAAGGCACAACGTACAAGACTCAGCTGCTACGAAGAGGAGGTCTTCATTCCAGGAGGGGTTTGAGGTTCTCTTGCTCACGCTTCTTGTTCGGAGGACCTGGAAGCCTAATTGCACTCAGACTCTCTGGTCTGGAACACCAATCTGTGAGGGAAAGAGGAAATGACACTCATTTATCAGTCTATGGCAAACAAATAGAATTGAAAGTAAAAGAAACATATTATTACAGTAATAAAGCACATTTTATAGAGCTCATACATATTTCTAGAGGGTTCTTGAGAAGCTTCAAGAAAGGAAGCACTCTAGAGATTTCTACATAATTTTAAATTCACATTTTGCACAAAGAGAGAGGCTCCAAGAAGCAAGTAGAAAGTTCTGGACTATGCATTAAATGCCCAGCTACTATAATAAACATTATTTTTAACACCCCCCCATAATGTTTATTTGGAGAGAGTAGGAACATCTTTGAGCTGCAATAGATCTCTAAATTTCATAGATTTTACAATAGACAATGCTTTTGTAAATATATCAGCAAGTTGATCTTCTGTTTCGCAAAATTGAAGCTCCACCTCTTGTCTTTCAATTAGATCTCGAACAAAATGATGATGCACTTCTATATGCTTGGACCTTGCATGATATACCGAATTTTTTGCTAGCTTGATAGTACTTTGATTATCGCAAAATATTGTTGTTGGAGAGTCTTGTGGATGATGCAATTCTTCAAGTAACCTCGTAAGCCATAATGCTTCTTGAGATGCCTTTGATAAACCAATATATTCAGCTTCTGTAGATGAGAGTGACACTGTTGATTGCTTCTTGCTACTCCACAAAATTGGTCCCAATCCAAGATGGAAGATATATCCTGAAGTTGACTTTCTATCATCAATGTCACCTGCATAATTAGAATCCATATATCCAACTAAAGTAGGTTCTCCTCCATATTTGTATTCAATGCCAAGTTGGTAAGTACCCTTAATATATCTTAATATTCTTTTAGCCGCTTTCCAATGTTCAATGTGTGGATCTGCCATGTATCTCGATACAATACAAACTGCATATGCAATATCTGGTCTAGTTATAGTAAGGTACAAAATATTTTCAACAAGCTTCCTATATAATTTTCCATCCACTTTCTTTTGAGTAGAGTTAGCACCTAACTTTACTCCTATTTCACATGGTGTATTACATGGTTTACAATCACTCATATTGAATTTTTTAAGTACATCAAGAGCATATTTAGTTTGAGAGAGCATGATTCTTCCTTCTTCTTGCCATACTTGCATACCCAAAAAATAGTGCATTAGTCCTAAATCAGTTATTTCGGAAGCTTGTTTGAGTTGATTTTTAGTTATCTCAATATCATGTGTGTAATCTCCTATAATAATCAAGTCATCCACATAAAATACAATGATAACAACCTTATTATCACAATATTTTACATACACATCTGCATCAGCATTACTTCTTTTAAATCCAACTTCTAGAAAGTACTTATTAATTTTTGAGTACCATTCCCTTGGTGCTTGTTTGAGACCATAGAGTGATTTTCTTAATCTACACATAAAATTCTCTTCTCCATACTTAATAAATCCTGGTGGTTGTTGCATATAAATTTCTTCTTTTAAGTCACCATGCAAAAATGCACTTTTTACATCCATTTGAAAAATTTTCCAACCAAACTTTGCAGCTAAAGCAACTATTGTACGAATGGAAGTCATCTTAGCTACTGGAACAAAGGTTTCAGTATAGTCTATACCTTCTTGTTGTGAGAAACCTTTAGCCACTAACCTTGCTTTGTATTTTTCAATAGCTCCATCTGATGTGAATTTGGTTCTATAGGTCCACTTGCAACCAACCACATTTTTTCCTTCTGGAAGTGTTGTTAGTTCCCATGTTCCATTCTTCATCAAAGAATTGTATTCTTCCTACATAGCTGCTTCCCATTCTTCTTTTCCTTTTGATTCTTCATATGTGTTTGGAGTGTCAACCTGCATCACCTTAGTCATAAGAGCATAGATAGAAAATATATATCTAGGACCTTCTTGATAAATTTATTTGATGCTTCTAAATTTTTTTGAATTTTTATTATCACTTTCACTTGATTCTTCAACTTGAGTCTCATCCCATGTAGTGGTTTGCACACCTTGACTTTGACTATTGGTAGAAGTAGAATTTTCTTCATCAATCAAAATTGGAGATAATGTTGGAGAATTATCATTCTTAACATCTTCATCAAACCATACATTTCTTTTAATATAGATTTCATTAGTTCTAGGATTGTATAACTTATATCCTTTTGATTCCTCACTATATCCAACCATTATGCACTTCTCGCTTTTCCTTTCAAGTTTGCTCCTTCTTTCATCAGGAATGTGAGCATATGCTTTACAACCAAAAATTCTAAAATGAGATACTATAGGCTTTCTTCTACTCCATGCCTCTTATGGTGTTATGTTTAAAACTACCTTGGTAGGTGTTCTATTCAAGATATATACGGCAGTATGAACTGCTTCAGCCCAAAATTTGGCTTCTAGATTTCTAGAATGAAGCATGGACCTAGCCATTTCTATTATAGTTCTATTTTTCCTTTCAGCAACACCATTTTTTTGGGGTGAATAAGAGACAGTTGATTCCTTTTTAATGTCATGTTCTTTACAAAAATTTAAAAGAGCTTTATTCATGTATTCAGTTCCTCTATCAGTTCTTAGTATCTTTAAGTACTTTCCACTTTGTTTTTTAGTCAAAGCTTTAAACTCTTTAAACTTTTGAAACACTTCATCTTTCTTTTGTAGAAAATACACCCAAATTCTTCTACTATAATCATCTATAAAAGTGAGGGCATACCTTGATCCTCCAATTGATGATGTTTTGAAAGGACCCATTACATCACTATGGACTAAATGTAGAGGAGTTTTTGCTCTCCATGATTTACCTTGAGGGAAACTTTCCACATGTTGTTTTCCCATTGCACATCCTTCACACACCTTAGGGCTTAATGATATATTTGGCAGCCTATGCACCATTTGTAATTTTTTCATAAGCTTGAGACTTTGAAAATTGATGTGCCCCAAACGCTCATGCCATAACCTGCTCATATCATCATATTGGGCAATAGCACACATATGTTTATCTCCACATTTAGAAATAAATTCTTGAAATTTATATAATCCATTCTCCATTTTACCAATTGCAATGACTCTATAATTATCATTGACATCCTTGATTAAGAACTTATCATTGTAGAATTCTATTTTATGTCCTTAACTTGCAATTTGAGATACTGAAAGCAGATTTGTTTTTAATTCAGGGACTAATTTTACATTTTTGAACAAACCATTATCAACTATGACATTACCAGTCCCTTTAACTTCTAAAGCACTATTATCCCCCAAATATATTTTCTCTATATTATTTTCACTTATTGATTCAAATTGATTCTCATTATGAGACATGTGTTGTGTAGCACTAGAATCAATAACCCAATCTTCTTTGAAAGTATTATTTTCTTTAAGTGCAACACAAAATGCATTTATTTTAGAATCTCCTAATTTTGGATAATTATTTACTTTCTTTTCTACATCTCTTTTCTTCTTGAAACATTCATTTGCCTTATGACCCATTTTACCACAATAATGACATTTCCATTTACTTCTATTATGATCTATATATGAAATACTCTTATTTTCATTCTTCCAATTTCTTTCTTTAGATTCATTTTCTTGTGACTTCTTATAATATTGTTTTCCTTTCATTACAAATGCTTGAGATTCACCATCAAATGATTCTTTTTCTTTAACTTGTCTTTTCTCTTCTTGAACCAACTTAGCACACAATTCTTCTGATTTAATACTTTTTAATTTATCTGCAGTATCTAAACCCCTTATAAATGATTGATAAGATCCTGGAAGACTTTGTAATAAAATTTGCCCAAAATCTTTAGCATCTATATCTTTTCCAAGAGAAGAAAGCTCATTTTTCTTTTCCTTTACCTTACTTAAATGTGGGACTATCTCTTGTGAGCTTGATAATTTCAAATTGTATAATTCAGTTGTGAGAGATAAGATCCATACATCACCTGAATTTTGATATAAATCTTTCAAAATCTCCCAAACTTTGACTCCACTTCTCTCATTACGAACTTCTGGAAAAACTTCTTCTGAAAGTGTAAGCTTGATTAGTGTTGCTGCCCTCTTGTCCCTTTTATCCCAATTATCTTGATCATTTCCTGGATTTGTAGGCCTTTGTTCACTACCAGTCACAATATCATAACAATTTTGAAGGGTTAGAGTGATTTCAACATTAGATACCCAATCATAATAATTTTTTTCATTTAATTTAACTGTAGGCAAAGTCACACCAAGTGATTCCATTGTTAAATTCTCTCCTTTTTTTTTTTTTGGATGAGAATGAAAGATATTTAAAAACTTGAACACCCAAGCTTGAAACTGAAAAAATCTCACCAATTTGTTGAAGAAAAAACCTTTTCTTTTGCTGCAATATCCTTCCTTTGATGTAGTTTTTTTTTTCTAAGCCAAATTGTTGTTCACTCCTTAGTTATAGCCTGCAAATGTAAAGATTCACACAAGAAAAACACATATATTCATTCCAAAAGCATCATATATTCACAACCCAAAGAACTGAAAATGCTCTAATACCATGATGAATTAAAACAGCAGCACAAAGAACTGAAAACAGAGCATAAAAAAAGAGCAACAAAAAACAAGACTCAAATATATCAAAGAGCTATAAAGTTTCTTTCATGTTATTACAGCTCAGAGGAATGCTCTATTTATAGAGCTCATACATATTTCTAGAGGGTTCTTGAGAAGCTTCAAGAAAGGAAGCACTCTAGAGATTTCTACATAATTTTAAATTCACATTTTGCACAAAGAGAGAGGCTCCAAGAAGCAAGTAGAAAGTTCTGGACTGTGCATTAAATGCCCAGCTACTATAATAAACATTATTTTTAACAAGGGTAAAACGAAAATATATATTTCTATTCCTTATTCTAATTGGCATACAAAACAGAAAATAGAAAACATTTTCTAATTTCCTATTCCTATTATGTTTCGGAAATAGATTGAGAATGTACAAAAATATATTATTGAAATTATAGAAGCTTTCAAACTGATTCCCAGCTTTAGCCAAATCAGAACCCACATTTGATCCATTGCTCTGAGTCAGGATGACTGATCACAAATAGGATATGAGTATTTCTTTCCCTCCGAACAAAATAGTTCTCCTTCATGGTCACACAAACTGAAATATTATGATCCAGTTTTTAACAAACATTGCAAATGGGAGAAATTTCAAACACTAGTTCGGTCAAAAATTAGATTAATCTTATCTGCGATGCTTATATTAATGAAATATTTAAATAAGGAAAAAAACACAACCAAAAAAGACAACCTTCAAAATGGGACCTCTCATACAAATTTATTTTTTCTATTGTCCTTGTTTCAAATGTAAGATGGGTTTGTAGCAATTACTACTCATGGAATATGGATCAATGAGTTTGACTAAAAAACCACACACCTAAATCCTGATGGCAATATCACAAATTGACTTACTATGAAAAATATTTCCTAGTTATCAATAATTGTACTTTTTAAACACTCCTTTTTAACATGGAGAATTATTGGTAAATGCAAGTTTATTTTCTCAAAATTATTGAGAAATTGATGGAGACAATTATGTTTTGTAAACTCATCCTTCTAATGTCAAAAATACTTCACAATAAGAACTATTTTTAATTGTTGTATAGAAGATAATCTAATAGATGGTATTACAATATAAAATAGGTTTTGTATACATTTGTACAATTTTGTGTGAAAAACAGTTGCATCTTACACAGAGCTTTTGGTGTTTCTTTTTCAAATAATAAGAGTTTGGATTTATACAATTTAACTTTTGCAATTTATTTTCAACATAAAGGGAACCATTAATAAGTAAGAGAGATGTTCTATATTAAGTTATGTTGTGATATTGCTATCGTGATTGAAGTGTGTAGTTTTTGAGTTAACCCCATTGACTCATGTTTTGTGAGCAATGACTCACAAGAACCCATCTCTAGTGACTAGAATGAATGAAATACTTAACATTCATTACATCTAGGTGATGCAACATAGGTGAAGCAGGGGGACTCCATGGGATAGTTCAGTTCAAGTGCACTTAACTACTATGTTTCTTCAAAGTATAAGTGGGCTTTATAATGAATGATTCAAAGGCACAACAATTATTGACATTTTTGCAAATGTAGTTGCAAACAAAGTGGACTTCACTTCGGAGAAAAGTCAGTAGTTAAGCATGTTTTAGCTGGAATAATATTGAAATGGACGACCTCCCGATGCATTAACTTTGTGAATATCACCTAGATGTAATGAGTACTAAGTGTTCCATTCATTCTAATTATGAAAGATGAGTTGTTGTGAATTACTATTCATTAAACATGACTATTGAATCATGAGAAAAGATGAATTATTGAGAGTTTGATAGAGACATTTTAGGTTCATACTTCACAGATTGTACACCGCTCAGCCAGTGGTCTCATACCAAAAATTATGCTCAGCCATTGTCTTTTAAATTATGGTATATTCAACCATTCTATACACGAGAAGGAAGAGAGCGCACTGTAGTGAATAGCTAAGGACAAATGGTGGCTCCTTTGCACGCAGTAATCGTGTCGGGTCCTGCCACGTGAATCCATTAATGAATCTTGCAGAGCTGCTTGCGATGCGAGGATTCTTCATACCTTTTGTAACCACTGAATGGATGGATCAGCGCCTTTTGAAAGCAGCTTCCAAAGATGCAGCTGCACGTGACCGTGAGATTCAAGAAAGGGGTCTCAAATTTCGGTTTTTGACTATCCCTGACGGCTTTCCGCCTGAACTACTGAGATTGGAGAGCTTTTGGTTGCGCTGCAAAGATTGGGCCCTGCTTTACAAAGTCTGTTAACCGCAGCTGACGAATCTCAAGTTGTGCCGCCAATCACTTGCATTATATCGGATAGCTATTTTTCCTGCACGGCAGAAGTGTGTAAGAATCTTAGGGTCCCTAGAGTTATATTCTGGCTTACTTTCTTCTTTCCCTGAGTCATATCCCAGTCAAACATATTTTTCATTTTTCCATTTTGTGGTGTTTATTACCTCAGTTGGGATGTACCCCTGTTTCACATTATTTTGGCACCAAAAGAGCTATTATGAATGCCCTGTCTTGCTCTGTTTGTCTGTATCATTTATTTCTTTTTGTTTCTTGATTTACTTGTTTCTTGTCCGATCTTTGACGAAAAATATTATTGCAGAGGATGATTTGAAATCAAAAGAAAAAGTCATCACGTGCCTTCCAGGAAAACTTCCACCTATCAGGCCAACGGATATTGCCTCCTCCTTCCGCGAGAAATATATCTCAGAAATCATAGCATAGCGGACTACGTGCTAGTCAATACTTTCGAGGAGTTGGAAGGGGGTAAAGAAGCTCAAATGGGTCTCAGCGTTAATGGCTGCCCTGCTCTGGCAATAGGCCCTGTCTTTCTTCCAAATTTCTTGGAAGGTAGGAAATCCATGTACAGCACGTGGGAAGAGGATGAATCTTGCTTCCAATGGTTGGATGCTCAAGCAAAGCAATCGGTGTTATATTTTTCCTTTGGTAGCGTTGCTGTAAAATCTGAAAAGCAATTGCATGAACTGGCTCTCGAACTGGAAGCTTGTGGGCACCCGTTTTTGTGGGTACTGAGATCAGATATAGCAGAAGGCAAGTCCGTAGAGTTACCAGACGGTTTCATGGATCGAACCAGGGATCGGGCCCTCATCGTTAGTTGGACCAATCAGTTGAAGGTAAGGCCCTCTTTCTTCTGGTACAAATATATGTTACATGGCGGTCAATTTTTAAAAAGTTCAGTTTACTTTGAATATTTAACACTTTTAGCTTAGGAATCAAATTTTTGTATGTGATGTTTAAGTCATATGTTAATTTGCTTGCTATATATGTATGTAATATGCATTAAGATACAAGATTTTAAAATTCATATCTAAAATATATTTTTTTAAATGTTTGTAGGTGCTTTCTCACCCTTCTCTAGGAGGATTTCTTACGCACAATGGGTGGAACTCTACTCTCAAGGCAATTAGCATGGGAGTTCTGCTTATTGGATGGCCTTATTTTGGTGATCAGTTTATTGCTTGTCAATTTGCAAGAGACATATGGAACTTTGGCCTAGATTTTGAGAGTGTCAATGTACATGAATTCAAATTGGTAACAAAAGAGGTGGCAGAAAGCATCGTCAAAAATCTAATGGAAGGTTCTATTGGAAAGGGATTACGATAAAATGTTGTGAAGTTGAAGAAGGCAGCAAGGAAGGCAGTGATGGAAGGAGGAACTTCTCATACAAATTTGAGCACTTTGTAGAAGATATGCAAAAGATAGTGAAATCGAATGTTTGAGAAGTTGCCAAATTTTATCTTGTAAAAATAATCTTTTAACATTTTTGTACTTTCAATATCAGATAAACTATTGAACATAACCAATGATGTTGGCATGACATAACTGCCAAAGTCATGTGAAGCACTTTTGATCTAAGGCTATGAGATGGGTGAGGTCACAAATTAATGCTAAGGCTTAAACATACAAGTCTATTCGATCATCAAAAGCATAAGCACACTTGCACCATGATGGTCAAAACAAAATATTAGACCACTTAATTGGAACACACTATGGGATGATCTCAATATTTTAATTTATCTATGATAATAGATTTTATTTATTATGTTGAATGATATGGAAGCTTTTCAAATAGAGTGAATGTAATGCTTTATTTTTTACATTAGCTTACCAATTCATGTACCTCGAAATGATATATTTTCATTTTATGTTCGTACTTAGGCTTCATTAATGTTCAATCTTATAGATCCATGCTTATTCATTCTTCTTTTGTCTTAAAGACTCACACAATTCCCAAACATCTCACTTGAATTTGATTATATCTTCTTTGGTTCAATTCTTTCTTTAACATTACATAACTCTTTTATTTAATGGTCATTTCTTATATTTTAGAATGATAATCAAAATCTACAACTTGTACACTTACAGGGTTCTTCTTCCCCTAACATCTAACTTGTCATTTTGACATGAGTCAAATCTCACTCTTAAAGGCATTTTTAATAACTAGAGTCTCACAATACGAAAAAGGTAACCAATGTTGATTTTTCTCTAGAGATATCACTAGCAATATCAAGAATCTCTTTAAAAAAAGAGAGTAAAACATCCACAAAACATACAAAGTAGAAACATAACAAAGAAAAAATTAGAGTAAATATGCAAGTTTATTCATGTGTTGCATTTTGAAATACACTTACCCACTACAATTTTCACAAGTAGTGAAATTCCAAAATCTCTCTTCCATTAATTCTTAATTTCCTTAGAGAAATTTCAAAATAGGTATGGAATACACACTCATATAAGAAAAAATATAAGTCATGAAGTCATTTTCTAACCCTTAAAGTAGTCATATTAAAGGGCAATATTGAATATGTATATTTTAAAATCCATCATATTTTAAAAGTATATACCTCACAATGTAAATATCTTATATTTTAATGAGCGCCTAAATATATATAAATCATCCTCTCACGCAACCAAGGTAAAAAAATTCAAGTCTCGAACATTGATCCCGAGGCCATTTTGGTTCAAATCTTTATTTTAAAAATGAGGTTGTAGTCATTAAAGCTAATTTTCTCATTTTTCTTATTGTTATCCTTGTATTAGCATGCTTAATAGAGTCCTTACTAAAATATGATGACTTGAAATAGTAATAACACCCTAAATAAGAGGGATTGAAGATCCGTGAACAATTTTTCACCTTAATTATAATTAAAAATTACATTTTTGTTTGCCAATGCTAGGTTTTATTTATCTTCCATAAGAGAAGCATGAATTTAATGATAAACATTTTAGCTCATAATATACAACACTTACTTGGTTGGATCACTTTAACTTAAAAGGCAACACACACAAGTTTTATGATAAAAAATTGATATCTTAGAAGAAAATCCTTGTTTTGGTTTTTATCTTTATGATAGAAATCTATAAGGTCCATGTCAATTGATAATAGAAAGGATGACATAATTAATTTTATGAAAAACACTAGTGTGGAATAATTCTCTTCATGTAATTAAAAAACATAAACATTTATTGATGTTATTCTACTTTTCTATTACTAGCATCCAACATAGCTAAAAACAATATAACCAACATTTCATTTATTAGTAGAAAAAATATTTTAATATTTGAGCAACTAAAGTGTTATAAATGTCACAAGGAGTTCTATAAAAGAATGAACTGTTTTGTCAAATGTTGTTGTGAGTACCTAGGTAATGCAAAATGTGAAACAATACGTAAGGTATGTGAATTTTTTGACAAAATGCATAATGGAAATGTGATTTCATAAAATGCTATAATAGAAGGAAATGCATAGAATGAATTTCCCAAAGATGCTCTCAAACTTTTTGAGGTCATTAGGAAGTCTATTTTGTGCTCTAATCACATAAGATTCACTCCTATTTGTTTGGCATGCAATCATATCAGATTAGTGGACAAGGGATCTAATTGAAAAAGTAGACGAGTAACAACAATTAACAAGGTGTGCAAGTGCAAAATTTCCTACCTTTTGTGTAGTAGGTTTTTGAGTAAGAATTGAGTCATACTATACATGTAGATTTTTTAAAAATTTATGATGGTGACATATTAATAAATTGTTTATCTAAAGAGTGCTAGGTAAAGAAATATAGAACCATGTTTTTGATTAAGTAAAATAGGTTTTAGAGGGGTGCCTAAAACCTATCAATTAACAACAAAAGATGACAAAAACTTTAGAGAAAGCTACAAAAAATCAATTAACAATAGGCTAGAATAGGATGTCATAAAACTAAAGAAAAAATAGCTGTAAAGAGGAATAGGTAGGTTTAAACCACCAAAAGCCAAGGGGAAGATTAAAAAAAGGAATGTCAATCAGGGCACCATTTCTTTGACCAACTCCATGGCCTTGAGCTCTAACTTGCCCATGGTCTCTACCGCAACAATCAATAAATGAATGCCTTCTAGAGAATCCTCATTTTCCCTCTTCCTTTTGTCCACTCTCCTTCTATTGCTTGAGCTCTCTGCCAGTTGGTAGTCATCTTCTTCAATGACACTAATTTTCTCATTGTCCTTATCCTCTTTGCCCCCAGTGCTTTCCTCTATAATTAAGTGCAGTTATTTTATATTATCATTCAAACCTTTCATAATATTGAGGCTCTAGTTAGCCAAGCTATGGAGGGTGCTCTCCATCCTTTCCACTCTTTTTTCCATCTTGGTTACCCTCACATCCAGCTTGCTATTTTTATCAGTCCCATCCCCCCCTTCCTTCCTTTCCTGCCCTTGCATCTAGATCTTAATCTCTTTTACTTCATGGAAAATCCACTTAGTAGACTAGAAATTGTCCACCATACTATTGCGGGTGTTGTTTAGGAGGTTCATCCCCACCTCTCTTGCATTATCACTTAAAATCACCAAATCCAGGTCTATGCATTCCTCCAAATGAATCCTACTATCACTTCCCTCCAAGACTTCTAGCTAGATATGTTCTCTCACTAGGCCCATTTTCATTGTATTAGTTTCAAAGTTCCTCCAAGCTATTTTCCTACCCTTAGCACCAGGAGTACAAGTGATTTTTTTAAAACTATAATCCTCTTTACTCTCCTCCTAAGCATTGGGATGGGTCTCCTTTCCCTTACCATGCACCTTCTTAGCTTCCTTATCTCCTCCCCTCCTCCTTTTGGTCAGGTTGTCATCCTTTCTAGCTACCTATACCTTACCGGTACCCATCTCTTTTACATCATCCTCATCATTTGTTTCCATCCCCTCTTCCTCTTCATTGTAATCCCTTGCAAAATTAATCTCAAGCTTAATATTCCTACCCTCTAGGCCTTTCCCAGTCTTTTTCTTCTTTTTCCTACCCAAGTCCTTCATAATCTTGGCCACCCCCTCTTCATCATCCAAATGCAGCCCATCACTATCCTCAATATCCAAAGGAAGATAAGACCTTTTCGTTTCGTCCAATGAATCCACTTTATAAGCTATAGCTCTTCCATAGGTTTGAGACTTGAAGTGCTCATAAATAAGTAACAATAGATCCTCATGGAAGGCCAAGTTAGCATACATTTTCTTCTCAAAACCCATGATATTGTTATTTGCAGAGAAGAAAAGGTAGTGGGGGATGGAGATTTTTTCCCATACTTGAAGTGGTTTAGGATGACAAAATGGTGGGTATGAATTCTATCCTACCTAGTGTCAAGTGTAATCTAAGAGATAATCATCCTTAGAAAAAACCTCCAAAGTTTCTTTATTGAATTAGGTTCATAGTATGCACTAGTCTTCACTAATTGTTTCATCTCCTTGGCATCCTTTTCAAAGTCTTCAACAACATTGAGGGAAACTTTCTTGTCCCTAAATAATTTAATTCCTTGAGTAGGAGAATCAATTACCTCCACAATAACCCCTTCATTGACCTAAAATTCAATACAATCAATCTTCACCTTCCCATCTTTCCATGACGTAACCATAAGATTAGTGATCTTCGGATTCCAACCATGTAATTTCTCTATAAAACTCATGATGTCGCCTTCCCTTAGCTTCTCCTAGACCTTCAATCTCCTCTTCCACTTATTTGTTTCTCCCTCTAGCTCTGTACTATACCTTTTACCCACTATGTTGTTGTAGAGCTTAGAACAACTACTTTGTGTTCTCCATTTGCAAAGAGCCAAAAGCTAGTTTTTCTCACCAAAAAAATTCTTGCATTTTTCCTTAGTAAAGCAATTATAAAAACAATTACCTATCATCCAAAAAATGTGCCATAAAGCCCCCTAATTATGATAACTCCTTTTGGGCCTGTGCCAAGCTTTCATCACTATAAATGTAGGATTGACAACATTAAATTTTATTATCACACTTTATGCTTCCCATCCTCCCCTGGATTATCTCAATCTCTATTAAAATTTAAGTGGCCACTTGATCCTCTCACCACTTGACCACTTAATAACAGGTCCCTTCTAACTACCTTATTGGCCATTCAATCAGCAACTATGTTAGCCTTTTCGCATACATGTGACACATAGACCCTCTCAAAGGTGAGTAATATTTTTTTGGTTTCTTCCATCATATTGTTAATACTCTAGGACAAGGGATGTTAACCCCTCAAGCATTTAATGATGTTTTTAGAATCCCCCTCAAGCTAGAGAATTTTTGCACCTATCTCTTTAGCTAGCTTAGTTATTTGAAGGGCAACACAAGCCTTTGCAAAGTGATTAGTTTAGTGTCCCAGAGGGAATGTTATGACCACTATACCATACCCAAGGAAATTTATGATCAACCCTCCACTACTTGCAGCTCCTCAGTTACCTTTAGTCACACCATTGAAGTTATCTTTGTGCCATCCCTCCAAGGGCAAAGGTGAATGACATTTCTTTCTTCTTTTCTGAGTGTCATTGCTACTTCTGATATCTACTACAAATGGGTTAGATCCTTTGCATAACATAAAATTTAGCTAAAAGATAGGCATCCCTAAAGATATAATTATTGTGTTCCTTCCATATTTCCCATCCAAAGTGAGGTAGAGCCCATTTGATAATGGCTTGGAGCCCAGATCCCTTCCAATAGTAATCCCATTGCCTAAAGAATTTAATGGTTGAGACAAGAGCACACCAGGTCATCCCAAAAGCTTGACTAAAAATAAAGGACACCAATCTAGTGAAGGAGTAATGGATAAATAGGTGATCTACAAACTCATCCTAGTTTTTACATAGGAAACATCTATTTGGTATAAGAAGACCTCTTTTACTTAGATTGTCTACGATGAGAATATTGTTCTAGAGTAAAAGGAAAAAAAATGTTAATTTTAGGCATAAGGCCAAGGAACTAGGCCTTAGCCCAGTCTAGTTTGGGGTCCTACCTCATAAGAGCTTGGTACACCAAGTAGATTCCATTGTTCTCCCAAACAAGTCGGTCCTGATCCTCATGTAAAACCACTGAGTGAAGAATAGTTATTAGAGGTTTGAGGTGCTTAGATATTAAAGAAGGGTCTCTCTAATCTTGGCTATGTCTATAGTCACTAACAAATCTGCCATACTTCTTAATACAAATATTAGCCCATTTTTCATATTCAAGAATATTGTGTAGAGGCCCATAGATCAACCAGTTGTTCTGCCAGAAAAGAGTGTCCTTGCCATTTCCCCCACTCCATTTTTCCTTTTTGTTGGTCATCTCTCTAGCTCTAAGTATGACATTCCATTTATTTGATCCATTCGGAATGGAATCTCCATAGAACAAGTGTTTTATTGAAGGTCTACAAAGGTACCTATCTTCCATGATGTCCCACTAGTCCCCCTTGCTAGAAAAGATTCTCCAAATCTATTTTTCTTGGAGACCTTTATTGAAATACCTTATTTTTCTAATACCCAATCCCCCATTCCTTTTGGGGAGGCACACATTGTCTCATGCCATGAGGGGAACTCTCTTGTTGTCTTCTGATCCAAACCATAGAAAATCCTTCTAGATCTTCTCCAAATGGTTGGCATACTTGAAGGGAATCCCAAAGAGACTCAACACATAAGTTGGAAGTGTTAGAATTCTTTCAGAACAACTGAAAGGGGGGGTGAATCAGTTATTCAAGGTCCAATAATGTCCAATACAAATTTTTAACAAAACAGGGGTGAATCAAAAGTCCTAGCCTTTTTACTTTCTTCTCAAATCCTTAATGGCATATAATTGAAATTATCATGCATGCAATTAAAAATTAAACAATCATGTAAAGTAGGCATGCATCACCCCATAACACAAAGGATTTGATGACCTAGAAACCCTCCGGGAATAAGAAGGTAAAACTAGGGTGGGCATGACACCCACAAAAATAACTGCGCAATTGATTTCAACCACTTCTGATGGTTTGCCCTATTAAAGGCTTTACACACTATTGGATGTGACCCTGTCAAAGGATTTCTACACCCTATTAGGAGTGTGCCTTATTATAAGACTTAAGAACATTCAACTTAGAATGTCACCCTATTAAAGGATTTATATAGAGCTATTAGGCCCACCCAAGTCCATGGGATTTATAGTCACCTTCTTGAAGGAATCTTTTGTCCCTCTCTAAGGATCTCCTATCCTTCTCCTAGGGATGTCTTATCCTTCTCTTGGAGATCTTCTATTCTTTACCTAAGGCTTATCCACCTAGTTGTTAAGCTAACCTAGCAATGTAGGATTTCAACGTCTAATACAATGGTAAGAAAGTATTAGAAGGGTTTTGACCTGATAAAGATTGCAACTCTATCATTGCAGATTTTAGATCACTCTTCAGTTCTTTTCTTTGCTTGGCTTTTCTTTCTTGTAGTGCTGATAGCTTGTTCACCCTTCAAGATCTATCTCCTTGAGTTCTTCCACTTGTTATGCCAATGCACTCTATGGTCACTTGATCAACTCAGAGTCTTGAAGCTCTATGCTTGCTTCTTACTGTGTCCTCTCCTTGACACTTCACATTAGCCTTCTCTTGGCTTCTTCACATGACCACACTTATGACCAACTCCCTCTCTAACTCTTTTGATATCTAACCTGTGACTCCTTATAAAGAAGTTCTATTCTTCATTTCCTTCTCAAATCTTCCCACTCATCTATTTGAATTGATCTGAGAAAAAGATATTGTTTTCCCTCCTAATTGTTTCTTTCAGAAACTTCATAATAAATCCATTAGCATTCGCCTTGAATTGGTTTGCATGGTTTACATAAAATTCTGTGACATCTACTCATCATCCTTATAATCCAACTAATTCACAAAATTCAATGTAGCAAACTTATCATTACTGATCTAGTGAATCTTTTGACTTATTAATAATGTAGTGACTCAACATCATTGGATTACTAATGCTTGACACTGACTGGGTTACTCGGCTTCTGTTGTTTTTTTACTAGTGCTTGGCACCTGTAGCATTTCTACTTTGCTTGACACTTGAATACTTACTCAGGATCCATTACCTTTTTCTAATGCTCAACACCTAAAGTCTTTTCCTGAGTTACTCGACACTTTAAGGATTGCTCGGCACTTGAAGTATTGCTTGACACACACTGAAGTTGAACTTTCTTGGCTTCAACTGAGAATTTTCTCGGCTCTAACTAGCTTGCTTGGCTCTCACAAATGAACTTAATTATGCTTTACAAATGACTTAGTTAAACCTTACATTTTGAGTGTATCTAAGTGTGTCCATTCCCTTGTGTCTTAGAGTATGTCATCAATACATTATTTCATCATTGTCTTAGTTGATCCTTATACTTCATTAAAACATCATAACTTCAACCTCTCTCTAAGTGTTCTAGTTACATCTTGTGGATTAACTCCTCCTTGTCAATCATCTAAGTGATAGTATTTGGATCACTTAAGCAATTATCATTCCTACAAGTAGAAAGTTTGACATCAATGAAAAAAATTAATTGAAAGCATTCTTTACTAATTCCATCATTCTTCATTCAAAGATCTTTTCAATCATTTTCAACAATCTCCCTCTTTGACATTGATGGCAAACCAAACTGATCAATTGATTAAGCTGATCAACATAGTTACCACCAAAATTATATACCAAATAGAAAACTTGTTGTCATTACATATCTTCCTTTTTGTATCATGTCTCCCTCTTTGCAAACTGAATCCTTTGTTCTACTTCTCCCTCTTGACTACTGCACCCTTACTCTATATCCTTGATCCTTCATAGTTGTTGTTTGTTGATCAATTTCTTAACTCTTCTGAATCTTCCTTTTTCATCTCTCTCATACATTCTCATACATCTCCCTCTTACCTTTGATTGATCAGTTTCTCATAAATCTCCCTCTTTGACATAAATGCCAAAGATGTGGCATCTTCAACATGCTTGGTGTAAGCTTTGCATCTTATGTCTTTCTCCTCTGTCACCATGCTTGTGACTGATTTGGAATTTATGTTCCTATTGTCATCATCTACATCATTCTTCTAATATTTCAATGATCTACTCCTGTTGATGTAGGGCAGCTTCTTTGTTGCTCTAATATGCTTGAGTTAGGGATTTTACCCCCAACTTGCCTCTAAGATATTCATAAGCATCCTTAGGCAATGGTTTTGTGAAGATGTTTGCGATTTGCTCCTTTGTGTGAATGTACTCCATCTTCACTTTTTTGTCTTCCACCAATTCTCTAACATAGTTATACTTGATTGCAATATGCTTAGTTTTTGCATGCATTACTGGGTTCTTGGATATGTTTATAATACTTGTATTATCACAATACAGTATCACAGGTTTGGTTACCTCTTCTTTCATTCCTTTCAATACATGTTTGAGCCACATAATTTTTGTGCAATTGATTGCTACTGCGACATATTTTGTTTCTGCAGTGGACTGTGATGTGCATGTTTGTTTTTTATTGGTCCAGGTAACTAGCCTTTTGCCTAAGAATAGTGCTCCTCCACTTGTGCTTTTTTTGTCATCAATGCTTCCTCCCCAATCTGCATCTGTGTAGGCATTTAGCTCAAACTTTTCATTCTTTTTGTAGTATACGCCAAAATCATCAGTTCCTTCGAGATACCTCATTATCCTTTTTACTGCGACGAGATGATTTTCTCTAGGATTAGCAAAGAATCTAGCCACTATTCCAACTACTAATGCTATGTCTAAAAGCTTAGGAGCCATTATAAATAAAGAGAATATCGAGTTCATACCTAAAGCTGGTGATCTAGAGGACATATGTAATTGGAGCCCCATGATCCTTCTGAATGTGTCTTATAAGATTATTGCCAAGGCACTTTCCCTCAAAATTAGGCACATGTTGTCTTTAATTGTGCAGCCTAAGAAAACTAGCTTCATCAAGTCCACATATATTCTTGACAACATCATTGCTATCTGAGAAGGTATGGAATGGGCTCGCAAGTCCAAGTAGAAGGCTATTTTATATAGATTTTGCTAAAGCCTATGATAGCATTGAATGGCCCTTTATCTTGGCTATGCTTCAGGCTCTAGGTTTTGGTCCCAATTTCTTTTAGTCCATGGAGATGCTCTTTGGTGATGCTAATGCTTGAATTACCATCAATAATTTGCAATATGAGGCTTTTGGACTCTTTCATTCAATCAAGCAAGGTTTCCCTTTAGCTCCTGCACTTTATGTCCTTGCTGCTGAAGCTTTTGGCTATTTGCTAGCTCATTCTATGTCTTCAAGGTTGGTTCATGGAATTTCCTTGCCTAAATCTTCCTCCCAGTTAGTCAATGGACATTTTGCTAATGATTCCTTTCTTAGTCTTCTTGAGGATGAAGAAAACATCAAAAATGCTTTAAATTGTCTAGACACTTTTTGTCAAGCCTCTGGCTCTGCCATTCAATGCCATAAAATGCTCTGCTACCGTAAGTCATTCCTACCAGCTCCACCTTGGCTCAGCCAGTTTTAGTGGAAATGGGTTACTCACAGGGAAATCTTCTGCTTTCTTGGCATTCTCTTTACCTTCCAGGCTTCACCTATGGAGCTTTAGAATTTTGTGCTTGCCAAGATTAGCAAAAAGCTTGATTATTGGATCACCAAGCTGCTTTCTCTTGCTGGTAAATTCTAGATTTGTTCGAAGATTTTGGTAGCCACTCATGTGTACTATTCTTCCTATTGGGCTCCCTCCAAAGCTTCATATCTAAAGCTAGAACATTTTCTTAGAGATTTTCTTTGGGCCTCTGGTTCTGATCATCATGGTTTTCATAGAGTTGCTTGGGATTTTTGTTTTCTCCCAAAAGAGTCTGGTGGTCTTGGCCTATTTTCCACTCGGA
Source organism: Cupressus sempervirens (assembly GCA_028749045.1). NCBI lineage: Eukaryota > Viridiplantae > Streptophyta > Pinopsida > Cupressales > Cupressaceae > Cupressus > Cupressus sempervirens. The sequence goes on along the minus strand of CM053790.1, from coordinate 72,361,020 downwards.
AATAGGGCCTTGCTCTCTATGCAAAATGGATTATCCAAGCTATTTCTGGCGATGAAGCTTGGAAGATTCTGGTTCGGCACTGCATTTCTTTCGGCTTCCTTGTCAATAGGTCTGCATGGAAGGGGATTGGTTTTCAAACCCTTCTCATCATGCATGAGTCAGTGGCCATACAAGGCTCATTTGTTATTAAGAGCATATGGAAACCCTAGGAAGCTATTAAGCCTTGGCTTCATTGGGCTATAGATGAGTTTCACAACAGACTCTTCTTGAATCAACAGAACATTTAGTGGTCTGCCCTATTTTCCATTCATGGTACTCCTCTCGCCAAGACTTAAAGTGTTAGTGCTCTATTTTTTTTCAAACATGACATTAGAACTCCTAAGGACCCCTTCTCTAGAGTCACCATGAGTTTTAGTTCATGGGAAGATATGCAAGTCTAGTATCGTCTTGTTAGTTCTGATCGACAGACTTTTGACCTTCTATTGTCTTCCATCTCTGTGCACTTAATTCATAAAGTGGGGATTCAGTCTGTTTGTCTTTGGTGGCATGATTGGGAGTGGTATCCTACCACTCCATTTTCCAATTACAAGCCCAAATGGGGTACAGATGGCTTTCGCCCCATCTTCTGATGGTTGAAACGCTTAATCAGTGATGGCATTTGCAATCTTCTCTTTCTTAATGGAGAAAACATTTTGACACCATTTGGAGTGCTATTATAGAACCCAAGATTGCCCATTTTTCTTTGTGCCTTGTCTTCCAAGGTCTTCCCCTAGGGCCTCGGCTCAAGCACATTGGGGTTCTTGATCCTAGATGCCCCTTTTGTGGACAACTAGAGTCTTTTTTTGCATATATTCTAGTTTTGTAAGTGTGCTCAAAATTATTGGTACTAGATTCATAACTTTTTCAAGCCTTTTAGGCCCGAACCATTTTCATGGCACATGATTTTGCTAGGTGATTCCCCCAGAATTCCTCAAAAGTTCACCCAGATTTGGCATGCCTTCAGGATGGAAATTTTGTTTTCTTTGTGGAAAGATAGGAATGTTGTTCTATTCGCTCACAATTTTTTAGATGTTAACATTGCTATGTACACTAAGGCATGTATGTAGATCCAGGTGCAAGCTAACAAAGTTGCCCTAGAAGTTGCTCACTTGTAGGAGTTGCTAAACCATTGGGGTAATGCTCCTTACACTATTACTAGAGTTCCTTCAAGTGCCTTTGCTCACACCTCAACGCCTCGTGGCCGCCATTCTTGGTGCCAGTCCTTAGGCCGTCGTTCTCACATGCCGTGCTCCCAGGCTTGCCACCACTTCTCTCCCAGTGGTGGTGATGGCAGATGGAGGCACCGCTCTGCTTCCCCACCCCATGGTGGTTCTGGTTAGTCCATGGCTCGTCATCTTGGTACTCGTAGAGTGCACTCTGGGAAATGGCCTTGCCTGGACTTGGTGATTTTTCCTCCGCGGATAGAGTTTAACGATGCGAAGGCTGCCACTAATCCCTTGGCTACTACTACTGCTGCTGACAACTAGACTATTCCCAGCCCACCCACCAATCCCACTGATGCATGGGGATTTCTTGATAAACATGATCCTCCTCTCTCAGTTGGCACTGCTTTGGTAGCCTAAGGTTGCTATATATGTTTTTTTTTTGATGTATAGTTGTTGTTTTTGATTGAGGTCATGTTTTTAAGTCTGGCTTCGGCCATGTGAACTCTTTCACAGGGTGATCTTGTATCTCCCAACCCCTTTTTTGTGAATTGTAATCTTAGTATATTTTTATTAATAGAAGAGGACTATTCATCAAAAAGAAGAAAGAAAGATGGGTTGTTGTGAACTACTAGTCATTAAACATGACTATTGAATGATGACAAAAGATGAATTATTGAGAGATTGATAGAGGCATGTGAGGTTCATACTCTACAGATTGTACACCAATCAGCCAGTGGTTTCATACCAAAAATTATGCTCAACCATTATCTTTAAATTATGGTATACTCAACCATTCTATACACGAGAAGGAAGAGAGGGCACTGTAGTGAATAGATAAGGACAAATGGTGGCTCCTTTGCATGCAGTAATGGTTTCATGTCCAGCACAGGGCCATGTTAATCCAATGATGAATCTCGCTGAGCTGCTGGCATTGTGAGGATTCTTCATAACTTTTGTAACCACTGAATGGATGGATTAGTTGTTTTTGAAAGCAGCTTCCAAAGATGCATCTGCATGTGATCATGAGATTCAAGAAAGGGGTCTCAAATTTTGGTTTTTGACAGTCCCTCATGGCTTTCTGCCTAAACATGGAAGAACTACTAAGATTGGAGAGCTTTTGGATGCGCTGCAAAGATTGGGCCCTGCTTTAGAGAGTCTGTTAACTGCAGTTGACGAATCTCAAGTTGTACCGTCAATCACTTGCATTATTTCGGATAGCTATTTATCCTACATGGAAGAAGTGTGTAAAAATCTTGGGCTCCCTAGATATATATTCTGGCCTACTTGTATTGCATTTTCCATTATTCACAAAAATGCTCACTTTCTTGTTTCCCTGGGTCATATCCCTGTTAAAGGTGTTTTTCTTGCTCTATTTGTTTGTATCATTTATTTCCTTTTTTTTTTCTTGTTTTACTTGTTTCCGTGATATATATATTGAGGTTAGTTTTGTTACCTTTGTTTCTCATTTGATCTTCTAAAATGATGAAAAGTGTTATTGCAGAGGAGGACTTGAAATCAAAAGAGAAAGTCATCACGTGCCTTCCCGAAAAAATCCCACCAATCAGGCCAACCAACATTGTCTCCTTCTTCCGCGAGAAATATATCTCAGAAATCACCTATGAGTACTTACTTTACGAGCCTTGCTTCCAAAGCATAGTAGACTACGTGCTGGTTAACACTTTAGACGAGCTTGAAGGAGGTAAAGAAGCACAAATGGGTCTCAGCGTTAATGGTTGCCCTGCTCTGGCAATAGGCCCTATCTTTCTTCCAAATTTATTGGAAGGCAAGAAATCCATGTACAACATGTGGGAAGAGGATGAATCATGCTTCCAATGGTTAGATGCTCAAGTAAAGCAATGAGTGTTGTATGTTTCCTTTGGTAGTGTTGGTTCCCAAAACCGCAGATTGAAAATCCAAGAGCCTGCCACTTCTCTGATAGGACTTCTCAATCAGATTTGGCCAACGAATGGAGATCACTTAGATTCCCCTGCACTTTGGGCTCTGCTACACCCAGGTGGGTAAACCTTCACCTTGAACGTTGACTACCCAATTCAAGGGTTTTCTATAGCGAATTTAAACTTTACGAGTTCCTCGACTGGCAAGGTCCTCGAACTTGATCAGAATGAAACTGAAGCTGGATGCTAAATACTTGATGATTTAATTTTTTGCATAAATTTGGTAAATAATGAATTTGATGCTTGGAGGAGGAATATTATAGATTTTTTGACTTCAAATAAAAGGCCAGTGCCTTCGCTTATCCAGGCGATAGAGTCAACTTCGGAGAATTTTTACATACAACTTCATAATGTTCAATGCATTTGTACTGCCAATAATTTTGATAATCTAGATGCAACAGAACAATTATGACGCAATCTTAAATTAGTCCAGATTGAAGTTTAACTCTACTAAGACAAACTGGACACAGCTGTGGAAACAATTAAATATTTCACAACACTTATGATGATCAAATTTAAAATGCTTAATTGATCATGTCCACTTATCTGATAACAAAATCATATACAGAATTTTAAAATATAATTATGAAGGACGATTCACCTATAGTTTTAAATCTCCATGCCATTAATGATAAACAAAGAACATTTTTATTTTATTATTAAAATAAAATAATTTTATAATAATAAAATAATAGAATTTTATTATAAAATCATATTATTGCCTTTATCTCTCCATACAATAAATATAAAATACTTCTCTTTTACTAAATGTCTGAATGTTCGGATACATCTCTTTCTTTTTTTTTTTTTTGAGTGATATAATGCTTTATTTATACTTGATTGAATCGAGAGACATTTCTCTTTAACATTAATAGTCATGTCCCTTCAGAAATAAATTATACTTCTTAGTTACATCCACTGCTTTTGAATTAGACTTTGTATAATGTTTAGACTAATATCATTATTAGTCTTCAGTCTTTAAAACATTAATTTCCAAATTTTATATTGCCCTAATAGAATTGATTTTTATTTAACTTGACCATGTTATTGCGTGGCAAATCATCTCCTTATACCCGACAGGGCTCATCTATTTTTCCTGCATATATTGCCGCATATCATACTTGTATAATTTTATAATTAGGAATCAACTCTTAGAATTGTCATGAATTTCGGGGAAAACTATAGTTTGAAAAATAATACTAAGGCAGAGCTTTTTCATATTCGAGCATTTGTGTATGAATTGTTAGGCCTTCAAAAAGTGTTTGTTGCAGTGGAGTATATTGCCTGGTGTTCCTTGCATATGATGCATCGACTCTTTTGTAACCAAGAGGTAGCATTATTCTACTATCATCTTCCACTCCCCTTCATCAAAAACAACCAACCCTCCCTTTCCATTAGCTTTCATAACTAGAGTTTCCTTTGCCGCATCAAAATTTATCACTATCCTCCTTCACATTAAACATGACAAAAATTTCTTGCTGACCTCTTTCCCTTTGGGAAAGTGGCCCCCTTCTCCTAGTCATTGTAGGCTGGGATTGCAGATTTGAGATCATTCCATGCATGGAATCACTCATTTGTGTAAGTTTTCCTATCAATGTGTCCGAGCAGCCAATTTACAAAGGGAAAAAAATCCCTTTTTCTATTCCTTCTTCCTTGTATGCATACCCTTCACTAAAGTTGAAGGCCCATCTTGGATGTGCCCATTCTAGCAGTGCCTCCAAGTTTGAAATTAAAACCTCTTCAAAGAGCTCCCTCATCACCCATGCAACAATTTGTTCGTGTTCTCCAACATGCAAACCCCATGTCATTATCATCACTTCTATATCCACCTAGACCTTCCAATAGTGGTCAGCTTCATGAAAGAGAAGGCCTAAAGTCTCTTGCATTGCTTGAATCACTAAATCAATAGGACATTTCACCATTTTATTTAAACTATGGTCTGCTACGCACCTAAACAACGCCTTTTGTTGCTTCATCATTTTGAAAGTGAAGGTCAACTCCATGAAACCTACACTAGATAACCTTCTTCAAGAAAATTTTAGTTTTAAAAAATCACCCCCTTTTGTGTTTTAAAGAGCTTTGCATGTTCTTGTTGATGCAGTCTCTGTCACATTAGCATAGTCACCATCTTCCTCTTTTTAAATCAGTCATGTTGCTGCACAAAATAATAAACACACACACTTTACAAAGATTTAAAATTGTTAATAAATCTTGGTAAATCCTCCTTTCTAACTTCCCCATCTTTGTAGAGGTTGGCTTAGAGGTAACTTGCATTCCTTCATCACTTAAATTGTAATTTATATTTCTTTCAAAATTTGAATGTTTTACTCTAACTATTTCATCAATTAAAGACAATGCCCATTTTGACAAATTGTTTTCCTTTGTGTTTCCTTCCCATTTGATATGCTTGGTTTTAAAATCTTCAAAGTTACTTAATTCTTCCACAGTTAAATTTATTATTGTTTGAAGATGCCAAGCGTTGATTTGCATTCTTGGTAATGCTTGCACTACTATAAGAGAGTCCCCTTCCAAGAGCAACTTTTTAATCCCCTCCTTCCTTGTGAACCATACTACTAGCAAAGTTTCTTGACATTCTACCATATTTTTGGTGACTATAGCTAGTTTTTTTGTGCCTTTCAAAAGGATTTTATCTTCACTATCTTTCAACACAACTCTAGCCCCTAAGATCCTGGGGTTGCTACTTGCAACTCCATCAAAGTTCACCTTCACCCATCATTCATGTCAAGCTTTCCACTCTATCTTTTCTGGCCTATTCTTTTTCTTTTTGGTTACCAATGCCCCAAAAGGAGATTTGAACCTTATCCCTAGCCATGAAGATTGTAACATACTATCATCCTTTTTGTAAGGAATCTAAATTGCTTGTCTTTTTGTGGCTGAAACACTAATTGTCTCCTCTATTGCATTTACAATTCTATTTAAGCATCTTCTCAAATTTTCCCTTTCCCCTTTAAAAATTCTTCTATTACGTTCCTTCCATAGTTTCCAAAGGATCAAAGATGGATTAAATTTCCATATGCTTGAGAGAGTTGATTTTCTCTACTCCCTTGGCCATCCATCAAAAACTTCTTTGACACTATGAGCTCTTGGGCCTTGCCATCTTAACTTGAATTGAACCAAATCCCAACATTTCCTTTCATACTAACATTGAATTAGAAGGTGATCTACTATTTCCTCATGCTTCTCACATAAAGGACATCTTGATGGGACTATTATGCCCATTCTCCTCAATCTTTACATCATTAAAATTCTCCCATTGTAGGCTAACCATGCAAAGGCCCCTGCCTTAGGTAAAATGTCCTTATTCCAGCAAAGATCTTTTGAAGTGAAGACCTCCCTATTTGTTTCAGCTAGAATATTATATCCTAATTTAACTCAGTAATTACTTTATAAGGATCCACTCCAAATTATTTTTATCCTTCTTGAGACTTACCATCAGATTTCTTTCTTTGAATAGACTCTGCATTTTTTGCTTCTATAAATCTATTAACTCCTCATGTGAAACATCTTTCCAACACCATTCTTTCCCTAACAATCCTTCCTTTTCAACCATATAGTCCACTACTAATTTTCTCCACTTAGCTTTGAAGTATGTTTTTAAATCTAGGTTACCATCATCCTCCCCTAGAACTCTATGCCCATTGCAAGAGTCTTCCAATATTTTACCTTGCTTTTCTTCCACAATACACCACAAAATGTGTTTCACTATAAGCTATCTGCAGGAGAGCATGAAGTTCCATATGGCTGAACCTTTTGGTGTGTCTCGAATTGTTAAGATCCTATGATCCTCATCTGAGTCTAAATATTTACCTTTCAAAATTCTCACCCAATAGAGATGTGGATTCTCATACATTTCTCAAATTAATTTGGCTCCCAATGCTTTATTCATTAGTTGCCAATTTCTTAACCCAAGTCCCCCTTCTTCCTTGGGTTGACATATATTTTCCATGCTAGTAGAGGAATTTTGTCACCTTCATTAGATCCATTCCAAAAAAACTTTCTCATCTTTTGCTCGAGAATGTAGACAAACTTTTTGGGTAAATTTAAACACATCATTACAAAAATAGGCATGGCTGAGATTACTATTTGGAGCATAAGGATTCGGCTTGCTGAAGATAACCACTTTCCTCTCCATCCTTCCATCTTTTTCTAACATTTCTCTATCTATTTATCCCATAGCTCCACTTTGTTTCTGCTTGCAGAGAAGAGAATCCCTAGATATTTATTTGGCATCAATCCAATTTTTATGTCCATAATTTGAGGAATTTTCAATTTGATACTTTGTGGGGTGTTGAAGAAAAAGATCTCTGATTTATTCCAATTTATAAATTGCTATGAGATTCTTCCATAAAGTTCTAGAGTGTGCTTCAGAGTCTTTGCTTCTTTTATACTTGTTGCTCCTAGTAAAAAAGTATCATCTACAAATTGTAAATGAGTAAGGTCTTCCACTATCTCTGTAATTTTGATTCCTCTCCATAATCCTTGTACCCATTGTTTATAAATTAGCCTTCCTAACACCTCCGTCATTACGATAACGAGAAAGGGAGATAAGGGGTCCCCTTGTCTAATTCCTTTTTCTTGTTCAAAGAAGCTTTGAGGGCTTCCATTAATCAACATTGAGAAGCATGGTGTAAATAAAAAACTTTCTACCCATTGTAGCCAATCTGGACCAAACACAAACCTCCTTGAAACACTCAACGAGAAACCTCTGTCAACTTCATCATAAGCTTGTTTTATATCTAATTTTTCCATCATGTTTCAACCTCATGTGCTACCACCACCCCTTCAAATATGGATCTTCGTGGTAAGAAGCCACTTTGCTATGTTGAAATGATTGAACTAAGAACTTGTTTAAGTCTATTTTCCATAACCTTTGAAATAATCTTGTAAACTATATTATATAAAGAAATTGGTCTAAAATCTTCAAAGGTTATTTGTGTATCTTTTTTTGGCACTATAGCTATAAAGGTGTTGTTGAAACCTCTAAGAATGAAGCCACCTTGTCTAGATTCCTCTACTACTTCCCATAAATCCTTTTGAAAGATAAAACTCAATTTCTAAAAATACATAGTAGGAAAACCATCTAGGCCTGAGGCTTTATCTCCTCCTAAACCTTTTAAAGCTTTAACAACTTCACTCTCTTTGATTGGGTTCATTAGTGATTTATTTTGGACAGCTGTTATCCTTTTTGGGATAACATTCAGCACCTCATCCACCTTGTTCTGATTCTTTACAATCTACTATCCTCTGTGAGAGAAAAAATTAATAGCTACCAAATTGATTTCCTCTTTATCTTGGATGAGAACCCCTTCAGCATTTTGAATCTCATAGATTTTATTAGATGCCCTTCTAATTTTTACTAAATTATGAAAAAATTGAGTATTCCTATCCCCCTCCTTTAACCCTACTTCTCTTGATTTTTGTCTCTAGTAAATTTATTCTTTGTTTAAACATCCTTCTAGTTCCTTTCTAAGCAATTTCTCCTCCTTAAAGTCCTCCTCAAACATTCTATTTTCAATGACTTTAAGACTTAAAAGTTTTAATTTCCCCTCTAATTCCTTTTTTTAATCAAAAATATTGCCAAGATGTTCTCTATTCCAAATCTTCAACTATTCCTTGAGAAATTGTAGTCTTTTGAAGAAAATGAAGGCTTTATTACCTTTGCTTATTGGAGCATTTTTCCACCATTCAGCAATAAGATCTGCAAAGCCTTCTGTTTTCATCCACATGGCCTCAAATTTAAAAGGACACCTATCTAGAGTATTTTCATCTCGGATTGTCAAGAAAATAGGGAAGTGATCAAAACCTTGATAAGGGAGAATTTTAGCTAAACATTACCAATTTGCCTTTGCCCAATCACCTGTCACAAGAAATCTGTCCAACTTCTTTGCTATATGCACAAAACCTTCTCTCTTGTTTGTTCATGTGAAATTCCCTTTTTCAAAATGAATTTCCACTAAACCACTGTCATTAAAAAAATTACTAAAATATTTTTGGCTTTTTGAAATCCAACCTTTCCACCTTTCTTGTCTTCTGAGTTCAAAATTGCATTAAAATCCCCTCCTTAGATTGCCACATCGATATCTAAATCTTGCACTTTTGTAGATAAGGATTTCCATAAAATCCTTTTTGGGCATTATTATTTGTACCATAGACATTAAACACCGAGAAAGAAAAATGTTATTGTTTAACATATACTTTAATCCATTGCTAGTTAGTATACAAAAGGGATTCAATTATTTCTAGAGTATCTAATCTCCATAAAATAGCCATACCTCCTAGGCTCCTTGAGATCCTATCAACAAATATTTCCATCTTCTAAATTTGTTTTTGAAATTGGTAAAATCCTCCTCCTTAATCTTTGTTTCCTATAAAAGCACCAAGTCTGATATTGATTGATCAAGACACCTTTTGATCAATCAAATCTTGTCAGGGGCATTGCAACCCCTAACATTACATGATAGAGTTTTCATGGTTCCCAAGAAAAGGCTAAGCCTTTTCCCAATCTCAATATTTTTATTGGCTTGCTGCATTGCCTACCAATTCTAGTTTTAATTTGATAGATTTTGGGCCTCTTTTTTTTTTGCTTCCTACATTTGGCTTCTTCTTTTTAGAGCTTGTTTTCTCTATTGATCTTTCCTCCTGAATGCCTAGACATTCTAATAGGCCTAGGTCATTTAGGTTATCTTCCTCTTCTAGAGCCTTCTGAGATGAATCCCCTCCTTCCTTCATGTTGCTACTCTCCATAGTTTCTTCAAAGGATTCACTTAAGTTCTAGTTAGGGGATACTTCTATATCCTTAAAGACTTGGTTTTCCTCTCCTAGTATAGTCTTCCCACTGTGGTCTTGAATTATCAAGGGTGTTTCTATAACATTTTCTAAACATCCTTTGGGGTTATAATTTCAGCTTGGGAAATTTCTCTGTTCTTTCCTAACATCAATGAAATAGATGGAGTATCATTTACCAGTTCCTGTATCTCTTTGTCCTTCTCTAGATTACACCTTTGTAAGTTTGCATCCCTATTTTCTTCCCAATGTTCCATAGAGGTTTCTATCACTAGTTGGGTTGAGATCTCTTTATCCTTGTGCTCCCCCACTACTTTGTCCATTAGAACTTTCTCCACCACGGCTGACTTTATTGTAGTTGAAATCTCCTAATTTTCATAGAGATCATTTAAGTGAACATGATTGTTTAAACTTTTATCTTTCTCTAGTTGGCATTCCCTCCATTCCAAAACCTCTAAAAGTTTGTCCACCTCTAAACCTTTCCCTTTCACAAAACTGCTACTCTGTAAGGCCTCTTCTAGAATTGGATTATCTTCCCCTTCCCATACCTCTATAGGTTGTTTCCACTCTCCATTTTTTATGCTTAGAGTGATGAAGTATGGGAAAGGGTTCCCTTCCTTCATATTGATTAAAATCCTTGGGTGGAGGGAAGATTCCTTGATGCTCAGAACTTCCTTAGCTTTAACAAAGCTTCCAATTGTGTTTCAAATCTCTATCAAAACATCCTCCTCCTAATATCTCGCTGGCAAGTTGTAGAGATTAACCCATAAAGGAAATGTGTGCAACTTTTCTTTACCTGGGTCAAAATTTGGGTTCCAGTCCTTCATAAAATAACCTTTTCCCTCTAAAAGGTAAGGGCCATTGTTTAGGATTTCCCATTTGTCTATTTTACTCGGAGCTAGCTCCATGTAAAAGCCATTTATTAGGGTTTTTAGCCTACATTCCTTTCCCCATATTGCTTTGAATCCTAACCTTATAGTTATTTTAGAAGGCCATGGGCCTACCCATTTTAAAAAGAAAGCTTTTCCCTTTAATTAACCTATTGTTTCTTGCTATTTTATACTATCTATATGAATAGTGGACATTACCTCATAGGTGATGTGCTCTTCTAGATTTTGGGAAGAGTCTTTGCCTACCTCTTTCTCCTTCACCAGAGATTGTTGCTACTGTTTGGGCCTATAAAACTTATGTGCAATATTTGTGAAGTCCAATCTATCAAACTTTCTGTATATCGGCTTTTGTCCATGGGTTTGGTTTCCTAATTTCCTCTCATTTCCCCTAACTTTTCTCCTTTGTGGTGGATTGAAATAATCATTTTTTTGGGGGTAGGGCATCAATCACTGGACACTAGTTTTATTATATCTATTCAAAGGCCATCTATTGCTGATTTGTTGTCCATAAAACCACCCTACATGTTGTCAAAACCCTGATCGAGCATTTTCTTTCCATCCATGGTTTCCCCTACCATTTGTAGGTAGCCATTTCTTCCAGTGTTCAAAGCTCTCATGTTCCCACTCTCATGCCATCTCCTTTAATTATTAGTTTATATTGTTATTAGGTTATAAATTTTGTATTTTATGTGAAAGGAAAATAATTTTCTTCATTGCTTAAACCAATAAGAATTCAAAAAATCATATTTTCTAATTATTATAAATATATAAAAATAGTTAACTATAATGTTTTGATATAATAAAATTTAATACTTTTGGTTACTTGACTATTCAAATTTAAAAAATTGTCATAAATGATTACATAAGTTACCTGCCATAGGCACGAACTAATAATTTTAATATTATATTTGCCAATTTATTTTGCTTTGTGAACAAAATAAATGTTATGGTGATTTTTTCTATATTGATCAACAGAGATCAAGAGATCCACTCATTAAAAAAGTTGATTTAAGTATAAAGATTATGATTTGATCTTGCCAAAAAGTAACAAGATTTAAAAATGTAAGATTTCTAAAAGAAATTGAGCCCCAAAATAGAGCTTTTGAGGAGACAAGTCATGTGGATAATGATTTCCTTCCATAATTAGTAACATCAGATGGAGAAGTAGAATGCAAGGAGGAAATAAAGGTGTTGGCTATCCAGCCCCACCATTCTGGATGGATGGATGACCATGCCATGCTTCCATGACTGTGTGGGCCAGTGTGTGCATAGGGGCACAATAATGCAAAGGTAAGTGTTATTTTTGAATTATTTATAGTTTTGTTTTAAATTAGTTTTTTTATTTGATGTTTCATGTATAATACATTTTGGTAAAATAAGTTTATGTTTTATGTAGTATAGATTTTTATTAATATTTTTTGTGATTATTTTTCTTTTGTTTTGTATTTGATATGTATTGTTAAATTAATTTTTTAGTAAATATAATTATTTGTTAACTAATATTTTCTAATATATATTAAAGTTAAATATAATTCTATTATTACATTGAATATATATATATATATATATATATATATATATATATATATATAAGTTAAATAATATAATAATTCTAATATTATATATCTTTAAAAGAATTTGATATCATATTATATCAAAACTGAAATAACATATGAATCTATTAATTACAATAGAATTTTTAGTAAGTAACATTTTTAAAATAATTTATTATTATAATTTCAATATAAAATTTGCTAACAAGAATCTTATTAATCTTTCAAATTTATTAATGTATATACTTTTTATATATAAATATTTTGCTTTGTTTCTTTGTCATTTAGTATAATTTTACAAACAAAAAGCCTAAAGTCTAATTAAAATTTTCATTTGATATCTAAGTTTCAATATTGCATATAAATAATTGTTAAGTCAAAACATATTTAGTTATATGGTTTTGTTAAGTTTTCCATCATATCAATTTAAATGTTATTGACATATATATGTTAAAATAATTAACTAGAATATATTTTTAATACAAAATTTCAATTATATAGATCAAATTATCTACATTTAAACTATTTTATGTATTAAATTTCAAATATAAATGTACATTCAATTAAAACCGTGGTCCTAAAATTACATAAGTATTTGATTGAATATACATTTATTCTTTAAGTATTTAAAAAATAATTTTGATTTTACTTTAGAAAATCTTGATTTTGAATATATAGTATTTAAATCTAGATTTTTAATATATTAAAAATGAAATAATCTTATGGATGTATTAAATATTCTTTTTTTATAAATATATAAGTTATATGTATTAAACATAATAAATATATTTAAATCATAATGAATATAGATTATTTTAAATATAGATTTATTAGATAAATGTATGGATTTATCATATTTAAAATGTAGATTTATTATATTAAAATATAGATTTATTATCAAAATGATATAAACACAATAAATCTAGATATGTATTGAATATATAAATGATATATATTAAAATTAAATATTATACAATAATAAAATATACATAATAAAAATTATCAATTCAATATAATAATAAAATAAAAAATATTAAAATAAAGAATTAATGGTGAAGATTTAAAATTTATAACTAATCACATACAAATATAAATTATTTTTCTATTTTCACACTTATAAAAAATTTCTAAGTTTTAATTTAATAAGAAATCCCACACGTCTCCTTCATTCCTTTTACTGTTGACACTCACACTACTAGCTTGGAAATTGTGCAAAGGGGGCCCGCAAATGCCATGGCATGGCATAGATAAAAAGTGCATCTATCTATCTTGAACACTAGGGCTGGATAGCCAACATAAAAAATAAAGGCATCTTTATCCTCCCAATTCAAGGCTCTCGAATTCAAAAGATAATGACATTCAGAAGTTTTGCTTGCATCTAACTAAAAGAGAATGATACATGCAACTATCAACTTTACCTATACATTATGTACACGCCCTAATTAGTCAACTTTCTCCACTAAAGTATATTTTCATTCGAACAATCCCCATAAGATTCAAAAAAAAGGAAATAAAAAAGTTAGGCCTAATTTGAATTTGTCTAAACACGAACTCTAAGAGAGCTGAAGTCCCTGTCTTAAGGAAGAGTTGGAAGGTATGAAAAGAAGATAGTAGTTGTTAGTTCACAAACTTAATCAGAAGTAAAAATAATTGAGAAATAATAGAAAATGATCAATGGATGTAATTTATTTGATCATTTTGTGTCTGTGATAATTGATATAGAACATTAATATAATTTAATTGTATTTTTAGTCCCTAGAGAACTACTATTTTCAGTAGACCCTCTTATTAGTTCTTGCTGAACGGTAGGAAACCAAAGCATCCATTGGATGCTATTTGTATTTCTCTTTGACCAATGATAACAAGTAATTAATGTTAAAGTCTTCCTTTTGTAATGTTTTAATTTTAATTTTTTTTAAAGTAGGAAAATATGTATTTTTCTTCTTTCTAATTGGTTTTCACATTGAACAACCATTGTGCCATAACATTTTTTTCTACATACTATTTATTTTTTGTAATAATAAAAAAATGTAGGTTGTGTTTAGATAGGTAGTCTATAACCTAATAAGTTGGTATTCTTGAGTATATCTTGGGAAATCCTGTAGGAAGTCAATAAAGCTGTCCACAATAGTATTTGGTACAATTATTGACCTACTTAAGTTGAAAGTAACTACCTTGTAGTGCATCAATATAGATTTCTTCTAGATTTTGTAATCAATGTTCACTTTTTTTAAGGATAAAAATCAATTACATGTTAGATTTCTTGTGGATAGGAATTCCATTCTCATCTTCATCTCTACTTTTTGTTCAACGGGGTATATCTTGAAGCCACTATTCAACACCTTCGCACATTTAATCAAAGGAACTATTCAAGCATGTTGGCACACTTAACCAAATCATAGGGGAGTGTTACTTGTTGAGCACTGACTATTTCATTTATGATGGTGATAGTCACATTAATTGTATAGCGGTTGTCTTTAAAGAGAAATGCTATTTGTTCTATACATTGCTTTGATATTGATTTGTAGAAAGTAGTGGTTTGAGTATTTTGTAGTTGTTGTAGGTAAATATTTCTTCCGTTGAGAACATGGTGCAATTTTAAAATCTAATTCCTATTTGCATTCCTCTTTATTCAACTTAGCTATTGTTTTAGTTGTTACATTTTTAATTGATTTGTTGGATTTTTTCACAGAGAAGTGAAGCACAATTGTGAAACAATCTAATTTGGTAATTTGGGAGAAAGGTATTTGGCCTCAATAAATCCACTTTTATTTTTTCAATTTGAACATTGGATGCATTTATCTTCGGTTTCCTTCTTTGTATTTTTGGACTAACAAGTTGATTGAAAGGTTTTATTCATTGCCTCTCTTGTAGAAAACAACTTGCAACTTACGATTAGTCAGTTATCCTATTCAAAAATGTAAAAAACTATGAGGTAGGTATTTCCATTTTAAATCTGTTTCCTTGTGTTTTCCTCCATTCTGAATCATTTGGGGCCCATTTGGCAGTGGGAATACAAGCAAAATAGGCATATGTAAATTCCATTTTTTTTTTAATTCTTCATTTGGATGCACCAAAATAGAATTGGAATACGAAGTAAAATAGGAATACGTATTCCAATTTTGGCCCAAAAATGGGGTTTTGCAATTCCACCCAAATATGTGTTATTGGAATATGTATTCCTATTCCACATTTTTTTATTTTAGCAAACATAAATTTTGGGGTTCAAAAATTCCCATCAAATATTGACTGAACCAAATAGAGAACATGAATACTTAGCCCCATTTTCTATTCCAAAATATGTATTCCTATTCCTACAGCCAAATGAGCCCTTGTTGTTATTTAGGTATGTTGTAATTTTCTATGATTGTTGGTAGTTACACATGATCATGTAATTTAATTTAGGAATGTGTATTCCAATATCTCTTTTAGTTTCTTGATTTTTCCATTATTGTCCTCTGCATCTACCAACCGAAGTCTCCCTTCAACATTTTTTTTTGCCTTTGTTGAAATCACAACATGAACAACCTCTTCATTTTACTGCTTGTACACAAGTGCATGGTGTAGTACAGTTTGGTCATTCTCATATCTAGATCTCATGCCTTCCTTTGTTGGAGGAGTCCACACATTCTCACATTTCTAGAAAAAGTAGCTCTATGTAGAGGAGTTCTCTATTTCTGGTTGATAGTGTTTGCGAGATTTCTTTCTTTTAAAAGTAGCTTTGTTGCAATATTGAGTCCCTTTGACACATCATACAGCTTTGTTGCATGGCGCAGTGCTACTTTTCCTCTTTTATCATCTATTTTAGAAGGATGTAGCCCACTTTCAAAGATCTTTTCTATAAAATATGTGTCCTCTTTCTTTGCCTCTTGAGCAAGTAGTGTGTTCACAATGCTATAGTTGCCTCTATAGCTGAAATTGTTTCACCTAGTTTCACCTATTTTCATAATTTCTTCACCTTACTGTGATCTACAATAAAGAATGAATTTAGTAGTACTCTATATATCATAATTGCTTCACCTTTTTCTGATATACAATAAAGAGTGAATTTAGTAGTACTTTGTATATCATCATTGCTTCACCTTACTATGGTCTAATATAAACAGTGAATTCAGTAGTACTCTTTATGAAATAAGCTTGTCGTCTTTGTGCCAAATTTGGATTTCTAATAGACCTTATATCACTTGCATATCAAAATCTAATCTACCTAGAAAATCTAAAACATGAACTAATCCACTTAGACTCAATGGTGAAATGATCCACATCCCCAATGTTAAAAATCTGTGCAAAATAGGGATGCCTTTTACATCAATGTTTTAAAGAGATGTCAAGAAAAACCCAATCTCTAATATTTAATTATGAGAGATATTGTCCTTATGCATTAATAAATTACCTACCATGGCATACGTGTTTCATTTCACAAGAATTTGGAGATAGGTCCTCAATGATGATGTAGTCATGATATTTGCCTATGATTCGACAACCCCAACTTGCAAGGAGTCTAGTCATGCTCTATTCTTCTCATATGGTGTGGGCACCACCTCTTCCTCTAGATCTATTTTCTCAACCCATGCATGCATGGTCTTCATTGTCGAAGATGAGATCCTCAACCTTAGTAAACTAATTTGATTATGGAACAATCTCTGCTAAATTAATGGGAGATAGTTTTGTTCTCAATTTTTTTTTTATGACAAATGTGAATGTTTAAATGATCATGAACAAGATCATTCAACCTTTGGATTCACATCACATTGTTCTTTTTGGGGTGAATGTGCTTAAACATACTAGTATTTTGGTGCATTGCATGGTTGGATGAAGGCACCAATTGCAATCCTTTGAAGATTTGGTACCTTAGCACCAAATATTTTCTATACTTGTCCATCCTTGAGTTTCAAGTTCAACAAAAATATATAAAAGGTGATATTTCAAAATTTAATGTTTTGAGCTTAAATTATGCTCTTAATAGACTTGCATGGTTGCAATTTTGTTTGAGTTGTCTTGCATCTGTCTCATGCAATTGTATGAATCTATCTCAAATATTGTTTTTACTTCACGTTGAGGATTGGATACTATCCATTCTATGATCATTTAGATCCAACAGAGAACCTCTACTTGACCTTAAAATCTAGATGAAATCAGAATACCAGATCTAGGAAATATGCATCTGCATGCGTGGGTTTGTGAAGCTAAAACTGCCATTGTTGATCATTGATGATGTCCCACATCCAACAGTTATTATCTTCAATCTTATCATAAATGAATATAATTTCCTTAATGGACCTACCCATGCCTTCATATATACAATCCAATGTGGACTTCTCCTGATCAAAAACTTGATGGAGAACAACTTAAGGCTTTTAAAACTACATGCCATGCCTATATCGAATGTCCATTGTCCATACATGCCACCATGCCTACAACTCAGACAAACCTATTCAACTCAGTTAGTCTTTCAGTGGTGTTGGTATAGGTGCAATTAATAAGTATGAAAATTAGGAATATAATTTAAAACCTAAACATAATTTTTAATTGAAATACTATTTTCATTGACTAGTAGCACAGATTCTTTCTATCATTGATTTTCGTATTTCCCTCAAGGGCTACAATTTGATGGTTGTATTAGATTTTTTTTTCCTATTTTAATTTTAGGGCTGGCTTTAGGGTTTGAGGCTTGCCTTGGCCAAAAATCTGAAGGTAGTAGAAGTAAGAGATGATTTTATGTTTGTCATCTTATTCATTGAAGGACCAACATATTTAAAAAGGTTACCTAAACACTCCTCTGGACTAATATAATTTAACAATATAATATTTATTGTTAATAACTATGTCCCTTCTTGGTTTAAAATTTTAAATGCTTAGACCAAAAAGAAATTTGAAGATTAAAATATAAGAAATAAATATTACCATTGGAATTGGTAATGATAATTTTATACATCTTTACACATTTTAATTTCTTCATTTATTTTAAGACTTAGTAAGTTTTTTAAAAGTATTTCTTAAGAATAGGTATATATATTTAATAATTTAGAAAAAAATAAAATATGTGTATATATTTTAGAATGGACTTTATATAGGAATGTCATATTAAAGTAATAGGTTTATTTATAAATATGATTTATACAAAATCTTGAAATATAAATATCATTAATGCTATTCATTTTTTTTATTATAATCTTTAAAATATTGTATCATCTTTTGCAGGCAATTCTGATGAATTTTTTTTCAATAATATGAGTGATATTGATTTGTTTGCAAATTGATTTCATAAAAAAAAAATGACTATGACAATTTTTAAATTATTTTCAACGATAATTATTCATATATTATGTTGATATGTGTTAAATTAACTATATATTAAAAAATATCACCAGTTTTCTAATTTACATTTTCTATCTAACAACTTGAATTTATAACATTTTTATGGTCTAAAATTATTCAATTGTTAGTAAAACAAATTTAGTGTTAAATTTTGTTGTAAAATATTTGTATTATTCATTAAGGCTAGTCATAATACTCTCTAATATAAAGTTGCATATAAATTTTAAAGCTTATGTTTGAAATATTTAAGAAAATGATAAATATCATACATCTTATTGTCTTTATCTGATTATGTAACAAATTGTGACATACTTTTACATTTGAGAATGTGTGATCGAGTTTATATTCCTACTCCAAGTGCTTAGTGGGAATGTCTAATTATTGGTGTTATTGAAACACAAACTTTGGAAAACGTGTTCATCATATAATGTCCAAATGATAACAAGTCATTACGCATTATTCTTGGTGAGGAATTCTTGGAAAATAAATCTAGATCAAGACTTTATGTAGACATTGCTTCTAATTCCTCACCAATTGCATGGACCTTTTGGAGAATAAGGAAATTTTAAAGCAAATGGAAATGCATATGTAAAGGATTACCTCAGGCCTCTTGAAGACTATGATGCATACATAATTGAGATGAGTAATGCCCCCATAGGTGGCTTGTTCTCCCTTGAATCTCTAATTTCTTGTGATGTTACAACTTGTATCTATAATTCCTTAAAAAATTTGATTAGCAGTAAGCACAAGTCTATTATAGATCATGCATTGCATGCACACCATTCTCAATTGTCTAAAGAAATTGTGGGTCGCATTTTGGATGTTTGTAAGGCAATGGTATTCCTACAAATTCATATGTCTCCTGTTGGAGTTTTAACCTATCTACCTGTGAATTGCTCAGAGACTATGTCCTCTAGTAGGGAGACTCTATAAGTTGTAAAAGAATATAGAAATAATGGTTGTCCTAGTTGACCAAATGATGTATATTTGTACATGGTAAAAAATATATACAGTAACTAGTGTTTAGTCATGTAACTAGTGTTGTTTTTCAATAAATTGCAAGTAGAATACAAATTATTTTGTAAATATTGTATCTTAAAGTTGTCTTCATTTTTATTTTTTTCTAAAGTTTTGATGTCTTTGAAGTCATCAACATACTATAGTTATTAATACATAATTTAAATACACATGGTGCAAGATGGTCATGCCTTGTAGACATACAAGTGGTTTTGAATCTGGCCAGTTACCTTGAAATACAACTATCATCTTTACAATTCAAGGTCCTAGTTTTTATAAGTAAAATGGGTCTCCTCAAATTAATCATGCTAATAGAAATATGAATTCTTTTGGTGCTATCTCTCAGAGTGGAGCAAACACCTATATTCATTGTATTGTTTGCTTTAAATGTAATATTGTTTTACATGATATTATATATCATAGAAAAAATTTACTAGCTTGGAGAAGTAAAATTAAAATAAGCTCTACAATACAATTCAAAAAGTCGATGGACTTTTTTATTGCTACTAATGGTGCTCGGATACTATATAATTTGTAGAGCAAATGTAGACTAAATTTGTAGGGAATATAAAAGTATATATGTCATATATAATTGATAGTTATCTCCTATTTCATTTTCTCAAAATGTTTGTTTTAATTCCAAAATTGATTTCAATGATAAATAATATATTGGAAAATTCAACATGTACCATGTGCAAGAAGTACAAGTACACATGTGATTGTGGATATATGTTGTCAAACAAATATAGTGAGAAACCTAACTATTGACAATACAAAGGTGTAAGAAGACGTCCTTGGGGGCGTTATGTTGTAGAAATAAGGGACTCAAAAACCAAACAACATCATTGGTTGGGGAATTTTACAATAGCTGAGGAAGTAGCCTTTGCATATGGAAGAGTTGCATTAATGACAAGAGGAAATGAAGAACTACCTTATTCAAAATAGAACAGTCTAGTACTTCACAAAAACTTCTATGGAGATGAAAAATTCACTGAACCAATGGCCTATATGGATCACACTAGGATAGAGAGTACAAGAAGTATAAGTTCCATTCCATTAATTGCCCATTCTATTGGATATTTGGAACACTTTACAAATTAGCTTAACATATTTTGTCACATTAGTCTTAATAAGGTAGCTAATTCCGTGGCTATTTTGTCATCTCCTTGTAAGCTTGATGGTCAACATTGTGAAAAGGGGTCAAGCCCAATGGAGTTTGGAAGTGCGAAAGTACATACTAAAAAATGCACAAATATTGTACCCAATGCTTCATTATTATTCTATACTTGTAGAGATTCGAAACTATTAGACAATGTTGTTGATAGATTTTTGCCAAAGTATGAGTTAGATAGTTGCAAAAATGACAATTTTAGAGACAACAACCTTGTTAAATATTTGTCAATATCTCAAAGTGATCCAGTTGCTTCTTCTAGATCCAAAGTCAACAAACATAGCTAGCTAACATCATGCATGGATATATCAACAGATGCAACTTCTACTTGTCAACAATTTCCACTATACAGTGGTATGATTCATGTGTACTTTTAGTTTATGTTATTTTCTTCATATACAATTGAATCTTTTGGAGAAATTTTGAATATAATAGATAGAGTTTCTAATTGTCTACTATATGACATGTAGGAATTGAGAAAAACATTCAATTGTATTCAAATTTGACTACACCTTTGAAAACATAAAAAATGTCAGAATTGGGTATATGGCAAAGTAATGGTGAAATTAACCTTCAAAATATTGTACAAGAATCACATATGGTAAATGGCTATGAAGTTGAGAATATTTATATAAGTCAAAAGTAGGAAAGCTAGTAAAATGTGAAACTACATGCAAAGGGGAACCTAAAAATTGTTTATGTTACCAAGAAATTCTGCTAGAAATTTCTAGCTTAAAAGAGGAAGCTTTTGGATTTGAAGAAAAAAATCAAGGTGATTGGAAACTGAGAACAACAATAAATAGAGCTATGTAAGTCTCAAATGGTAAAAATTTGTACACAAGTTCAAAATTTGAGTTTTTGCTTTTGTTGTTTAAATATTGGGTTGTCTCATATGTTAAAAAACATCAAGGGATTTTCAAATTTCTTGTTTCATTAAAATATGTTTTGCAATTTAAAAATTACTATTTCTATATAAATGATAACATGGACAACTTTAAAGTCTCCTTTCCAATTAAAAAATTCATTTCCATCATGCCTACACTTATTGTTTGTAATATTGTTGTGTGTGCTTTTGAAAAATTAAGAGCTTAGTTTTATTTAGAAAAATATAATATTACTATATGTCAACCAATGAAAAAAAATTGGTATATAGAATGATTTGAAAATCTCATATAAAATTCAAACAACTAACCATAGTTTCATTTTATGCTTTATAGTGGAGATTGGTTTTCTGTGTTCAACTTAATTAATTGTAGCAGTTGCATATTTAATTTTTTTCAAATAATATTGTACATAAATAAATGCCAAAAATATAAATAACATTACCAAAGAAATAAACCATAGTACAATTTCAAATTGTAGGAAACCAAATTCGATAAGCTAGTCTTTGTAAATTACAAAGAAACAAATGAAAAAATCATTATAATCTATATAGTTGATTTCAATGGAGGTTGAAGGGTACAAAACTTTGGAAAGAAAGGGACTACATAGACTGAGTTCATTTAAATACAATGTAGTTGATTGCTTGTTTGATTCAATACAAGTCCTACTCAATTATTGATATATATCAACTAAAATTCGTAATGAAATAATTGATTTCTTCTTGAATTGTCTTCAAAAGGGTGATAGAGAAGCTATAAACTCATACATCTTTGAAATGCATCCTGAGAGTCTAAAAGAAGTACACAATCTAGAAGATCCCAATGTTTACTTGTGAAGAATGAGACTATTTGCAAAACCAACACAACCACATGATGAAATAGGTCTCTAGGGTGATATATTTTGTATCAAATGGCTATCAAAGTGTTTTAACATCCTCATTTGAATTTGGTCAAAAACTAGAGGAATAAAATATCTAGACTTCATGATGCAATGTGCACAATCTAGTAGTATCCCCAAAGGAGATGTCCTAGCCCCTAGCAATACAACCATGCAATGAAAACATAACAAAAAGGAGGAATAATGCAAGATCTGATACTAACTCATAATAATTTGTTCACAAAATATAATTTATTTCATGTAATGTGCCCAAATATAAAGCTTTCTAGGTTAGGGCCAAATATAAATAGCAATTACAAAAATAGTTCTACAAGATCCAACAAGATCCAACTTACAAGCAATCTCAGCTAGTCCAAATATGTAACATTACAATAGTCTGGAAGAAAACCACCAAGGAAATCTAAACTTGTGCTCACAAGCCTACCAAGAAATCTCCTTGTTTTCTAGCTATAGCCCTAGCTTTGCTCCAACTTCATCCAACATCCAAGTGTAAACTACCTCACATTTGGCACTTTGTCCACACAGTCACAATTTCATCACAATCTTGTTGTAAGCTACCTCACATTCGGCGATCTACTCACAAACTTAGGAAAACTTGCCCATCAACTTCTCCCACACCCACTCCTCCTTAGAATGAATGACCAAAGACTCCACCACAACCCCTACTTATACCAATCTAAGGCACAAGTCAGCCTGCAACAACAATCAAATGCCTAGAAATTGATATCCAAATAAATTTGTGATATCTCCTAGCTCCATTTGAATTAGAACTTGTGCTTCAAATCATAGATAGATATCTAGGTTCTTTACAAACCCTTTTGTGCATAAAGGCTGATTCTTCAAGAAAAAGTTTGCATCCACTCTAAAAGTCACCTACAAAAACCTGTTGCGTAGTCTGCCAAAAATTGATGTCGTAGGAGAATTTCCATATCTCCCAAAGTATAAAGAGTTAAAAATTGTTCACTTGATACAATGAATTAAGCTAGTCCCTCTTTAATCCCTAAAGTGTGCAACTTCTCATTCATTAAGGATAATTAGTTACATGCTCTGCAACAAGCACCCAGAAACTAGAAAAATGCAGTTCCAGCAACAAGGTAAAAATTATTCAATTTTCAGCTCAATCCATCCAATTTCTATGAAATCATGAGGAAAGGTTCCCCAATGTGTGTCCAACACATTCCTAACCATGAAAAGAACCACACCACCAAAATTCCAATCTCAATGCTCTTGCATCAGACTACCTAGGTAAATAGAAAAGTATGTCCCATACTTTAATGCCTAAAGAAATATCTTGAGCCAAATTCATCTTTACTAGAGGCTTCCAAAAATTTCATCAAAGTCAATAAAAAAAATCTAAAAATCAACCATCCATGCTCCATCCAATGAAACATTAGAATCAAATACATATCAACAACCCAATCAGCATGCTCACACCCAAGAATAGACTGAACATAATGCTTCATCAACAAATCCTCATCCACATCAACAACTCGTGAATCCACACTAGTAGCAACCAAATCCACATCAGAAATAGAAAACTCCATATAAACAGCAATATGTAACTCCTTAGAAACATTTGCCAAACTCTCAACACCAACCATCTCATTGCTCACAACAAGATGCTTTGCAACACAAAACTCATCACCAGCAACAACCAGATCATCCATGACCAAGTGCTCTATAATTTCCATGTTAGATCCAACCAACTAATCATGAAAACAAACCTCCATCTCCACATCAACAAGGTTAGGAATATCTCTAGCAAAAATCTCTAGCTGCTCTACAAGTTTTGTATCAAACTCCACAAACTAATCAGCAAAACCAACCTCTTCTACCTTGACCTTGCTATGCCATCTTTCTTGAACAAGTCTTCTAACTAGCCAAACAACTCTCTTTTTAATTGGTATACTCTAGCTCCATAAACATCTATGAAATTCCTTCCTTACCCCATCCTTAATTTGATCAACCAATCTAGCCTCAAACTGAGCAAACATCTTAGAAAATGTCTTCTCCACCACATCATGGAGATTCACAATCATCTCAGGGTCCAATCCTCTCAAAACCATCTTCCAAGACCTCTATAAACCCTCTACAACAAATCCCATCTTCCAAGACCTCTGTAAACCCTCTACAACAAATCCTTCCCACACTCCTTGTGACAACCTCAAATTTTTTGCAAGTCAGATCGCAACTACCACCTTGCATGAACAATTAGGAAACACATCACAAGTCCAGGACCACATATTTTCAATACACAAACTCTATATGATCATGCCTAACCAAGAACAACCTTCCATCTTCATATCCATTGATCCATCTACAAGCCCTCTACAATTGAAAGTCAAAACCACAATTTTCCACCTCACAACCAAGAGATCTAGGACTCCACAAAGAAAATCCACCTACAAATCAAGATCAAATTAGATCTACTTCTCCGACCCAAGTCTTGGTGCAAACTGCCACAACTTTGGCGATCTATCTACACACTCAAGAATAACTAAGCTTTGATACCACCTGATGTAGTGCAAGGCAAGAGTATCCGCAAAGGAGATGTCCTAGACCCTAGCAATACAACCACGTAGCAGAAACATAATAGGAAGGAGCAATAATGCAAGATTTGATACCAACTCACAATAATTTTTTCATAAAATATAACTGATTACATGTAATGTGTCTAGCTATAAGGCTTTCCAAGTTAGGGACAAATATAAATAGCAATTACAAAATCAATTCTACAAGATCCAACTTACATCTAATCTCAGCTAGTCTAGATCTGTAACATAACAATAGTCTGGAAGAAAACCACCAAGGAAATCTAAACTTGTGCTCACAAGCGTACTAATAAATATCCTTGTTTTCTAGCTACAACCCTAGCTCTACTCCAACTTCATCCAATATGCAAGTGTAAACTACCTCACATTCAGCACTTTGTCCACACATTAACAATTTCATCACAATCCTGTTGTAAGTTACCTCACATTTGGCAATTTTCTCACAAACTCAGGAAAACTCGCCCATCAGCTGCTCCCACACTTACTCCTCCTCTGTATGAATGACCAAAGACTGCACGAAAACCCCAACTTATACTAATCTAAGCCACAAGTTTTCCTTGACCTCAAATCAAATACAAATACACAAATTAAATGCCGCAAGTAGGCTTGCAACAATAATTAAATGCCTAGAAATTGGTATTTGAGTAAAATCATTATATCTCCTAGCTTTGATTGAATTACAACTCACGCTTCTAACCAAAGATAGGTATCTAAGTCCTCTACAAACCCTTTTGTGCACAAAGGCTGATTCTTCAAGGAAAAGTTCACATCCACTCTAAAAGTCACCTATAGAAACCTATCACATAGTCTGCCAAAAATTGATGTTGCAGGAGAATTTACATATCTTCCAAACTATAATGAGTTAGAACTTGTGTACTTGACACAAGGAATTACTCTAGGCCCTATTCAATCCCTGAAGTGTGCAACTTCTCATTAAGGATAATTAGTTACATGCTCTGCAACAGGTACCCAAAAATTAAAAAAATGCAGTTCCAACAACAAGGTAAAAACTATTCAAACTTCAACTCAATCCATCCAATCTCTATGAAATCACGAGGAAAGGTTCCCCAATGTTTCTCCAACACATCCCTAACCATGAAAAGCATCACACCACCAAAATTCAATGTCGATGCTACTACATCACTTCAATCACAATCTTGACAAAGAGCCGTACAAAATCCTCTTCCATGATACAAATCCTCTAAATGGGCATTTTGAGCCACTATTTAAGGTTTCTAATGTATAGTCAATTGTAATATGTGTTAAATTATGTAAACTAAAGAAAATTATTAGAGAAAATAGTAAACTTTTTCCATTGAACAACATGATTTCAAAAGAATTTGCAACAACTAGCAATGGTTGAAAAGAAAATGGAAAAAAGGAGATTCTGAATATAGAAAAGACATCTAGTCTATGAAAGATCAAGAAGGAAATTAGATGGGGGTGGGGAGATAGAAAAGAAATTGAATTCATAAAACTAATGAAGAACAAGATTAATGTAAAAGAGAAAACACAAGATTACTCTATAAAACAAAAAGAGAAAGACATATAGAACAAGTCTAACCCAAGAGAAAAATTTAAACTCACAATAGAAGACACACCTAGTTATTGCTGTTCAATTTACTAGTAGTTATATTTTAAGAAAGACATTGTCTCTTTGAAAGAAAAGAAAAGAAAAAAATACTACAAACTGCTAAATTTTGAACATCAAATATACAATGACAATGTCTATCAAATGTGTGGTTTTAAGTCTTAAACATTCCACTCTCCCAAAGTATGCTATCCCTCAAAATATATGAACTAATAAATCATTGAAGCATGTTAGAGTCTTAAGTCAACTAGAAGAAAGATTAGTTTATCTAGGAATTTCATTTGCCCAAATTTGGGAACTAGGTTAAAAGAGAGCACAAGTTGGTATCGCTGGCTCTATCATAAATGTCCTTGTAAACATGAACATTGTCCAAGATGCTTTACCATAATCTATTTCAAACACTTCAACAATTTTCATCTTGTTGAAGAGACTTTTGGAATATAAAAATGCATTTAAAAAAGGAATGCTAAGGCCAATTTTTATAATACAAGCTCTATACGAATTGAGGAAGACGTCACTATACAAATTGCAAAATGTCAAAATAAATGAAAATTGGATACAATCACTTGAACACTTTGGAAATGATAGTAGCATTGATGACAATAGCTCTAGTGATTTTTATTAGCAAAGCAATGCTGAAAATGACATTCCAAATGAAACACTCATACATGGATATACAGAATCTACTTGTATACGAAATATACAAGATACATTTATAGAAATTGCTTCTACCCAAGATAGTTATCTAGTTGGAATTTTCAAGGACAAATATGCAAAAGAGATGAATTTTTCTAGACTATTCTTTGGTGAGCCACCAAAAAATTGCATAATGAGACCTACAACATTGTCACCAAGATTTTTGTCTTCACACAACTAATTTTTTTCAAAATAATTAAGATACTAATACACCAAGTTCTATCTACAATGTGGATAAGAATAAGAAAAGGTCAATTAAAAGAAAGAAAGGTTCTTGCAAAAGAAGTATAACACAAACCAAATTTAGAAAATATCTTAAAATCTGACATTGGATATATTGATTTCAAAAGAATTAGAATTTCTCTTGACTATATTCACAACTTTTTTTTAAAAAATTTTTTTACAATGATCCGACAAGTTGGACCACCAACCTTTTTTATCACATTTACAAGTGCAGAACATAATTGGGAACCTCTTACAACCACTCTTGAATACCTCCACAATTTATGCCAAGAAAGATACAGAAATGAGGAGACATTTTCCTCTAGAAAAAATAATATTTACTTATTAATTAAACAAGATTTAGTGACCTGTGCATGCTACTATCAACATTGAATTAATGCAATCAAAAAATTAATCCTGGAAGAAAACTCCTTTCCTGGAAAAGTTGTTGACTATTTCTCAATTACGAAATTTTAGAACAGGGGAAATGAGCATGACCATTTACTTCTATGGGTTGATAACGCACCAATATTTGGAAATAATCAAAATAATGAATTCATAGCATTCGTTGATAACTATATCACATATAGTTTAGACCACTTGCATCCTACTTTAAGTGCTCTCCACAAGCATCACCATACAAGACAATGTAGGAGATCTTCAAAGACAACATGTAGATATAATTTCCTAATTCCTCCACAACCCAATACAATGATAATAAAAAAAATTCTTGAGAAAACTAATAGTATTAGTGTGAAAACTTCCCAAATTTTGATAGTATTGCAAACATTAGAATACGATGCAAGCACAAGTTTTGAAATGGTTCTAGTAGACTTTGACATTTTAGAAAATGATTATATCAGTTGTCTAAGGTCTATTGTAGATAAACCCACCCTTTTCCTTTAAAGAAATCCATTTGAGATATGGAACAATAGTTATTCAATTCAAATGCCAATCTTATGGAGAGCTAACATAGATGCACAATTTTTCCTAAATGCATATGTTGTTGCAATGTACTGCAACTCATACATGGAAAAAGTAGATAAGTCTATGACACTTGTATTCAAAAGAATACGAGATGGCCATCAAAGAGACAATATAGATGCTATAAAAATGATAAGTAAGCTTAGAAATACTCTATTGAACTTTCAACAAATGTTGACACAACAAGCTATGCATTTGGTTTCGTCACTTCCACTAAATCAAAGCTCACAAAAATGTATATTCATTGATACAAGAGGAGACAATGATAGAATATTTGTACTAAAATCTGTCAAAGAGTTAAGCAATGAACTTGATGACTCTAAAAATGTTATGGTGAAGTCCCTATTAGACTAATACTTAAATTGCCCTCATAGTATATCACACATATGTTTAGCTAAATTTGTTTCTAAATATACAAAAAGAGGTTTCCAAAGGAAACGAAAGGCAAAACCAAATATAATATGGTTCGTGAATTACAATAGACACACTGATCTTGAAAACTACTATCCAGAACAACTAGTCCTCTTTGTCCCATTCATGAATAATGAGTCAATATTGAAGAAAAATTGTGACTCTTGGGAATCAACATATATACTTATCATGAAGAGATAATCAAGATAAATCTATCTAAATTTTACAAAACTATCAATAGCACATGGGGCAACATTGGTAAAGAGGCAAATGCAATTAATCTTAAATTATTAGAAAACAATGATCAAAAAAACATTACAAAGAAGCAAAGTCCAATGAGCTCTATGACATATGTGCAGATATCAAAACAAATCCACCCAAGAAATTTCAAAATCTATCATATAGTACATTTGAAATAGGAAAGCATCCACAATTAATTGAAAACTTTGAGTATTATAGACTAAGACAAATGTTGAACAAGGAGCAACAAACGATAGTCAAAGACATAATCCTAAAGAAAAAAAGAAACATTACTACTCTAATCAAATTATTTCTCATTGGAGGAGCAGGCAGTGGAAAGACATTTACAGCAAAAATCATTTACCAAGAACTTTTACGTTTATACAACAACACTATAGATAGTGATCCTAATAAACCAAAAGGAATAGTTGCTGCATATATAGGAAAAGTAGCATATAATATTGGTGGTGTTACATTGCACTTGGCATTTCATATTTCCTTCAACAAATTAGAAATCTTACCTCTAAATAGTTATACATTAGACATAATTTCAAAACATTACGATCAACTTCGAGTTCTCTTAATAGAAAAGATCTCTTTGGTAGGCTCAACATTTTTGCATTATGTAGATAAACATATAAGAGACATTATGCATAGGCCAACTTTATACTTTGGCAATTTAGACAAAATATTTTGTGGAGATCTCTACCAAGCACAACCTGTTCTTGACTCTATTGTATTTGACAATAGGCCTTCAAAGAAAGATTTATTACCTTACAATTTCTAGTAAGACAAGATCAAATGTTATTCATTGTAAATGACTATGAGACAAAGAGATGAGTGGTTCATTGAAATTCTCAACAGAGTTCACGTAGGTCAACAAACAAGTAATGATATAGATTACCTCAATGAACAATGTCTGCGAGCAATCCCAAACAACCCAGCTCTACCTTTTCTATTCTATAGGAAAAAGGATGTAGATACACATAATAAAAAAATACTAACAAATTTTCCAAGAGACATAATTGTACTTAAATCACTTGATGAATATGATGATAACTTTACTTCCATATGACTGTATGCCCACACAACGACTCTCCCTCCTCAAATTCTTGTCAAACCAAATGTCATCATTGAAATATACTCAAGAAACTACAATACACAAGATGGATTAGTGAATGGATCTAATGGAATCTTCAAAGCATATACCAAAAATGAAAACTTTGATATTGTCTAGATTAAATTCACTAATTCAAACATAGGTCAACAACAAAGACTGAAATGTGAACAATGCTATAATGATGATATACCAAAAGACTAGGTTACAATTCTATGCATTACAAGGCTAATACAAAAATTTACATCAAGAAAAAAGATTACTATTAGGAAAAAATTTCCTATTCAACTTGCATGTGCTCATACAATTCACCGATCGCAAGGTCTAATGATGGACAAGGTAGTATTTGATCCAACTCATATTACACAACATGGTTTAACCTATATAGCTCTATCATGAACAAGAATAATGGAAGGATTATATCTACTAAACCCTCTTAAATTTAAAAATTTTAGAGTCAAGCCAAAATAATAGATTGAAATGGAATGGCTAAAATCAGTTGTGCATTGGCAGTTTGACAATAACAATACTTGTACACAAAGAACATTATATTTTGTGATATGTACATTAAAGACTAGAAGCTTGCATGTACATGCAAAGGACATAGTTCATAACAATGAAATTATGTCCTGCGATATAATATGCTTGCAAGAAGTCCATATGAAAACAATAGAAGATAATGTTAACTTCGCACAATTGAACTATTACTCAATACATGGTATAAATGGAATAATGACATTGATAAGAAAAAACATTATAGTTTCTATACAAACACAACATATTTCAAATTATGTTGAAGTGATGACATCAACAATAATTCACACAAATAATCTATTCAACATTTGCAATATCTATATAACATCAAATGCTCCCCTAATAGAGATAACAAATGCAATAGACAATATAGTGAGAAAAATAGACCCAAATAGCACCATTTATGTCCTTGGAGATTTCAACATTGACATGGTGTCATCAAATGGGAAAACACAAACTATAACAAGTCACATGGAAAACCACAATCTTAAGTTTCTTCTCAACCAATCACATAGTTTAAATAGGCCACTCATTGAACACGTTTGGTCAAATAGAACGTCAAATATTTTTTCTATTTATAAAATTGAAGTATATTAGTTAGACCAATTCCCCACATTTATGCAAATTCATGGAATATAACTAGGCAATTGATTAAGATACAGGAAAAAGTACCATTTGCAAACCAAAAGATACTTAGAATAATGACTATATATCAAAAGTGTGAATATTATTACATAATTCTATTGAAATTCACACTAACTAGATCTTATTAATTAATCAAATTCTCCATGCATTCATTTTCCAGTGTTGTCATCATACAATTTTCTATCTTTCTAATACTCATTACAAGACACAATGGAGGCAACTAAAAGAACAAAAAAGATTACACAAATGAAAATAGAACAAGTAACAAAAAGGTAATCTATTAGAACTTACATTTTATCCTTTGCATAATCATTTTCCAAATGAATGACACAGTAATGATAAGATTTGCAGGTCAAAAGTAAAAGGTGGTACTAGCTCTATTACAGTGGAGGAACTAAATACAAGAAAAATTGGAAGCACATTTGAAGGAGATGTCTTGATTGTTTACAAAGTCAATCTTGACAAAGTAAATAAGTCATGGGAAGTCCTACAAGAAGATTTAATAGACAAGAAAGCAGAGATGACAATTACTTTGAGTGTCAGTGATAACCTAGTGCAAGAGTATGAACATAAAATTATCCCAAGAATGGGAGTCTCTATAATAGGGTTTGACATTGCCCCGAGAAGTGACTATGATCATGGAGATTGTGACTATATTATTGTCATAAAAGAATCGAGTTCTGTAGAGACAATTGACCACATTTGCAATGAATATAATTTCATTCCTACCACTACAATCAAGGACCTCTTGAACAGCTCAAGTAATTTCCCAATAGGAACAATGGTGCATTTGTGGTTGGATGTCATAAAATTGGCAATCTAAACATTCTTGAAATAAAGGATGGTAATAGTGTAGAAGACAAAGCTCAGGTATATTTTTGTCAAAGTACAAAATACTTTTACAATCATTATGATTATTTGAGATAAATCATTACCAATTTCTAGCATTTATAAATCATATTTTATGCATATGTTGGTATTAGCTTGAAGTCCATCCTAGCCTAGCCCACCATGTCATAGCAGCACAAGAACAACTAGACTAGAATGCAAGCCCTACACTACTTTTTAGGAATATTGTAAAAAGAAGTGACAATAATTCATTGTGCATAGGTTTATCAATATACATCTGCAAGTTAAATGAAAAAATGACTCTTGGCACATTGAATGAGCTACGGCCAAAAAAAGAGAGGTAAAAATCATAAATTGCAAAATCATATATCTTCAACATTTTTACTTACAATGTACACTTATATGCATAAGCCTGCAATAGGTCCAAGGCATATTAAAAGTGGAAAATCCTCTTTCTAATCCATTCAATGCATTCTACCCACATTAGGAACACAAATTTGAAGGCTATGGAGTTTTGGATGAAGACACTGCTCACTGCACCAAGTGCAACAAAGATGTTGTGTATGTGCACAAACTTCAACTGAAGATGATGTTAGTCGCTGAAAATAAGAAAACAATTCATTGTTCTATTGACCACTCAATAATTCAATATTTAATATCAACCATATCAAACATCAACTACAAAGATTACATGCAAAAAAAATCTAAGGTTGTATTCACACTATGAGCACTTGCCATGAAAGGGCGCTTCACACTTACTCAAACAAATGCAATAACAAATGTAATTCTCCCACATACTAATGAACCAGGAGAAAATGTATAGAAAATAATTTTCACTAATTTTATAAAAAAATTAAATTCTTTTGGAAATGTTTATTAATCATTTAAACTATCCTTCATTCTATTCTTTGTGCACATATGTAGGTGATAGACCAACAGTGATACAGTGGGAGACCTGTAGAGATTCAGTGGACTTTCTCAGCTATATGGTTCACCAAGCCAATTTCATATGGGTTTCCTATTCCACTTCAATGGAAAAATCAAACAAAATATTAAAAAACTTAAATATGTTTTATAATATGAAGACAATCCTAAAGAAAAGGTTATTGAAAATTGCAACTTACAAATTTAGGGAGGCTTGTTTAATTCTTTCTATTCTCTTTTCATTATTAAACATCTCATTGTTGAAGTGAGGCGTTCCATTACAATAGTAACTTTCTTTCAATGTTTCTATTGATTATTTTTGACATTTTTAATACCTAAGTATATAATGAAAATATTACAAAGAAAATGGCTATGAAGTTTTCTAAGTGTATACAAACTTCTTTTCATTACTCCTACTTTAGGGTTGTTAAATTTGGAATGACATTTCTTCTAGCTAAAAATTTAAACTGTTAATTTTGATTCAATCTCTTCTACCTCAAAGAAAAACTTTTTCATCAATTGATAAAATACTGGAAAGGTGCTTCTTGCTTTGGAAAATTGAACTTTGAAGTGGCATATTCTAATTCAATAACTCTTTTCATAAATGACACAAATTTTCATTGTGCATCCAATTACATGATTGGAGACTTCCTCAAAGATCTATGAAATGGATACCATAGAGTTTAAGATTTTGAGAATTGCATATGATTCAAAGAGGCTTCATCTATTATAGCTTGATATTTTTTAGTATTAGGGTTTGGCAATATTAGTATACTAATATGCATGTTTTTATTTGGCTGACTTTACAAGGGGCTAGAGTGCCCAGGTTGCTTTGAAGGAGTTGATTTATAAATTGGTCAGGTTTGTGGGGATTCTAGGTCATCAGGTAAGGGTTTGTAAAATTATGACAAATAATGCTAGGGATTTTAGAAATGCTTTGAAAAGAAGTACTATTTTCACATGATTGTGTAGTGAGTCCTTTTTTTTACATTTTTTTTCCATGATTAACATATTAGGGTTTGGAATGTAAGGAAGCAAAGGTACACAGAATCACTTTCTATGCTAATCTTTGAGAGGATGATTATGCAAATTCAACTAACTATTACAAAGATCTCAAGAAATACATAATAACATAATCAAAATAACAATAAACACATAACACAGTGATTACCATGGGGAAATCCTTCCAGGACAAAAACCCCACCCTCCAAAACCCGCACAATGTATTATCAAAACAAGATTATTGCAATATACTTGCAGTGCAAGTTCTTACAGGAGTGCATCACCACAACTTGAACTCAAAGAGACTCCTTCTAGCACTAGTCTTGCAAACTAAATTCCATTACACAAACACCTCCCCAAGCCCTTCATTTATAGTGATTTTACAACATAGAAACCACTTGTGGTTTTACAAAACCATGGAAAATAACTACTGTGCCACATGTTACCCATTTTTCACATTTACATTTCCAATACGGAAAAACAACTAGGCTAAAATAGTAATCCCGTCCATAATTTTGTCTCTTAGTTTAGACCCCCATAAAGGTCATAAAACAAGCTAACTATGCTCTAAAAATGTCCCTCCTATATTCTACTATGAACAAGGCACCTTTTGGTATTTTATACACTCTTTTCCAAGATATAAATAAGTGGAAAAATTCCACAAAAAAATTTTGGAATTTTCTAGAAAAAGATTGCAAGGTTGAAACACATGTTCTCAAAATTCTCCCACTTGTCGAACAACCTGCAAGAGTTAGGCAATCCAAAATATCATGATTTAATTGCTAGGGGTTGAGAGGCCCATAGATTTTGAACACCATATGAATTTCTCTGTGCTCATGGTCTTAGTTAATGTATTAGCAACATTCACCAAAGTCTCTACCTTTTCCAGCTTCACCTTGTCATCCTCAACCATATCTCTCACAAAATGATATTGTACATCAATGTGCTTGGTCATGGCATGAAAATTCAGATTCTTTGCTAGGCAGATTGCAATCTGGCTATCACTATAAATTGTCACTACAGTTGGTTTGAACTCTATATTTGAACACAATCTCTTTAGCCAGATGGCTTCCTTGCAGGCATGAGTAGTTGGGTATGTGTAGGATCATGGTGTGCCAAAAAGTGGAAATCTCAAAAATCTGTAGTTCTGAAATATCTCAAACCATTTCAAAATCTATTCCAACTTTTTTCCCACCCACCTTGATACTAAATGAAAACAATTAATATCTTTATAAGGTCTACTATATCTTTTGATACCAAACCTATATGGTCAACTTTAAAAACATCCTAAAAATATGCTTTCGGCCTATTTTTATGTGATTTTTACTTCAAACATGTAGTTGACGACTTTTTTTTCACCAATATTTGATGAAATGAAAAAGGTTTCTTAAGAATGTTCTTATCTTTCCATAAATGTGAGTTTTGTCAAAGTATGAGTTTAGTAAATAATTATTACTTATTTTCTAATAGAGTTATGTATAGAGTGCTAACTGACACACTACTTGAAAAACAACTATAATTGTCAAATGGTACAACATTTTTTAAATCCAAAAGATGCATCACATTCTATTTTTCTTCTACTATAAGGAAAAATAATGAAAATTTGAATTTTGGAAAGTTTTGAATTAGTTAAGGTGGTTAGACATGAGAATTTTTTAATTCCAAAAATACTAAATTCAAATATTAATTATTTATTATTTATTTAGAATAAAAATACCCAAAAATATGTGTCACATCCAGGCATAAGTCTACTACTTATATCTAGAATATTATTAAAAAATATTATCATTTGATTTTGATTAAGGTGGTCAAACATATGTCTACTTCTTATTTTTGTTCTAAATTTTTTTAATATTGCATTAAATTCCAAAATTTTGACCAATCAATTTTTATTTTTTTGAGATAACTCTTAGTAGTTTAAAAACTACATTCAATTTTCTAGAGATTCTTTTCTCTTAACTTTTTGATATAAAGTTAATAACAAGTAGAAAATTGCATGTCAAGTTAACATAACCCTAATTTTTTTTTTTTATTACCACTTAAGAGTATAGTTTGGTTGACCATGATCCTGCACATACCCAACTACCATATACTCTACCTTAGCGGTGGACAAAGTGACCACAACATATTGCTTGCTCATCCAAATAATTTCATCACCGAATAATGTAAACACATATGCACTGGTGGATCTTTTACTATCAACATCACCGACCTAGTTTGAATCCACATAGCCTCGAATCTAAGGAATGGTCATTTCCTATTCCATGAAAACATATCAAGTACTCTGAGGTACCCCGCAAGTATCTAAAAACTCTTTTTACTGCATCCCAATGTGCTCTTCCTGGATTAGACATATAATAGGAAAGTACTCCCACTGCTTGGGCAATGTATGGTCTTGTAAAGACCATAGCATGCATCAAACTTCTAACAACACTCTGATATGGTACTCGACTCATCTCTTTCATGTCCAATGGGGATCTGAGACACTAAGCTAGAAAGCTTTGTTCCCATAGTAATAGGAACACTCAAAGGTCTTGAATCTTGCATATTAAACCTTTTCAAAATAGTACCAACATAATTACTCTAGCCTAGCCAAAGCTTTCTATTCTATCTATCTCTTGTAATCTCCATTTCTAGAATGTGCCTAGCTACACCAAGATCTTTCATTTCAAACTTTATTGAGAGTTGAGATTTTAACTCTGCAATCAAACCTTTTCCTTTGCCAATAAACAACATGTCATTGACTTACAAGGCAATAACTAGGAAAACATCACCATCAAATTTGAAATATATACAGTGATCAAATTTAGATTGTACAAATCTCAAACTCAACACATATGTATCAAACTTTTGGTACCACATCCTAGGACTCTAGTTTAAACTATACAAGGATTTATTCAATTTACAAACCAAATGACTTTTAACTTTCACCACACAGTGCTTTGGCTATGATATGTAAATTTTTTCCTCCAAATCTCCATGAAGGAAAGTAGTTTTCACATCCATTTGCTCAATCTCTAGATCATAAGTTGCTTCAATAGAAAGCAAAAATCTAATGGATGTCATTTTAGCTACTGGAGAAAAAAATCTCACCATAATCTACTCCCTCAACCTAAGAGTAACCTTTTGCAACCAAACATGCTTTATACTTCTCAATGCTTCCATCTAAACCCATCTTCCTTTTGAATGCCCATTTACAACCAACAAGCTTCCATCCTTCAAGAAATGGTACAAGGTCCCATGTTTGATTCTTCTTAAGAGCTACTATTTCTTCATCCATGGCTATTTTCCATGACATTGAATCATTCATACAAACAACCTCTTGTATAGATCTCGGTTCATCAATATTAGCATTCAATGCAAATATGCATCTCCAATCATTAGGAGAATACCCATACCTTTCAGGTCATTTCCTTTGTCTAGTAGATATTTGAACAAGATCTAGTTTAGGTTCAGGAGTTTCAAGTTCATGATTAGGTTCTCCCTCTTCCCCTAATGATTCAAAACTTGTAGAGCTCTCTTAAAAATCTCATCTTTCTAAGTGCCTCGATTCAACTTTCTCAGGTGTAGCAGGAAGTTGAATCAAATCTTTCTTTTCTTCTATTTGTTTTGGATGCACTATAATAGAAGAAGGCTTAGTTTCTGTAAAAATGACACTTCCAGAATAAAATACCTTTCATACAACAAGATCGCAAAGCTTGTATCCTTTCACACCATAATTATATCTGATGAAGATACATTTGACAACTTTATAGTCCAATTTTGTCCACTTCTCCTTTGGTACATGAGCATATGCCTCACAACCAAACACTCTCAAATGTCTAAGTCAAGGCTTGTGACCCAACCATGCTTCCATTAGCATCTTATCAACAAGAGTTGATGTAGGAGACTTGTTTATCAGGTAGCAAGTAGTGGCTATAGCTTTGGCCTAAAAATTTTGTTCTAGTCCAACACCACTTAGCGTACTCCTAGCCTTCTCCATCAGGGTCCTATTCATTCTTTCTATGACTCCATTCTATTGTGGAGAATATGGAGTTGTCTTCTCTCTTTTAATAACACAATCTTTACAAAATGTGTCAAAATCATTGGAGCAAAACTCACCACCATTATCAGTTCTCAAACATTACATTTTATTTCTAGTTTGCAATTCAACCATTTCTTTAAATTCTTTGAAACAACTAAGAACTTCAGCTTTACTCCTAAGGAAATAAACCCATTTTCTTCCACTAAAATCATTAATGTAAGAAACATAATAAACTGATCTACCAATGCAAGGAACATTAACTAGACCAAATACATCCAAATGGATTAGATCCAAAATACATGAGGACTTATGAGAACTCAAGTAAAAAAAATGTAGTTTTGTTTACCATAGATACAATGCTCACAGAAATCAAATTCAAGATTGCAGTCATTTAACCCATCAAAAAGGTTTTTATTTTTCAAGGTCTATCTTTCTACAACTCCATTCTATTGTGGAGAATA
Source organism: Cupressus sempervirens (assembly GCA_028749045.1). Lineage (NCBI taxonomy): Eukaryota > Viridiplantae > Streptophyta > Pinopsida > Cupressales > Cupressaceae > Cupressus > Cupressus sempervirens. Next base: position 72,322,076 of record CM053790.1, on the reverse strand, counting down.
CAGAGTTGTCTTCTCTCTTTTAATACCACAATCTTTACAAAATGTGTCAAAATCATTGGAGCAAAATTCACCACCATTATTAGTTCTTAAACATTTAATTTTCTTTCCAATTTGCAATTCAACCATTGCTTTAAATTCTTTGAAATGACTGAAAACTTCAACTTTACTCCTAAGGAAATAAACCCATGTTCTTCTACTAAAATCATCAATGAAAGAAATATAATAAATTGATCTACCAATAGAAGGAACATTAACTAGACCAAATACATTCGAATGGATTAGATCCAAAATACTTGAGGACTTATGAGAACTCAAGTAAAACTAAATGCGTTTTTGTTTACCATAGATATAATGCTCACAAAAATCAAATTCAAGATTGCAGTCATTCAACCCATCAACAAGGTTCTTATTTTTCAAGGTCTGTAGACCCTTCTCACCTATGTGGCCGAGTCTCTAGTGCCATAACATGGTCTTCTTTGCAAGAAACTTTGATTCGGTAGACAAAGTACCCTTGGGTACCCAAAAACCACGACCATCTATTGAAAGAGAAATATTCTCCTTCTCCAAATGAGTAGTATTTTTCACAATCTTATCAGAAGTACTATTGTACTCAACCATGCATGCATCAAGCTGGTACAATGTACCCAATCTGCTTCCTCTTGCTATTACCATAGCACCTCTCACCATTTTTCCACCTACTTCAGAAAACTATATATGCACACCTGCATCTATTAGCCTACTAATAGATAACAAATTCCTTTCTAGTCTAGGGATATGCAAGACACCATTAAATCTTCTAATTCTCCCATTAGAAAATTTCACATGAATATTTCCACCACCAACAATATCAAGTACTGAGTTATCACTCAAATATACCTTACCACCATCAAAATTTTCATACTTACTAAACTGGTTTCTATTAGGAGTCATGTGGAAAGATGCACCTAAGTTAATTAACCATGCATTTTCACATGCATGAGTGGCCAAGGTTATGATGAAAGCATCTCCATCTTCATTCTTAGACTTAGAATTAGAATCTTGCTTCTTCTTCTTCTTTTTCTTCTCCTCTTTGTAGTCCTTTTAGAAGTGTCTAGGTTTGCCACAATTCTAGCAGATTGCCTTGGACTTACCAGGAGATTTTGATCTCTCCTTATTTTTGGACTTAAAATAGCCATTCTACTTTTAATTCTTTCCTCTTTCTTTTGGTCTTCCTCGAACACTCAAAGCCTCTTTGGCATTCAAAGAGACCTTCTTTCTCATCTCCTCAGAAAGTAGAGAACCAACAACATCCTCCATCTTCAAGACAACTGAAGTGCTCCCTATAGCCATCACAATACTAACCCATGAGTTTGGAAATGAACATAGTGTTAGGAATAAGGTGTCTTAACCTTGGATAATTCCTATTCTTATTATTTGTTTTATAAAATGTATTTCTTGCAAATAACGATGATGTTTCAACATCTTGAACTGTGTATAAGGAGATCATCGCTAAAAGAGTTATGAAGGATTCCTATGACATGTAAGAGCTATGTCAGGAAGATTCAATAATAGGTGAAGACATATCACAACTGATAAATTTGAGTACTGTACACTCTACCCCAATAATGGTGATCCTATTTTCTAGGAGAATGGTAAAACCCTAATATGGTTACCTTTGGGAGTAGCCCTAAAGTAAAGCACATGTTATAAGCATTTTTAGGGTTGTGAAGAGGATGGATGCAAGAAAGTGTATTATTGGTACTGTGATTTACTACTAGAGTCTTTTTTTGTCATTGTTGAACTTGCATTGCAAGCATATTGTAACCTTGTGTTGAAGATAATACATTGTGCAGGTTTTGGAGGTGGGTTGTTTTACTAAAAGGTTTTTCCCCACCAAAAAATCTTTTTGTTATGTGTTTCTTTCTCTATCTATTTTCTTTATGCTTGGTTGTCTGAAATATTGTTGTTTACATGATATTGAATCTATAAGTGTAAAAGATTTTAATAGGATTTGCACCATACTTCTCTTAAGAGATTAGTGTAGGAAGTTGTTTCCGCACCTGAGTTTCCTTACACATAGCAAGATTTGACACCTTTCTTCTTCGTCCATTGGCATCCCTACTAAGGCCAACTAAGTCACCAACATATTAAAGCTTTCCAAATGCTCAAAAATTTGGCTACCTTCTTCCATTGTCAAGGAATACAACTTCTTCCTCAAGAAAATCTTGTTCACAAGTGATTTCGCTTGATAGATCTCACTTAGCTTTTTCCAAAGCTTCTTTGTGGTAGGTTATTCATGGACATTAATTAGAATTGAGTCTACAAGACACAGTCTGATGAGACCTTTAGCTTTTCTATCTATCACATCATATTGTGTGACTAAAGTTAGATCTATGGGCCTCGACTTTTTCTAATCAATTACATCCCATAGATCTTGATCAATCAATAGATCTTCCATCTTCAACTTCCACATCTCAAAGTTTGTGCCAAAAAGCTTTTCAACATCAATTCTCCCTGACATGCTTTCGATCTTTTCAATCTTGCAACAGAGAAATGAAATGCTATGCACAAGCACCCACTCAAACCTTGATTAGCTCAAAAAACCCTATACCCAATAAATAGAACCAAAACTAGCCAAAATTTGATACAACTTGTAAGGAAGAAAAGGTGTGCAAAATTGCTTCCTATGCTAATCTTTGAGAGGAAAATTATGCAAATTCAACTAACTATTGCAGAGATCTCAAGAAATTCATAATAACATAATCCAAATAACAATGAACACATAACACAATGATTACCATGGGGAAACCCTTCTGGGAGAAAAACCCCACCCTCTAAAACCCACACAATGTATTATCAAACCAAGATGATTACAATACACTTGTAGTACAAGTTCTTACAGGAGTGCATCACCACAACTCGAACTTGGAGAGACTCCTTCTAGCACTAGTCTTGCAAACTAAACTCCATTACACAAACACCTCCCCAAGCCCTCCTTTTATAGTGATTTTACAACTTGGAAACCACTTGTGGTTTTATAAAATCATGGGTAATAACTACCATGCCACCTGTTACCCATTTTTGACATTTATATTTCCTATATGGAAAAACAACCAAGTTAAAATAGTAATCTGATCCATAATTTTGTCTCTTAGTTTAGACCCCCATAAAAGTCATAAAACAAGCTAACAATGCTCTAAAAATGGCCCTCCTATATTCTACTATGGACAGGGCACCTTTTGGTATTTTATACACTCTTTTCCAAGATATAAACAAGTGGAAAACTTCCACAAACAAATTCTAGAATTTTCTAGAAAAAGATTACAAGGTTGAGACACATGTTCTCAACATGGAAGATTGTCAGTGTTGAGCTCGAAATTGTCACAGAGGGTTCAGTGATATCAAATACTAGTGCAAGATTAAGAATTTTAAATACTAGTGCAAGAAATAATTTTTACATTATTGCATGCATAAATGCTTGAAAACAAGTTGCAATATTGCTGCTAAACGATTATTCTAGTATATGAAGACTTTTGACTCTCTTTTTTCCATAATTTTAAATAAGAAGCTTGAAATTGAGGGGTATTTCTATCAATTTGGAGCTTATGCTATGTGGATCATTTGTACTTATTACATGTTATTCTTATCTTATTCTCCAAGTTGGTTGTTAGTGATTGCCCTGATATTGAATTATTGGGCATTGGTTAATTATATTTTATATGTAAATCCTTGCAAGATTGATGCCTTACAAAATCATTTCTTAGGATTGGTGGATCAGTATTGCTTTACATATGTATTGCCAAATGTTTTATAAATTGCTAGAAAACTTGCGAGAAAAAAATCTTATTGCTTTTGTTTGAAGTTGATCATTGTGCTTATTGAGTGTTGACGTCCTATTTGGATGTTTATCTTAAAAATACAATTTTTTCTGTATTCTTTTAGTAATGGTTTGTATAAGATTGCCTATTTTTACTCACCCTAGTTTTAGAAGATTGAATATTACCTCACATTTTAAGCTATAATTATTTAGATATTGGCTTTCATTCATAAACATAAGCTAGTTCCTTTTAACAAGATAGATGCATTATGATTGCTAGAAAATAAAATTAGATAACTTCAATTAACTAATTGTCATTGAACATTCACTTTCTTTGACGAACTATTTAAATGAATAGAGAAGGATTTTTTTAGGTGAATGAACTATTTTCCAATATGAACATTGTTACTTCCATTTTCTTTATAGCTTTTGCATACTCATCTTTTCACCTTGGAAACTTGCTTGCAAAGAAACTCATGGATAATTGATTAAAGTATAGAAAGGACATCTACAACAGATGAAATGGATTGTTCATGATGTTCAATAATGTAAAATTGAACTGATTGGATTATAAATATCTATACAACTACATGATAGTTTACTCAAATTCATGATTTAATGCAATATGCATAAAAGTGGTAGGATCTACTAAAAGTTACTTTTTCTTAAAATAGTTATGCTCATAACAGTTTATTAAAAAGTAGACATTCATAGACCAAGCTTTACATTCCAATTCATCTTAGGAAGCACCTCTTATTCTTATGAAGTAATACTTCTATTCATTTAAATAGTATACGATTAATAATTTTTCCTTTTTAAAACATTTTCCTAATCTTAGGGTTCTATGTACCAGCTATGTACATGAAAGATACAAAGGGCTTCTACATTTGGGATTTATAGAAACACACATCTAGGTCTTATTACAAGTTTAATAGTCTATTTATTTCCTTCTTTCTTTCTAGTTATTCCATCACCAAATGACATGATGAAAGCATAAAATAATTTACTTGGAATTGTGTATTTCAGATTTCCTTGTACACGAGATGATTAGGTTCTCATTTTGGTATTGATTTCATTTGTTATACATCATCTCAAGCTGTCTATGATTTTAGTCTTGCATGCATTACAATAAAGGTTTGCATTAGTTCAAATTTTATTCTATTTGTTTTTTGCAAAACAAGAAACCATTTGAAAAACCCAATTCATATATGTACCATATTTTCTTAAAAGCAAGTGCCTATTCTTCAATAAGATGCACTTAAAGGTTTAACTACTAGTAAATGACATAAATTTTGACTTTGTTTTAACTTTATAATCCACAACACTATGTATTTTAAAGTCAGAAGTTATCTATTGCTATTTCTTTATAGGGGACAAATTTTATGAATTCTACCACACCATCTCAAATCATAGTAATCTGGGTAAAAGAAATCAAAATAGTCTACAACTATCATATACTGATGTTATCATTGACTCTAAATTTTCTCAAATACAGTATATTGTTTAAAAAATTTAGTACTTGATTGGGATCCATTTGATTTTTATTTGCAGGAAATGAAAATGCATATGACTCATTCTATGTGAATTTTAGTGCAATACTGTCATGCTCATTGGAAAGCAATATGCACCAACACATGTCAAAGTATTAAATGTTTTTAGCTGCATAAGATATGCCAATGTTTGCAAAAATTATAATTGCACACTAGCACTTTGATGAATTGGGGGATTTGGTTGTTTACTTGCTGTTGTTATCACACAATACTATCCATTTTTCTCATTCACTTAGATTCGAAAGCCACATTTACTACAATTTGTAAAAACAATTTGTTAATTGATCGCAGTATCCACTGCCAAATATTCGAGATAGTATTTAGCTTTTTTAGAAATAATACTTTCCCTCCTCTTGTATGTATGACTATATGAATAACATGTCATTGGAAATAAAACATTGTTGTACTAATAGCCAAAGTAGTGAATTTTTGTGTTATTATAACAATGGATGATACTATTCTTAAATAAATTGAAAGTTGATTTTTGATAATAAACATATTACTCAGCATTAAATTTGTTGTGTCCACTTTTCTATTGGAAAATATAGCCCTTGTTAAAATAATCTAAATTCTTCATCAAATCAATTTCTTCTATATTAATATTAATAAAATAGAAGAGGACTAACTAAAAGCAATTCTTCTTCATTGTATTGTTTTCCAAAAGTTTGAGTGGCTCTTTCAACCACCTATAATTAGTTGCAACAAAGCTGTACAAACTATTTCTACTTCTACATAGATGTAAAATCAAAATTAAAAAATAGGAAACAAAATATTTAAAAAAACATTTACCTAAAAACATATGGATGTAAAATAGATAAATTTAATTAATGTAAGTGTAAACAAAATAAAACAAAACAATAACAAAAATACATTTTCTAAAATCAATATTAATGCACTCTCCAAAAACAATTGACAAGAACTAGACACTATGTGTCCCTTGTTAATTTATGCAATTCTTAAAAAATCAAGTTATAAAGTTTACAAACTTTATAATTTTAAATTAATTTATGTTGTTTTATTCCATTTTTCTTATTGGTCCATTGCAATTTTCCTGAGGTTTATACTTATTTTGCATTTTAAAAATAAGGATAAATACTATATTAAATGCATTAATAGTACACTCTAGGATTGCACACCAAATCCAATCTTCAACATCCACATTTATAAGCACAGTTAGCATGGGTCAATGTGTAGTTAATAGTAATGAAACCCATTATCTTTTCAAGCATTGATTGTATAATTTTTTTATTGATTTAGGGATGAGTAAGTGGTTTATTTTGAAAAGGAAGAGGTGTAGTTTTATATTTATTTTATGAGTAGAAATTGTTAAAGACTTAACATAAAATATTTTTTGTCTTAGTTTAATTAAAGGAATATGTAAATAGATTAATATGATAAATAGATAATATTTTATTAATAAAATGTTTTAGCTGATATTAATAAAAATATTATAAATGTAGAGATATAGTAGGACTTAATTGTAATTTTTAATTATGTTTATTTTACTTTAACAATTTACTTTTATTATTATTTTGAATAATTGTGTTAAAATATTTTAAAATTTAAATTTTATTCTATTTTAATTTTTTTTAAGAAACTCAATTGAAAACATTTTTTATTTTGAATTAAAATTTAGTTAGAAATCAAATATAATAATAAATTTCTTTTTGTTGATTAATTCACAAATTATTAAAATTTAGAGCTTGCAAAGTTTTGAAATGCCATAACTATATTTTAGAATTCTAAAAAGTTTTAAAATAGTAACACACAAATAATAGTTCTTATTGTTTTTTAAAGATTAATAATTGAAAAAAAATGAACTTTATTATTTTTCAAAATCTTCACTAAATTATTATTATTATTTTATTAGTAAATGGTCGAAGCCTTGTGTTATATTGAATAAATTAAATTGAAATATGGTATTCTCCATTCAAATAGACACTGGTAGGAAAGAACAGAGCAAGAAAACCTCTAGTCTAGTCCAGGACCGAAGTCCTATATTATACAATTTAAAAGGGGCATACCCCAATTTTTACATAAATAAAAAATATGATGAGACATTAAAATTAACATGAAGAAATAATTGCCTTTCAGTATATGGTTTGTCTACTCCTAGCTTCTTATATCTTTTGCAATAATCCTTCTATTAGCTTGCAATCACACATATCTTTCTTTCCACAAATGTTAGTAGTGTTAGACCAACCTAAAAACATGAAGCATTTCTACAATATTTGTAATTGCCTTTTCTGAGACATATTTATTGCATTTCTCTCTTTATCTATATATAATTTATTATGCATTGCTATACTGAGTTTTTGACTAATCAATTTTTACTATTCTATTCCTTTAAATGATTATGCATGTTTTTAGTTTCTAAAATAGTGATGTTGATTTATCCAATCAAGTTTAGCTGTATTTGAAGTGGAATATCATTATTGATAGATTCTTTTTTGCTTTTTCTATTTCTAACTATAATTGATATATTTGATTCTTTATTTGTTTCTTTCACATTTTGATCTTAGTGTGTTTCCATACATGTATTTATAGCTTTTAGCACAGTTACTAAGATTAATATCATGATTATGGTATACAATTGCTACATAACTTGTAATCAAAGCTTCAATCACCTTACATGTTTTGTAAAAACTCACCAACATAGATTAAAACTAGTTATGATTTTAAATCAAAATTATATAAACTTGGGATACACTGATAATAATAGCCTAGGGCTAAAAACCTAATAGGCTAAGATATTGTCAGAGCTTTGGATAAAGAGTAACCTATCAAAAAATCAAAACCTCTAAGGCTAGATAGAGGATACAATGAACCCTAAACTGAAACTATCTAGACTACATATATATTGAATACAAGAAAGGAGAAACAAGAAAATCTCCATCTAACATCCGATATTAACATAATTTGACATTAAAAAAAGCCCAATAAACAAAAGATCCTATTTCTAGTAAACCACAATGATTTTAGCAATGACCTTCGGGTTCTTAGATTGATAGTTTGGAAAGAATTCAAAAGTTCTTTTCTTCCTACTGGATTTTTCCATATTTGGAATATAAAAATCTAGATCTTCCAGATTCTCGAGCACCACTCTTGGATGAATATAGGAGTTGAAGATGTGGAGATAATTCCTAAGCCAGAGATAATTCCTGCTCTAGCAAGACAACTTATGAAAGAGCCTATAATGTCACTATTGGTTCTCCAAGAAAAATCCCAATTGAACATTCCGTCCCCTAAGACATGACTCACAACAATCTGCATCATGTCATCAACAGGGTTTAAAAGTCAATTCCATCTCTCTAGTTTCAAATTTCCTCTAAATGTCATGGTTTGCACCTTTGAGGCATGAAATATAATGATATTGGTATCCATCCTAAGCTAATAACTAAACTAGACTAAAGTAGAGTGGGGAATAAAAAGAAACCAGTACCAATTAAACTATAAATAGATAACTAATGATCTCCAGGGAATACTATAGAAGTGCCTCGATATCTATACATCATTTGTCGATGCCACCCACATGCAATCAAATCATATTAGAATATGATGATGCCTGGTGTCAAGAAATGATGTAAAATTAATATGGTTACAGGGTTTTAAAGTTGAATTATACAACTCCACCTAGAGAACTATTAGATATATGGATAAAGAATTGAAAAGTGTCCAAATTACATTCCCATATATATTGACTAACTACCTTTTACATTTGAAAGTATAATTATCTTAACTTTTATAACTTGAATTCAAATTTATTCTTTTAATTTATATTTTTAAATCTATCAGCATTTTGAGGACACCTTTTCCAATTTTCCATCCTCCCCTTTGACTACTACACGGTGCTAATGTTTATTTATGATGTTATACAAATATATCTATAGTTCTTTATGCCTTTATATGCTCAGATATGTATGCATTTATTATAATAGCTAGTTTGATATACTATATTATCTCAACTAAGGTTTACATTGTCTCATCTTTTAATACTACTAAGAACCATGTTTTATTGGTTTCTACTCTTCCTTCCATTTTTGGATTCCACGATTGACTATTTTTTTTGTATTAGCTTCCAGCTGGTAAATTGTTATAGACTTGTAAACCAAGTCACTAAAATCGTTGATCTTATTTTATTCTTCTCAGGGAAAATGAATCACAGCCATTGCAGGATGGAATTATATTGCTTCTCTCTAAGTAAAATAGATCACTGCACTGGTACAAGTTAAACCTTTGAGCTAGGTTAAATTCATTGGGAACATGGTTTATAATTGAATAATCTTTTGGAAGTATCTTGAGTCATTTTTCATAAATCTCTATGGCTATTATTGTAATAATCACATATTTATTAGTACTTCACTTCTATAAAGATATTATTGGCATTCAATATTAATCTTGCTCTTCTCCGCTTTCGTGATTGATGTTGAACGTCACTTGGCCACTGCTGAGATGGATATTAATGTTGCCCAATATCAAATGGTTTGGATCGCTGAATGGGAATGTGATCACTTGGTTGGAATATCAGATCGAATGCCTAATGGATCATACAAATATTGTAGAGATTTGAGGATAAATGCTACATATGTGCCCACCATGAA
>CM053790.1:71984629-72307129 GCA_028749045.1 Cupressus sempervirens | reverse complement strand
TCCCCCTGAGTTGATTGTGCCATTATCTGTATATCATGCTCCTACTTTTATCTTTTCTCCCCCATTAATTCATCTTCATAATATTTGTATCTCCCCCTATTATATCTCTTTTTCTTCTCCCCCTTTTTTGACACTTATGTCAAAGAATGTTTAAGGGTTAAGACCATATTTAGCCAAAAATGTGTTGTTTACCTCCATAATCATCTTGAGAGTTGCATCCCAATTGTTCAAAGCAATTTCTAGTGACTTATGTTGGATGGCAGTCTCTGCAGTAAGATGAATAAGTCCATCTGATGTAGAAAGATTAGGATCTTTCTTGAGAATAGTTTCAGCATAGACTTTCTCTTTATGGAGTATTTCTAAATGTGGGGTAATGGAGGACTGGAGTTGTATCAATTTTTCCTTGATATTGGCCTCTTCTGATGTTAACACAACTATTTCCTTTTGAGTGTGAAGCATCTGGCTAAAATACTTCTCACTTTGAGCTGGATCTTTAGGTAGCTACATGCTAGAAATATTTAAATTTCTTTCCAAGCTCACTGTCTTTTGGCTAGTCTCCTGTGTGAAGTATGAAAAGTCACACAACTTTTTGTACAATGAGAATATATTCTCAATTACCTTTTTCACTTTGTCAATTAGCTTTGCCAATTCAACCTTGGAAAGTGCAATTTGACTTGATATTTGCTCATTTACTTTTCCCTAGAATTTTCTTTTAGACCATTCCATAAGTTTTGCATTTGTCTCTTGGTCTTCATTTGTCACCTAGTCAACAATATCTATCAATTGCTCCGTGATATGCTTTGACTCATCTGGTGATTGCAAACTGAAGGCATCCATAAAGATGTCCTTAATCTCATATAGTGTTTGCTTTTTTTTTATACTCCTTCCTGAGTATCTCTTGTCTTTTTCTCCTATTCAGTGCTTCCTGCACCTCATTTATTTGATCAATGGTTATATTTTTTTAGTCATAGCCTGGTATGACTATCCCCTCATCTAATTTGAGGTCTCCATAGTGAAGTACCCTTGCAACTTTTGTAGTACTAGATGTTGGTACAGATATTTGCAATGGCTGATGTGAAGGAGTTCCCGAGGTAGGAAAATTTATCAATGTTTGTATTGCCTCCTGCTCTTTAGGGGTTTCCACTGTTTCCTCCTCCTGTTGTCTTCTATCTTGATCAATTATGGTAATCTTAGGAAGTGCACCTTGTGTTTGTGCTGTAGGATCAGATGTAATAGTCTATCCTGTTTGTTTTGTTTGTCCTATTTGTTTTGTTCCTTCTTCTACAACTACACTCGGCTTTTGTATTGTAGTATCAACTATGCCTGTTGAGATAACTGTTGGCATTTGAAGTTGACTACTAGTAGCTATAGAGATGATGGAAGGTGGTTCTTGTGGATTCACCTTATCTCTAACTGTGCTTTCTACTAGTTTTTGCAATTCATCCATATTGACCAATACTGGATTTGCACATAATAATGTTTGTTGTGTAGATTGGTCAAGGATTATTTTAAGATCTTCTACAGTTAATGGATTGATATTCTGACTAGAAGTATTAGGAACATCAATAATAGTTATAGTTTCTGCAGGTGTGATGGATACTTGAGGAGGGCTAGGGGGTGGTAATTGTGTGTCTTGCACACTCTGATCTAGTTGTTGATCTTGCTCAGCTATTGCCGTTATATCTTGTTTTTGTGTCTCTTCCTCCTCTCCATATTTCTTTTCTTCTTCCTTCTCTTCTTCTATCTTCTTCTCTTCTTCTACTTTCTTTGCTTCTTCTCTCTTCTTTTCTTCTTCTACTCTCTTTTCTTCTTCTCCCTTCTCTACTATTGTCTTCTCTTCTCTCCTTTTTCTCCTCTCTTCTAGTGGAGCAGCAGCTTCTTCCTTGTATTCTTCTTCAAGAAAATCTTCAATCTTCTTGCACAAGTTCTTCCATGATATCATTGTTCTTTGAACAATTTCTTCCACCTTGTTTTGGAGTATGAAGAATGCTCTGTATTTAGGTGTAAACCTATTATTATGCCTTTTGACTACTTTCTTTACTTGTTCCTTAGTCAAATCTAGCAATACGCTTGCTAGGGTTGATTCCCTCATCTCCTTCTCCATTTTCAAACAAAAATGACATTTGTCTTCTACAATTTTAGACAGTTCTTTTGAAAATTGTCCATCTAGTTCAAGTGGAGTGTACTTGAACTATGCCATCATTCCATTGACTGTTTCTTCTATCCTATTCTGTTCTTTTTGGTAAACTTATTGAAATCAACTTTATTTAAGTTTCTTAAATCACCATTTCCAATATTTTTACATAAAATATCAACTGAAGACTGGCTTACCTTTTTAGATTGATCATCTTCATCAGTATCCGGTTGAGCCACATATATTCTTCTTTTCCTCGGCTCTTCCTATGTTTCCTTTCTTTTTTTCTTCTTTGTAACTTCCTCTTTAGCCTTTTGAGTGGAGGCCCTTGTTACAGCTCGTGTTGTAGGCTTTTGAGGTGATGACATGGTAGATTTCTTTGGTTTTTGCTGAGCTAGAGATTGTTCTATTGCCTTTCTTTTCTTTGACTCAGCTTCAATTGGTGCTTCCTTAGCTTCTTTGTCTTCTACACCTTCCTCCTTGTCTTTACCCAATCCTTGAGTTAGTTCCATGGGGCCTCGTTCTTGCTCATCTTCATCATCATTGTCATCCTCTTCTTCTTCTACTTCAGCCTCAATTTCTTCACCAAATTTCTTCTTAATCTTCTTTAACAATTTGTCTTTCTTCTTTAATGTAGAAACAATCTTTAATGTTAGTTTTTTGACCTTACTACATCTTAAGTGCCAAAATGTGGAGCACTTTTATCTGTTTCTTCTGCCAATAATGCAGTTATTGCTGTCGATGCCTCATCAACATTGATTTCATATCCAAATGGCCTTAGTCATCTCACTCTTGGAATTTCTGCTTGGATGTATGTGAAGTCAATATCAACCAAGAAACATATATCATTAACATGTTCTTCTACTAAAGTAACTGGTATTCTCATCCTTTGTTTCATGGATTCCTTGAAATCTTTGAAATAGCTTGTCATCAGGGTATCTAAATTTTCTCCCATTTTTTCTATATATTCATTGATTTGGGTAATGATTGTTCTATCATTCCTCCATGTCACTTTTCCAAAAGAGGGAAACTCATTTTGAACATAGAAGAATATACAAACTAGAATTGCTCCAAATTTGCCTTGAGTGCCCTTTGCCCTTCTTATGGAAGCTAGGTTCTCATTAATCTGTTGTAGTTGTAATTTTGCAAGATCATAAGTATGATCCTTTTTCACCAATTTGTAGCCTACATCTACTACAATACATGGTACACTGTTGAGTCTACTACATTGGTAGAACTTATGGGCGATGACTCTAACAGCAAATTCAACTAGAGGATCTTGTATGGTGTGAATTGGCATTCCTCTCTTATTCCACTGAGCACCAGTGTTCTTTTCATTAACCTCCTTCAATTCACTCCTCAAGGTTTTGAACCGATCTAGGGTTGGGTACCGTGTTACTCTGTGTATGATTTCTTTGGTTAATTTGATGGGAATATCTTCTAACCATATACTACCACCATGAATTCTGCTCAGTACAAGTCTAACCCATTCTGTCTTGAATACGGTGGGAAAGCTCAAAGCTTAGGTCAAACCCTTTCTTTCAACAATTTTGAATTCATCTCTTAAGACTCCATCTACACACAATTTCTCATAGGCTTGCCTTATTTCCATATCTCCTAGGGCACCTATCTTACAATTGTAGCATTTCCTAATGTCTTGAACCATTACGACTTTTGGGGGTATTTGGGAGAGAGGTCTAGCTGGGTCATTTTTGTATGCTACTTCAGGTATGGGACAAAAATCAGGTTGCTTGACCTCATTGGACACTAATTGAACTTCAAATCACTCTTTGTCCTCAGTTTTCTTGGAACTTGATGCCATTTATGCAAACTAGGGTTTCCTTTTTATGAAATATAAAACTGCATAGCTTGGCACAAATGAAAAATACCTCAAGATTGATGAAAACACGTTGGCAGAGGTTGCAATCTACTTGAAATGCTGGATTCTTTGCTGTGAAATTGCTCCGCTCTTTTACTCTTCTTTTCTTCTTGATCGCGATGAGTAAAACTGATTAAAATCGCGATAATATACCCTATTTTCATTGCATTAAATGCTCAACTGCCAACTCGGCTTCTAAAAAATTGTTGACCTAACTCGGCATCAGTTATCAACTCGGTCATTGTTAGGAGCTCAACATGTGTTGGAGTTTAACTCAGCATCCAAAGATAGTTTGGCAACATCATTTAGATTTTGTGTTGACATCTTGTCTCATGCAGATTTATACTTTGCATAGCTTCTTTGTCTTGGGACTGATGTGTGATATAGCTTTGTATATCAGTCTCGTATACTTCTCATGCTTAGTTTGATGAAGTGTGATCACTTGACCCATTGGGTGAAGTGATCTCTCCACTTGATGTGTTGCACTCATCTTTCTTTTTCCAAGTTTTATTCATTTGCCCTCTTATATTTTCGATATCAATCTTTTGTTTGCCCTTATTTTCTTCAATCTTGGGCACCTTTGATCTTGTAGGATAGTTTTTGCTAGTATGACCAGTTTTTAGACAACTAAAACATGTGGTTTGGTTCACCCATCTCTTGTAGTTCCCTTTGAAATGTGTTCTTATGCAATTTTGGGGCATATGTCCATATTCTTGATAATAATGATAGCTATACCTGTTGTTGTAATCCCAATGAAAATGACTTCCATTCCCTTTTGATGTTGGCTGATTTGATGTCCACATAGGTTTTGATCTGCATTTAGATGCCATATGTCCATACTTTTTGCAATTATAACAATGTCCATCAAATCTCTGAGTCCTTGTGACATTGGATCTGCAATCTTGTGTCATATGTCCTTGCATGTTGCACTTGTGATAGAAGTTCTTACTTTTGGGTGTGTTTGATTGATTGAATCTTCTACTCCTATAGACATTAGTTGTATGCCCCTTCTTATTACAGTAATGACAAGTGGGTTTTGAATCCTTACCTTTGTCACTTCTTTGTTCAACACTCTAAATGATGATTCTCCAACTTCGGTACTATTGTATCCAAGTCCTGATGTATCATGGGTGGATCTTGGAAATTTCATCAATTGTTCAAAATACTTGATGGCTTCACTTGACTTGTTGAGATTCTCTGCTACCTCTTTTTATTTGTTCAATTCATTCTATATTTGTTCATTCTGCATCTTTAAAGTAGAGATCTCAATATCTTTCACATTGAGTTCGTGATGAAGGTTCATCATTTGGGCAAGTGTATACATCTGCATGTTTGAGATCCTTGTCAATTCAGTACATTTTTCTTCAAGTCTGTTTGCAAGATATCTTTTGTCATTTTCCATCATGACTTTATCCTCAACTGCTCTTTTCTTTTGTTCAGTAATTTCACATATCATTATGGCCTGTGATTCATGTTGCATGTTGAGAGATCTTATCTCCTCTGCTTGGACTTTGTTTTTCTCCATTAGTTTTGCTATTCTTGCATCAAATTCTTTAGTGTCTCCATTGGAAAACACTTGTGTGGTATCAACGTCCTTGTAGTGTATATCATTTTTAGCTATGGCTATCTCCTTTCTTCTCTTTAAAGATTTTCTTAATTCCACTCTTGCTTCTACTTTTTGTAGAGCGAGATGCACATCAATCACTTGGTTTTGAATGATCTTTCCAAGTTTGAAGACTTTCATCTTTAGATCTTTATCTCCAAGCTGTCAAACTTTTCCTTGTGAGAACCTAGTTGCTCTGATACCAATTGTTGGAATATTCAAATAGGAATAATACTAAAGAGAGGGGGTGGGGGGGGGGGGGGGGTGAATCAAAAGCATCACATTTTATCCAATAAAATTTTTAGGTGGAAGTAAATTGCATGCATGTAAATTCATCAAGTAAACATGAAACTAAGACATGCATCAACAACACATAACGCTGAAATTTGGTAACCCAGAAACCCTCCAAGAATAAGAAGGTAAAACTGGGGTGGGGATGATACCCACAAAAATTACTGTAGCAATATTGTTCAACCACTTCTGATGGTCTGCCCTGTTAAAGGCTTTACACTGTGTCAATAGTGACTTGGTTAGAGGATTTACAAACACTTTACATGAAGTGTCGCCTTGTTAAAGGATTTAATCACCTATTTAAAGGATCTATGAAATAGCTATTAAGCTAACCTATCACCATAGGATTTTTATTCTAATACAATTGCTAGAAAGTATTAGGTACAATGAACCTGATAGATTACAATCCTTGATTGCTGAATGCAGGCACTTGTTCTGTTTTCTCTGATATTGATCCTTTGTGATTTGATAACCCTTGTTCTGAAAGAAGATTTCCTTATACACCCTTGTATATCCACTCGTATATTTTACAATGAAATTTCATCTTCCTTATAAAGACATTTGAGGATTTAGGGTTAGGTATGGATCTACGATCCATATTCAATCTCTATTTTCTGCTCATTGTTTGCATTTCCTCCATTGGTTGCATGCCTTCATCATTTTTCTTATTAGATGCATGTAGATTGCATAGAAAAGATAAAAGATTTGATCTTATCATTTAATCCTTTGAGATTTACCTTATGTCGGCAACAAAAACTATTTGCATCATAGTTTGTGCAATTAAAAACTCTTATGTTGATATTCTGAGTTACTCGGCTCCTGAAGCATTACTTGATGCTCGGCACATGCTGTTTCCTAGATAACTCGACACCTAAACAAAATTGTATCACTCGGCACCTTGTGTTCCTCAGCACTTTGAATAACTTGGCACTTGATATTACTCGGCACCTACTCTTTTCTTAGCATAATCTATAACTTGGCACTTTAACATCACTCGACACTTTATCCTACTCGGTATTTTGTTCTTTTTGGCACTTAAAGTCATTCGGCACTTGAACTTTACTCGGCACTTGATCTTCACTCGGCATCTGAAAGCTACTCGGCACATGAAGATCACTCAGCACCTGAAGTCTTTCCTAACTCAACTCATGTTGTGGCTTGGCATTCATAGTGTACTTGGCTCCAATAGAGAAAGTAGGTAAGTGTATTGGCACTCAAGCGTCAAAAACCATTATGAAGTTAACATTGTCTTTCACAGATAGTTTCAGGGTAAGTAGTGTAAAGATCTATTATGACTTTGCAATGCCAAGGTGTCTATAGGCATGTGGGAGCTGAAAGTGTGAGGCTTTTGTTTCATTGCATTTTAAGGTTAGGATTTCATATTTTGTCCATGTCATTTTTTCCCAGCTAGAGATGAGGGATTGGGCATGCTTCAATGTATTCAATCAAGGATCATGGAACTCTGAAAACAAAAACAACAAATTTTGAAAAGGGAAAAGTCTTACCTTTTGATCATTGACTCTCACCCTCTACTGAAGGGTTTGGCATAATGAGCTTATCCAACCTGCATCTATGCATTGGCTAATGCTACATGCACATCAATTGTAAATGTCATTAGTTGTCATACACATTTATTTTTCTCTTATCTCTTCCCTGTGCAGTTGCTAGACACATTCAATTCATGTGCACTACAGTTGTGCCTACAATGATTTTTTACTTTCTTAATTTCAATTAAAAAGACCCAAAACCCCTGGGAAATTCATATCAGCCAATCAAAAATTAAGAAAATGAACAAGATTAATAATTATTAAATAATTAAACATCGAACCTTAGCATTCCTAAATTGTGAGGAACATTAGTTCCCTGCCTTATATAAGGCAGGGACAAATAAGTGAAGTGGAGGCAATCAAAAAATTAAATTAATAATTACGCTGTAGGCATTCCTTATTTGAATGTGAGGAGCTAAATTTTACATTAAACGATTGGCATCCATAGAGAGAGAATGACTACCATTGGGATGATTTGAAACGTAGATCATTTTTATCTTTTTCTTGTTCAACAAAGAGGAAAGCCATCACCTATGATGATGACCATTAAAGATTATTCAACTGTTGATTTATTTTTAGGTCTGAAGTGAAGATTGATGTTGTCATCTATTATTAACACTAATACATTTGAATTGGAATGCGTGCATATATCACCATTACAAATTTATAGTTCAAATTTTAATCATCAACAGTGGGTGGCCAATATATTTTTAGAAGCGTAGTTGGTTTTAGGGATCCATCTACCTTTATTCAAACAAGGTCACCTCAACATTCATTAAATATCTTTCTGCTAATATTTATTAAATGGCACAACTACATGAATAGGGGTTTTAAGACAAGTTTCAAGACAATTATTCTATAAATCATCTTAATTCAAGACAAGTAAAAAGTTGGATATCATCTCATAATTTTTCTTAGGAGTAGTGTCTCAATACATCATCTTACAAAATTGCCTTGTGAAGACAATTTGAAACATAATTTTTTTTTGTCTCCGTCACACAATTTTTCTTGTCTCTTTGGAGACAATATTTCTTTAATCCCTAGTATTGTCTGTAGAGAGATGATATATCTTTAAAACCTGAGAGACAATATAAAAAAATACTAAAAATATTAATTAATTATTTTTGATATTTTAAAGTGTGATTTTTAGCATTCAATGTTTTCAATCAGCAATAAAATAATATTCCCAATAATTATTTTCAGTATTTTATTTCTTAAAAAATGCTAACCGATGAGCACGACAAACTAACATTCCCAAAACTATTATATTAATTTTAACTATCCTAAATGTTGTATCTTATAAAATCATGTTGGAATTCCTTCAAAAACCATAAAATATACAATGGAAATGGCATAACCACAAAATGATATTGACAAACTAACTAGGGAGAAAATGTTACATTTATTTTAATTATCTTCAATGTTCAATATTGTACAATATGGCTAGAAGTTCATCCATACTATATATTTCCACTGCAACATATGAGGTCCTCGATAGGACTACATATATTTATGAAAAAAAATAGAAAGAAATGTTTCATTTTGAACATGTTGAAGGTGTATTACTTTCAACATGTCATATCTAGAATGAGAACACGTAAATGTTATTGTCTAGGAAGTTCTTCCAACTAAGAAAGAAACATCTTATATTCTTTATGTAACTCATGTAGCCTAAAAGATAGAAGGTATCCAATGAACAAAAAACATCTTTTAATTATCACTTGTTCTATTTCCTAAAAAATAGAAAACAATTATAAGAAATTGAAATAACTAATCAAGTGACATTTTCCATATATACATAACTCATAAATAGAAAAAAAAAAACTTATAGACATCACAATAAATAATGAAGATCAGTTAAAAAGGAACTATGCATGCATCATTCACACTCTCACTCATGGGTATGTTTTGTTCTGATGATTATTCTATCATTCAAATCACATTTACATGAAATTGATTGCAATTCTATATTTTACCAAAGACAAAGTTGCATCTTTGCATATACCTAATCCACTTAACAACTTAGAACAAAAAACTATTTAATATTCATGATCTTTTCCTAAAGTATAAAATGTAATAATATTTAAGCTTACCTATCACCAATTCTCTCTTGTTGTCTATGCACGATGAAATGGGTATTTGTATTGTTGTAGATGTTTTTCTGCCAATTTAACCTATGAGCACAATTTGTTAATAACTATAGTAAATTGATGTTCCTGAAAAATTGTAGCCTAAAATAAATATTTTCTGTTAAAAATATTGAAAAATATTAATCTAGATAATTTGATGAGAGTGACTAATAATAAATAAGTTGAAAGTATACATCATCATGATCTTCATTTAGAATGTGAACAAACTCAATGAGTCCTCCATAGTATGTAGAAGGGCTTAACAAGTTGTTCTCTGGACTACACTTTCCAAGAATGTTACACATGTTACTATTATTCCTTCTTCAATAATGGCATTGTCCCATCATATAAGAATATATTATAGCCAAAGATTTCTTATAAAATAAAAAATTTCAAAGAAATGATGTTAATTACTGAGCATGGCCTTAGACAACACCAACAGTGTCTTTGATTCATTTAACCATCAAAAACTCTAATAAAAATCAATGAAGAAATAAGAAGAAATAGATTTGATAATAGAAAACATGAAATATCCAAATTTCAAAGAACCTTTTCAGGGCCACATAGGATAATTTGAGAGGGAAGACAAGTTGTATGGTGATGTTAGAAGTCAATCCTTGGGAGCTCCATGATGAAAATATAGGAGTAATAGATAATAAAAATGAGAGTTGTTATGTAGAGAAAAGAGTGATTTAAAAGGATAGCTAGAGTATAACTTTCAATACTTCCAACTTTGTGAGAGACCAAAAAATATGTCCTAAGAATTGGTTGAAGTATATTGTAGAAGAATTGGGTATTAAGAAGTTGAGTCTTTACCTACCATGTTTTGATCTAGATTTTGTTGGAAGCATTGTCCATGTTGCTATCATAGATACTCACATTCAAAATGCATGCCTTCCTCCCATCTTTTCCAATCCCTTTAATACTAATGTCCATTATGCAAAGTAAGCATTACCATAATAATATACTATGTTACTTACATTTATTACATCTAAAAAATAATATTGAGATAAAATGTTAGCTAAGATTTTTTATTACATATTTTAGATTACCTTTTGATAATTCAATCATAAATCATTGAATGTGTTACTAAACATTAAAATAATTAAAAGTAAACAATCAAAAAAATTATTCTAAATTATGGAAAAGATAATACATGCCATTATGACTAGGGCCAGAGAGGATATTATGCACATGAATACCTGTGCAACGTATTTGAATTGATACAGAACCGTAACCTATAAACAACCACAATAAGAAACTCTATACCTAGATGCCAAATTATAACCTATTTGAATGGATACATACTTTTAATCTATAAAGATTCTCATGCAGCTAAAATATTACTATTTTCATGTGTTAGATCTGCATACAAATAAGCCATTTACTTTTAATTATTTAAAAACTTTTCTCTCTTTATACTTATGCTAGTCATCAAACTTGTATGGACTGCACTTGTATTTATGGGATTCTCACACAAGTGAAACTAATACAAATTTCTACCATTAAACCCATCTTGTTGCACTAAAAAATGCATAATATTTCAAGAGATTGATGGAATGACGTTTGCAGTACATTTTTCAATAATTAAAATACACAATTTACAAAGTAACAATAAAGTGGAAAATTATGGAATCACCATTTCAACTACTCATTCCACCAAGATAATAAATCCAAGATACAAATTGTTTTGTGTACTAGATTTAATATTTTGTTTCAATATTATAATAATAGAGGACATACTAAAATATTGTATAGCTCAAAATTGAAACCTTGTTCAAAATGCACATGCATGAAATAACAAAACCAAGATGATTCATTGAACAAGTATGATGATATATGAAGTAGGTTTATAAAAAAAATGAAAACTAAATAAGAGTACAAAGAAAATATGTCTAATGTTCATTTGTTTCTATTAATTCTCTTCCTATGTGTTCTCTTTCTCCGTGGCACTAGTGTAATCATGGGCATCCCACATTGAACACCCTCCTTGTTCTAGTTTCTCAACTGTTGAAATCCAAGGATGGTTTCTTGTCGAGGTTCAAGAATGAAAATTGAATCATTGTGTGCACCAAATAATTCATTATTTTCCTCCATCTCCTCTTCATTTTTACTACCTGATATGTTTGATTGTTGGGCATCCTATCCACAACATATCATAACTTATTAAAAAAATATAATACCTCTAATAAGATTATTGTGTAAACCATAAAAGATTATAATAAACTTACCTCGGATTCATAACCACTAACTAATTTCTCTCCTCTATCTATTATATGTTTTCTAAGGCGTTGGGAACCATGCAATAAGACATATTTTAAATCCTTGTATGATGCTTCCTTTGGAAATTGGTGCACCTACACAAATATACTGAACCAAATTCATAAGATATAATGAATTATGAGATAAAGTTAACTCACATGATTGTCATGGTTTTTTTGAAGAAATAAAAAATACTATACACAAAAATGTTCACTTACCAAGCCATCACGAACACTATTGTACCCACCAGATCCTAATCTATGGGACCCAATACTTGACACCCTAGCTTGAGTTGCCTTCGTTGTATCTCGAAGGTGTCTTTTAGATCCCCCTGTGTAGATGGCCTATAATTTGGATTGTTATAGATTTTCATCTTAAATTTTCCATCTTTCATAAGTTCATCCCATGTTACTTGGCCTGTGATCCAAGCTAGACATGGGTATTTTGAATCTTTTGTCAACTTTGATCTTAAGTTGTTTATTCTAGAATGAATTTATTTTCATCCAATATCTAAAATGCATTCCTTATGAAAACCAGGATCTCCAAATGTTAGTATGACATCTTTAAGGAGTTGATCAATTTAAATTGGATTGTTTCCTCTAATCCATTTGAATAGTATTGCCAAAAAGTTCTTATGAATGACGAAAAATAAAGTGATAGAAATTTAGTCCCATTTCATCCTTCAAGACTTCTCCATCTAACGTGAGCAAGATTGTAACTTCTTGCATTCCTTTTGCAGTCATCGAGGATATTTTTATGGTCTTAGGGGTTGAGCTAGATGCCCCTATATAGGTAAATTTTTCACTTTGTCATTTATTTCTTGTGTTTATGATGAGATTGTGAAAATATTAAAATTTTATTTGACTATAAGTGTTAAAGAGATTTGCATAATGAATAAACAAAAGATCAACATAGTGTTGAAGACAAACAAAAAATGAGAAAATATTGCAATTACATATGAATGACTGATGTTATTTGTTGTCTTCTATAAGATAGTGATATCAAATATGTTCAATATCATTTGCTAAAACTACTACAGACTATAATACTAAGTGCATTCTTTTAGGTTGTAACCTTATCCATTCTCTCATCTTGAGAATTTTTTTCTATTTCTAGGCATAAAATTTACCAAAACAACCTAGGCAATAATTTTATATGTCAAGTGCATGACTTTGCAAGACACATATAAAGTGTTTGAGAATAAATAGAAGGAAATTTCTTCTCATGAAACAACATAATGACAACTATCAAAAAACATGGTTATCCAAAGAAATTATTGAACTACAATCATGAAAAGAGGCCTACAAAGTATAGATAAACAAGGATGATGAAATAGACTTTTACATTGTGCTAAATATGCATAATTGAATGAGGATAATGTGAAAAAAAATAAGTCTATGATGATAGATTCCTTCTTCTGAGAACATAAGAGTGAGGATATCTAGATATGAGATGTTAAGATAAATGATGTGCAATATTAGAAGTGTAACCAGCTCAAAAGGATCCTACAGTAAAGGTTGATGTAGAATGATAAAAAACCACATGTTGTTGATGAAGAATGACTGTAAATAGTCACAGTATAGAAAGACAATGACACTTAGAAGTTTAGTATGCTTTGTCTAGAAAATTGTTATTGCAAAAGCCTATGAAAGTTGGGCAGTATATTGGAGGATAGCCTACAAGTGGATTAAGGATAAGGAGGGAAAGAAACCTAAGGAAATGACTTATGAAAAAAGGTAACATACTTAAGTAGTGACTATTACATGAAGACAACAAGAGAATAGTTTTTAATACTCAATTCCTCTTGTGACTATGCTATGAAACTATAAAACTAATTGGTGAGCTGATCATTTTGTAGTTCTAAGGTAAATATTCAAAATTAAAACATATCTATTATATAAAAATTAAACTATTAGAGATGAAAACACATCTACTATATAAAACAATATAAAGATGATATTTTTAAGTAGCTTTACCTATTCATCATAGTTACTCCATGAACTCCCTAGCAATGTTCTCTCACATATCTCAATTTGTTTTAGTATCTATTTTCTAGTCTCAATAGCTTCAAGAGTATCTGGTAGGAGCCTTAGTATTCTTGATTGAGATTCTATAATATTCCTTTAAAAAGAAACTTGTTCAAGTGTTGGTGGGTGAGGTCTAATTGAACCCACATTTGATGGATTGGATGGAATCTTAATAAAGACATAAATGTCCATTGCAATAAGAACTCTAGGAGCATCCTTGTTTGATGTAAAGGATGTTCCAAGAGGTAGTATACTTGATGTCACTCTTGTGATACGTATTTATAGTGTAGATGTAGAGGATATGACACGTCTTCTTGAAACATCCTGTAAGGAAAAAATATAAGTGGTGTACTTGAGGAAATACAAAAATAAAACCCATAAGAATATATGATGGAAATCTTACATTTTGCATAATATTGGAGGCATTCGATAATATAGTTGGTTCTTGCATGCCTAAAAGATGTGTGCTATGGTCTGCGTCCCACAAACATAAATGAACACAATATAATACAATAGATAAGATAATTGAACCTGTAAAACACAATTTGTAAACATACCTCATGCACCATCTCAATAATATGTGTGCCTTGCCCATTCCTTAAGATTTCAATTAGAGCATTTACAATCAATGGACTCCCTGTGGTAGAATCTTGAGCACCCATAGGAACATTCTTAAAGAACAACATAATGACATAAATGGTAAAATATTGATTAGAGCACATATTATATTAATTTTGAGTAACATAACTCAAATTCATTAACATGTGAATAGGAACATTCTATTTTTCATTATAGAAGAAGCATAGGAAAAATAGAAATAATTCCCAAATTCCAAATTTATTAGATTTTATGGTATTGTTTTTCTCTTTGCTATGTGTCAATTGCATAAAATAGTGTCAAGCTTCAAAACACAAAGTGTCTTTCAAATTATTTTCTAAAAAAAGTTGTCTTTGAAGTTATTTTTTGAATAAGTGAAAAAAATGAAACAACTTATCCAATTGAAAAGATATTGAAGTTGTATTCATTTACATTAAAAATATTGACTAAAAAAAATTCAAAACATTTAAATTTGTTAATTTCTATTGCATTTTGTTTATCTTAAAAGAAACACATTAATTAAGCAATAAATATTTATTTATATTGTACTAAATCCTAATATGACCATGTTCACATGAACATGATGACCAAATAATGTCATTCTCACATAAAATATCCTCATCTAATGGCATACATGCACCATCATTCATGGGCCATAGATCTACAAATAAATTAATGCCATTGTTTCCATCATATTCTTCCCCTTCCACTACAGGAAAATGAAAATCAATAAAATCATCATCGTCATGGACTTGATGGCCATGGGGTTGCTCATATCCTTCAAATAATTGAATTGGCTCTTCATGGTCTTCTTCTTGGTCATACACATCATTGAAAATAAAGATTTCATCATCTACATATTGCTAATCTATGTCTTCAAGGGGGACTTCTACATCTTCAAATAAATCATGGTCCTCTGCATCTTCAACAAATGTTACTCTTCATCCTCTTGGATCATAATCAATCACAAATGACCAACCAGGTTGTTCTAAATTTGGAATGAGAAATGTTTGGTCGCATTGATTTGGAAAGACATAAGGTTTAGAAGTGGCTTCAAACCTAGATATATTGATCATTTGGAATCTATTATCATGCAACACTATAGTTTTTTCTTCCCCCACTTGTCTAAGCTTTTACCAGTCAACACAAAAAAAAACTTTTTTGAAAGATATAAAATCAAGCTCAACAATATCCTCCAATAATCCATAATAGCGAAGTGTGCTTGTGATTGCTCATCTATCATTTGCATGTGAATGACATTCCACCTCAAATGATGCTGAAATTCCACAGTCATAAGTTTTTCTCTTGTCATCAACCTTTTGTTATTTGAAAATGATGACCAAAACTCCACATTCCTATGTAATATGTTACCTAAATTCATGTAGATAGTAACTTATTAGATTGAAAAATTAAAACAAGTCAAAAAATATAATTACTAAATACCTCAAATATGTTAAATATAAATATATCACTTCCCCATTTATAGATCCTTTAACAAAATCCATTTGTTGTTGTGTCACTCTATTCTTCCTCTTTGTTGCTTCATGTTCAATAGTTGTCTTTAGCCAAATCCATGTAGCATCTATCTGGCCATTTTCTTTTATGGCTTGCTAGAAGTCCTCAAGTAGTATTTTGACCATTTATATTATATAAATCAGTCCATGCCCTTTCATCCTCTAATTTATTTTGTTTAGCATACTTCTCCATCCATTCTAACATAAAGTCAGAATTGTATGCAACATACAAATGTAATGACTCCCACACCTTAGCATCTGTGATAGAAAATATAATTGTTTAGTGTATTAATAATGATTTAAAGCTATGTCTTATAAAATAGAGGATAAAATGATTACTTTCAGCATTTTTATGTACCTCATAACCTCTTTGAAGTCCCTTGACCTTCTAATTTTTCTCCTTCAAATGATTGAGGTTGTTGATTATCCCATAATCACGGTGCCTCAAGATGCAATTCTGGTAAGTACTCACTCAAATGAACCATTGTTTGAAAAATCATGTACCCTTCTACCATGGACCCTTTTGGTCAAGCCTTTTGTCTCACAAATTGTTTTAAAACCTTCATATATCTCTCCATGGGCCACATTGTTTGAATATGGATAGGACCACATAGGTTAATTTCTTCTACTAGGTATACAAAGTAGTGCTCTTGAGAATTGAAGAAGCTTTAAGGGAAGTATATTTGAATATCACACATCAAAAGTGAGACATTCCTCTTCCAATAATTTAGTTCATCTTGATGTATCTCTTTAGATTAAGTCCACTTGTAAAGTTTAAAGTGTGTTAATAGGAATACTTATTGTTTGTTTAAAATTAAAGGTATATATGTATATAAATAAATTACTGATACAATGCTTAAAAGAATAAGATTCATGGGAGAGTGTGCACAAGATGGATTCAAAATACCTCAAATTTTTGTATAGTTTTTAAATAGTTAATCTGACATCACGATCAAAGGTGCTTGGTATTGCTACGGGTAACACATACTTGATGACCATTGACAAAAATAAAGTTAAATTATGCATGGACTTATTATATCACCGAGATAAATAAATTTCTAGTTATGTTTCCAACAAATCCAAAATTCTACAAAATTACCTTTATCCAGTTGTGCCAATCATGCATTTTTAGCCCTGAGAACTCTAATCCATCTCTTGTGAATAAGTTCTTTAATGTAGCACCAAAACCTAAAGGAAACCTTGTTCTTTTCCTTGTGTCAATGATGTTTTCTTTCTCTGTTGATGTTAAAATCCATGGAGCATGATCAAATGAGTTGTTTTCATTCAACCACATGTTTTGCATAATATTAGCAACTTGGAGATTCTTTCATAACTTTATTTGTGCTTCAAGGCTTGTTCCATTAATATGTTTCCACAAACACTCTGCCACATTTTTCCCAATGTGCATAGTATCAAATAGGTGGGCTATTGACAAGTTCTCATAATATGGTAATTTGTAGAAAATAGAGTCTTTTCATTCCTACTGGAAAGCATGTCCCTTCCTTTTTTTCATATAGTTATTGCCACCTAGTAGGGTTCATCTTTCTTGGCTTTCTCATTTCCACTTCTTTTCCATTAAACTTATCTTTCTCATACACCCAATAGCAATGATTTTTTGAAAAAAATTGTCTATACTCATCATAAATAGTTTTATTGAGATCTTTTGATTGCCTATACCAAGTCTTTGGTCCACATGGTGGACAACCATGTTTCACCTTTGTCTATAGCCTTGAAATAAATATGGAAGACACATTTATTAAAGGCTAAAATAAATAAACTAAATACAAATATAATTACGCCGAGAGGCGTTCTATATAATGGCAGCACAAATGCCCAGCACAAGAATATGCCAAGATTCCTTGTCAATAAAAAAGAAAAGGCAAGAGTTACAAACTTTTAAATTAAATATTAAATTATTAAATCATAAAATAAAAAATACATCTGAAATAATAGCTGGCCGAAATAATAGGATGTCAAATGGAAGCCGAAATAATAGGCCCAAAAAAATAGAACCCAGAAAAGTAGGACCCAAAAAAATGGGCCCAAAAAATATGCCCCTAAAAAATAGGGCCCGAAAAAATAGGGGCAAACCAATTTCAATATGATTTTTTTTTTTGTTAAATATAATATTGCATGCAGATTCATGCTTTTTTTTTGTGCGGAGTGGGGGAATTTGAAATAAAGTCGTGGAATGTGAAGAGATGTCTGTTGGGGGAGATGAGGAGTCTCTCACAAGCTATAAATCAAAGGCTCTTCATTTCATTTTCATTTTATGTTTTTGCAGGAAGGAAGAGGTGGAGATTATTGGAGGATTAGATTTAAGTTTTTGAACAGGAATAGATTGAAGTTTTGGAGTAATTTTTTTGTTGGTGAGATTTCTATTTTCTATTTAGATTTAGATGTAGACATAGATTCAAATTCAAAATTAGTTATAATATTCTACCTTGATTTAGATTTCAATTTCAATTAGTGCCATTTAGATTTCTAGAATTATATTCAAAATTGTTTACGCTTACATTTAATAGTTTAATCTTGCATATTTGATTTAGATTTAGATTTGCATTCAAAATCTTTTGAGTTATATATTTTATAATACTTTTCATTTGCATATTTTAAAAGTGCATGTTTCAAATTAGTTTTAGATTTGCATGTTTCATATTAGTTTTAGATTTACATATTTCAAAATAGTTTTTAGTTTGCATGTTTTAGAATTGAATGTTCCATAATAGTTTTACATTTGCATGTTTCAAAGTATTTATATTTTCATGTTTCAAAGTATAATTTTATCATTTATGTGGATGGCAATGTCACCATATCAATACAATTTATATTTTATTAAAAGTTAATGATTTATTTAAAGTACATGAATCATATATTTAGTATATATTTTATCATTATTAGATTGTAAAATATAGAAAAATTTTCCAAATAATAGCTCACCAAAATCATATGAAGCCAAATGGATGTTGAAATAATAGGGCCTGACAAAAGAGGTCAAAAATAGGACTCGAAAAAATAAGGCCAAAAAAATAGGACTGAAATAATTTCATTAAATTTTTAAATATATGATATTTTTGTTTTGTTAAATTTATTTTTGCATGCACATTGATGCTTATTTTTCGTGGGGAGTGGAGGAATTTGAAACAAATTCGTGGAATGTCAAAAGACATATATTGGGGGATATGAGGAGTCTCTCATGGGTTATAAAACAAATGCTCCACTTTTCATTTTCATTATGTGTTTTTATAGGGAGGAAGAGGTGGAGATTATTGGAGTGGATTAGAGTTTTTGAAGAGGAGTAGATTAAAGTTTTGGAGTAATTTTTTGCATGTGAGATTTCTATTTTTAATTTAGTTTTGCATTTAGATTTAGATTTAGTTATGTATTTAGATTTAAATGTAGATTTAATTTCAAAATTAGTTATAGTTTAGCCTTGCATGGTTGATTTAGATTTAGAATTCAAATTGAATCAAAATCTATTTGATTTAGATATTTGATAATACATTTCATTTGCACATTTTTAAAGTGCATGTTTCATATTAGTTTTAGATTTTCATATTTCAAAATGGTTTTGGTTTTTATGTTTTAGATTTGTATGTTTCATAATAGTTTTATATTTGCATGTTTCAAAATATTTATGTTTTTCATGTTTCATAATTAAATTTTATCATTAATGTGGATGGCAAGGTCATCTTATCAATAAAATTTGTATTTTATTAAATTTAATGATTAATTTAAAATAAAAAAATCATATACTTAGTTTATATTTTATCATTATTTAATTAGATTAATTATGTGTTTTATTTAAATATTTTTCATAGTATATATAATTTTTTTATTAATATTTATGTTTGTAATGTTTGAAAAGTGGAAGACAATGCCACCATATTTCAAGCATTACAATCAAACTATTTCATTTGAAATAGTTTTGATTTTTATTTATGTTATTTTAAAAATTATTCATTTGAAAGAATTTGTGTTAATTATGAATACTTTTTTATTCTGATAATTTTTATATGTTGGTGTTTGTTTATAAGTTTGCAGGTTACTATTTGAGTTATGGATGCCTCAAACAAAGAATCAAACATTATTTGATACTAGCCTGACTACTTCAATAAACTCAAATGATTTGTTTGAGATCGAGTTTGACAAATGCCTACAAATAATTGAAGAGATGTGCACAACTATAATTAAAGTTATGGAGAATGCAATATTTCCAATTGACTATGTTGGGGAAATAGAAGTAATGCATATGAAAGATGCATAAAAATTCATATGCCACACATCTACAAAAGTGGATGGGTTTCCCTCAATGATGAAAGAAGTCTTTCATGATCATTGTTCAAACAAAAGAATCCTAATCATTGAAGAATGTGACATGTATTTATGTCATTACAAAGATTTTTATTTTTTGTATATGGTTCATTCTTGTCTCCAATTTTAGAATTTTACTTCTAATTAGTTGTATTGGCAGTTTTGTTTCCGCATTGTTCTATGTAACTTTCACAAAGAAGAGAACAAGAAAAAATAAATTTATTATTGTATAAAATATTTCTTTAATGGATGTGGCTACTAAATATGTTAATTAAGAAAGAAAATCATAAGTCTAAATAGATGTCCTTAATGATAAGTGTATTTATTGATTACTATTCTTAATCATTGCAATAAAAATTGCATTAGCATTATTAAAAATTCAACAATATATAATGTTCTCACATTATCATGCAGAAATAATTTCCATAAAATTGATTCTTATATATTATCTCACACTTCTTACATCATCTAAATAGTTGTGTTGGGACTTATAATTTCTCTTTCATGAATTTAAAGGTTTGCACTATTTGAGTCATTTGTATAACATATATCCCAAATTTGATCATAGTTGTACTCCAAATACTCCAACACTACATCTAAATCTCATACTTCCCTTAACCATGTCCCTTATTTTAGTGTAGCATTTAACCACTTACTAACCTTAACCATAACATTGAGTGTCATATAAATGAAACTGTAAACCTTGGATCCTAACTCTAACTCTTACTCTATATATGACTATACTAAGCATTTAATAAATTATATACCTTAAGCTAACCCTATATGTACTAGAAACTAGAAATGATATTATATTTTTTATAATTGGAAATATATATATATATATATATATATATATACATATATATATATACATACATATATATATATATACATATATATATATATATACATACATATATATATATATATACATACATATATATATATATATACATATATATATATACATATATATATATACATATATATATATATACATATATATATATACATATATATATATATATATACATATATATATATATATACAGAGAGAGAGAGAGAGAGAGAGAGAGAGAGAGAGAGATATTAGGGGGTTTATATATATATACATATACAGAGAGAGAGAGAGAGAGAGAGAGAGAGAGAGAGAGAGAGAGAGAGAGAGAGAGTAGGGAGAGAGAGAGAGAGGGGGGGGGGGGGGATGGGAGAGGGAGGGATTACATTATTAAAAAGATTAATAACTTATATCACAATAGCACTAATCATGGCACTATAATAGAACTAACCCACATAAAAATTTAACCTGACAATTACCCTAACACTAAGATAAACTATAATAATAGCACTAACATCAACTATAATATGATTAATAACCTAGAAATGACCTTAACCGCAATAATAGCACAAATCCTAACTCTAACTCTAACTCTGACTCTAAATCTAACCCTAACCCTAACCCTAATCCTAACCCTAACCTTAACCCTAACCCTAACCCTAACCTTAACTCTTTATAACTTTAACTCTATACCTAATTCTAACCCTAACCCTAAGCCTTACTATAACCCTAATCCTAACTATTATTCTAACTCTAATGCTAATTCTAACCCTAATTTTAACCCATATTCAAACTCTAACCCTAACTCTAACTCCAACTCTATTTCTAACCCTAACCCTACCACTAATTCTAACCCTAACACTAACTCTAACTCTAACCCTAACTATAATTATAACTCTAACTCTAATCGTAACCCTAACCCTAACACTAACCCTAACCCCAACCCTAACCCTACCCCTCATCCTAACCCTGACACTATATATAATGCTAATCCTAACCCTAACACTATATTTAACTCTAACCCTAACACTAATTCTAATCCTAACCCCAACCCTAATTCTAACCCTAAATCTAACCCTAACTCTAACCCTAAATCTAACCCTAACTCCAACTCTATCTCCAATTTTAATTGTAACTCTAACTTTATCCCTAACTCTAACTCTAATTCTAACCCTAACGCTAACCCTAACCCTAACCCTAGCCTCAATTCTACCCTAATTCTAACACTAACACTAATGCTAACACTAACATTAATTATAACCCTAACCCTAATTCCAACCCTAACTCTAACAATTTTTTAAAAATCTAAATTAAACTCCTTATATTAAATTTAAAAAAATATTTGACTCAAACCCTAACCATAACCCTAACCCTATCCCCACTATAACCCTAACCATAACCATAATGATAACTCTAACCCTAACCTTAACCATGAGCATTACTCTAACCCTAACCTTAACCATAAACATAACTCTACCCCTAACTCTAACCCTAATTCTAACTCTACCATAATTGGACTCTAATCATATCCCTAACCCTAACTATAAGCATAACTCTAACCCTAGCCTTAACCATGAGCATAACTCTAACTCTAGATTTGACTCTACCATAATTGGACTCTAACACTAACCCTAACCTTAATTTTGATCCTAACTCAAAACTTAACCCTAACTCTAAC
Source organism: Cupressus sempervirens (assembly GCA_028749045.1). NCBI lineage: Eukaryota > Viridiplantae > Streptophyta > Pinopsida > Cupressales > Cupressaceae > Cupressus > Cupressus sempervirens. The sequence goes on along the minus strand of CM053790.1, from coordinate 72,284,316 downwards.
CTTAACCTTGATTCAAACCATAACCCTAACCCTAACCCTAGCCTTACTATAACCCTAACCCTAATCATAACCATAACCATAACTCTAACCCTAACCTTAACCATGACCATAAATCTAACCCTAACCTTAACCATAAACATAACTCTAATCGAAACCTTAACCATAACTCTAACAATAGACATAACCATAACTCTATCCTTGACCTTAACCATAGCTCAAACCCTAACCCTAACTCCAACCCTAATTGTAATGCTAACCCTAACCCTAATTCTATTCCTAAGGTTAACATTAACTGTAGTGGTAACTTTGTTCCTAACCATATATCTACATATGACTATAACATTTTACATTACAATATCCCAAAAAAATATTTTTTAAAATCTAAATTAAACTCCTTATATTAAATTTTTAAAAATAGGACGCAAACCCTAACCCTAACCCTATCCCCACTATAACCCTAACCATAACCATAATGATAACTCTAACCCTAACCTTAACCATGAGCATTACTCTAACCCTAACCTTAACCATAAACATAACTCTACCCCTAACTCTAACCCTCATTCTAACTCTACCATGATTGGACTCTAACCCTAACCCTAACTATAAGCATAACTCTAACCCTAACCTTAAACATGAGCATAACTCTAACCCTAGATCTGACTCTACCATAATCAAACTCTAACTCTAACCCTAACCTTAATTTTAATGCTGACTCAAATGGTAACCCTAAGTCTAACCTTAACCTTGACTCAAACCTTAACCCTAACCCTAACCTTAGCCTTACTATAACCCTAACACTAACCCTAATCATAACCATAACCATAACTCTAATGCTAACCTTAACCATGACCATAACTCTGACCCTAACCTTAACCATAAACATAACTCTAATATGAACCTTAACCATAACTCTAACAATAACCATAACCATAACTCTATCCCTAACCCTAACTCCAACCCTAACCCTAATGCTAACCCTAACCCTAATTCTATCCCTAAGGTTAACATTAACTATAATGGTAACTTTGTCCCTAACCATATATCTACGTATGACTATAACATTTTAAATTACAATATCCCAAAAACAAAATATATATTTTAATCTAAATTAAACTCCTTATATTAATTTTTTTTTTTAAAATTTGAAGCATAATTTTATAGTAACTTCATACAACTCTAATTAAAAAATAATTAACAATTTTATAGTAACCTTATCAAAATAAAAAATAATAAGTAAATATTTTTCCTATTGCGCCGCGACTGCCACTAGCTTATATATACCTCTATATATATTACGTCGAGAGTAATCGTTCTCGAGGTGCCTATTTTTATTTTCATAAATCCCAACTTCGATTAAAATAACTTTGGGATTAAATAAAAATAGGCGCCTCGAGAATGATACTCTCGGTGTAATATATATAGAGGTATATATAAGCTAGTTTAGAATATATTGTACCACAACAAATAGATAGCCCTGGGGCATCATGAATTGTCTAGATAAGTATCACATGAAATAGAAAGTTTCTATCATTGATAGGTCTTGATACATCATACATGTTTACACCATCCCATAATTCATGAAGCTCATCAATGAGGGGCTCCATGTATACATTCATATCCTTTACTTGATACTTCCCTACATAAAGAACAAAATTATAATCAGAATTTAATTGAATTGAATTACTTTCAAGAATGCACTTAATTCATATGTTCTAGTACCTGGTATAATAAGAGGTAACATTACATGCTCATTTTTCATCACCATTCAAGGAGGAAGATTATTGTTAACAATTAGAACTGGCCAAACTAAATATATTGTTCTAAGATCTCAAAAAGGATTGACACCATACATTGCTAGAGAAATTCTTGGATTCCTTGGCTCATTTATAAAATGTGGCCACTTTTTCTCAATCTCTTTCCAATGTTTGCTATCTGCATCCATAGGCATGACACCATCTTAGCTTCTTGCTTGTGCATGATAATTCATACATTTTGCCAACTCCTTGCATTGAACATCCTCTCAAACCTTGGCTTTAGTGGAGTGTGTCGTAGTACTTTATAAGGAACCTTTTTTGATAGTTGATCTTGATGATGCTTGTCTATATGACAAACTGGGAATTTTTTCAGATTTGCATTCTTTCCATAATACAATATATGGTCATTAGGACATGCATCATATGTATTGTACTCCATTCCAATATCTTTCATCACTGAAGATACTTCTCTATGTGAATGAGGCAACTTATTATCCTTTGGAAGAATCTTATTTCCCAAAAGTCTACATGAGGCAAGAAATGATTTTAATTAGATAAGTATACACAATATTTCAAAATTTAAAGATGTCTAGTGCAGTAACTTATAGGAATATCAAATCCTACCTTAATATATCAGTAGAGAATGTGTTTGACAATCTATTTGTAACCTTCAAGTTCAACAACAACATAAGTGTCACTAATATAGAAGTATTTGCATTTGAGAAAAGAGGTTTCCTAGCCAATTGAGCTATGGGTGAATCAATAACTTCTTTAGAAGATGTGTAGAAGTCTTGGATAAATTCAATAATACCAGCCTTATTTATCTGTGACATGTTTTCATCCATTAAAGTGTCTTGTTCTTCATCTTGAGAGTGACTCTCATCAGTGACATCTACAGGTTCTTTAGGAAATGGAAGTGACTTTTATAAAAAAATTAATTGAAATAATCAATAATTATGTGCTAAATGATATGCATATTATTATCTATAAGAATACTAATTTATTAATTCTAGTGTACCTCTTCTACAAAAACTACATACTTCAATTTGTGGATATGGATAATTTTTTGTGTCTTTAGTTTCCTATTTTGGCACCTTTTACAATTGCAATATATCAATTCATTGAAGTATTCATTTGTCCCTGAAGCAAGTCTTGTTGCTCGTTCATCTGAATATTCAGATGAAGATGATGTGATATTTTCCCGAATATATCTTGTATCATCAATAGTAAGAGTACAACTTTTAACTTAATTATCACTTCTTTTTAAATAGATCATAACTCTTATGTGTGTGATATGTTAGATTTATTAGCACACAAACCAAAAAATAATTTTGAACTTTGAATTAATGGGGTTTTAAGTGCACTTTCTTGTCCTTGAATCATCGTTTCTTATACATTTGTAATACATATGCATATCACCACCATTGGAGGTTGAATAAATTTTGTTCTTAAATAATCTTCATATTCATTTCTTATAAGAATATCGACATGTTTATTATAGTGTACCTCATATATATAAATTTCATAGGTCAATCTATGGATACCAACAAACTTCATTGCTTCTTTAGTTTCCTCTTTTGGCACCATTTGCAAGTACACATTATTTCATTAAATTATTCATTTTTACCCAAAGAAGTTCCTTCTCCAATTAATTTGAACATTTAGGTGATGATGATGCTTTATTTACTTGAAGGAAACATGTCCTATTAATAATACAAATTTTAACTTGAGAATTACATCTAATTTAAGAAAACGAGACTAATAGAGCTTTAGAAAATTTAAACATTAAAAATGTGGATTAAAGTCAATAACTTAATATAAATTCTTCTATGTCCTTAAATAACTTGATATAATATGTTAGAACAATTTGCATCATTGTTTAATTGATCTTCTTCATTAACTACCTCTAGCTTTGCAGTATCATAAGATTTTTTTTAAAAGTTTGTTGGTGTAAATAAGTATTTACTATTTACACTTACTTAAGTTTACTTAGGTTAATGCATTATTTTATTATTTATTTATTAGTCATCTAGGAGAATGCTTACTCTTGTGAGTTGTCATGTTGACAACTTTATGCACATGGTGTTTACAACATAGGAGTTAGCACTCTAATTAAGCACATGGTGTCTACTACATCTCCACTTGAGATACACCTTGTCATTTGTATCCTATCATCTACAATGAAGGATAAGACATGTGCTTAGTTGTCATGCTTATCTTATCTCCTAGCTCTTTCTAGAACCATTCTAGATGCATCTTGAGAGGCCTTTATATATAGGCACTCCTAGTGTGTTTATACACAGAGTGATGTATGAGGACATGCTTTGATATATTGATCATACTCTTTTTGGTCTACAGTTATGCTTGTGATCGACTTCTACGATCTTGGGTGAATTTTTCCCTAAGGCAAACTCTTACATAGTATCAGAGCTATGCCAAATTCTTACAAAGTTGTTTTCTAGTTTGAAGGTTTTGAGTGATGTCACATAGAAGATTCATCATTCATGTACATTTCACTAAAACATATTATTTTCCATCACTAACTAGTTCAATCTTTTCATCATAAAAATAACATGAAATATTACTCTAACTAGTTCGATATTTTATCATAAAAATAATATGAAATATTTCTCTATGTGCTACCTATTGAAGTGTACTTTAGTGGTTTCAATTCATTAAAGTGATAGTGCAAGTATAGAAAATACTAACATAAATACCTAGTCTACCATTTGGTATGAATACCAAGAAGATGACCTAATAGAATGTTGCAAATAAAAGTGTTTTGATATTAATTAGGATCATTCCATAAATAGATAATGAAATCTACAAATTCATGTATCTCAAAAAAAGTAGTACTCACACAATCAATAGTAACATATTTACAGTTGCAATACCTTAATTCCTCTTGGGTTAATGTATAGTTTAGCCTATCCATCTATCACTCTAGTTTATGATAATATATAAACTCAAAATCAAGCTTGTACTAGGAATTGGATAATGTATGACACATACCTATGTTTTGGATTTCTCTACAAGAGTTTTGACGTCCTATTACATGCTCTTGTCATTGTGGATCTGCAAAAGGTTAGCAAAAGAAAATGGAAATTCATTAATATTACTAATTATATTAGTAATTTTAGCTTTTTTTTGTATAGAAGGTATTAGTACGCAAATTGAGAAATAATTTTCAACTTTAAAGCGATGATATTTTAAGTGCAGTTTCTTATTCTTAGATCACCATTTTATGGACAATTACAACATGGATGTTTAATACTGTCATTACAAGTTGATATTGTGTAGCACTATCATTCAACATACTTAACTACTCAAAGATGTTATACACTCATTAAAACAATCCAAACAATAACAATCATATTTATAGCTACTAGTTCTAATTATATTGGACCTTGAAAACTACAATCAAGGAGGGCTTGTAGTAAAACTACAGTCAAAGAGGGGCTTTAATAAAACTAACAAAAGGTGAAGAACCCTTGGAGCAAACAAGTTTAGTGTTCTTAAGTGTATAACATCAAAAATGCACATTGCATTGGGAAAGAAAATAATGCCGGACATTGATATTGAAAAATGAAAGACAAGAAAAATAGAGATTCAGTCAATGTGTTTATCACACCTGTGAGTTCTATAGCTCACTCCTACCAAATTGGTAGCCATACATGTTAAAGCTAATGAAATTTTTTACACCTCCCATCAATAAAAATGAACCAACAATACCCACATCTAGACAACATTAATTAAATGGAGACAATGCTCTCCCAATGATCAAAATACAATTTTTGTTTCTAACATTTGAGAGGAATATAAACAAACTCTATTAAGTAATAATATGAATTCTTTAGTTTACATTTCAAAGAAAACTATAAAAGTAAAGACAAACTAGGTTTTAAACCCAAATACCACGTTTTTGGGTCTAAAATCACTCAAAATTTTGAATGGGCATTGGAAATTAGAACCTACAACAACAATTTTGAAATGGCCATATCTTTTTCAAAACATCTTGAAATTCAAAACCGTAAAATGTTCTGGAAATTTCTCTAAAAGATGCTTCTATCCATATATAACATTTACAAAAATATTTTATATATAAAGAGCAGTTTATAAAAGAACAAAACGAGTTTCTAAAGAAATTATACAGAAAATTGAAGAAGAGCAGTTTATAAAAATAATATTAAGCATATAATATATCTTATGAATATCCTATATTGAATCCTCATCAGTCATACAGTTAATCTTTTTAATATAATATGGATTAAAAATATTCCAATTTTTTTGAATCTCAAAATGTTGCAGTGAATACATTAGATTACAGCCCTTCAAAAATCCTTCTCAAAATCTTTGCCCAATCATAAAGGCTGCTCAAGGTGAGATCTTGACTCCAAGTTAATAGGAATGATGAAATCATGAATGAAAAAGTAGAATCCCATCAAAAACTTTGATTAACAAAATGAACATGCAAGTAAAGGGTCAGTAAATTTCAAGATCCTTTTTCTTCTGCCCTTACAAAATCCCAAGAATCCAAAAAATTTGCCCAGCTATAATGGAGATTTTGATGAAGAATATCAAGTTATCAAATCAAAATGAATCAAGACAATGAAAAATAAAATTTTAAAGAGAAGTTAGATGAGATTTGATAGAATGATCGTGTTTTTCTGAGTAAAAATGAAGTGAAATCACATTAAAAATGAGGTTGGAAATATCAGGTCTTGGGATTTCTACCATATCTCAAATGGCAATACAATGAGTTATGAGATGAAGAGAAAAAGTTGGACTCCTATACAAATGTTTCGATATGAAAATTGATATCACTACTTCAAGAAAATTGATCAAGATTTATAAATATATTTAGAATTCTTCTAAGCGTGAGATTTCCAATCCCAACTTTCTGAAATCTTCCCATGAGCTCTATCCTTTGGTAGGATTTTCTAAAACATGGGATTTTCAACCCTAACTTCTCAAAACCTTTGCCCATGAAATGATGAGTTCTTAATGTGAAAATCAATAAGAAATTAAAAACAAACAGACAATGATGTGAAAGTGGATTTCATTCAAAATACGTCAGCAACTTGGATCGCTGAAATTACAATCTAAAAAATAAAATTTTGCAAAAACAAGCCAGCATTATGAGGTGAGTTCCAAATGCTTAAATAAATTAGTATGATTGGCAAAATAATAGATAGGTCAACCTGAACATCAGGACACCTCCGTCCACACCTAGCGCATATATAAGGAGGAAATTTCATTCATTTCCTGTTTCATCATACTATTTCTCTCACCAAAAGAAATGAACTCATCAACAGGTAGTGGTTTCATGGTTGAAAAGCTGATTTTGAAGAGGATTTTAAAAGTAAAATCCTCTGATTTTATAAAATCAGAATTTGGATATTACTAATAGAAAATCTGGGTCAAAAAACAAACAAAATCAGAATTGGAGTACACTAAAATATAGATCTAGGTAGAAATTAAGAGAATCAACCTTAGAAAATTGAGAATCGTTGATCAAGTAGAGGACAAAGGGTTGATTTAAAGAAAATCTGGAGGAAATTTCATATCATGTAAGTTTTTAGATTTCCTTAATATTACTTATACTTATCAGTTTGTGAGCTTAATAAAATTTCCTTTATTTTTTATGGTAACTATGGAGGAGGGAGGGTTGAGTCTAGATGAAAGATCAAAACATGGATGGTATACAAATTTTCAATCATTATCCCAACAACGAGGTGGTTTTTGTTTTGGGGCACAATCAGACTTCAAAAATTCCTTGTCACCCACATGGGACAACATTGTTACAAGGAAAATAAACTTGAAGGATACAATAGAGGGAAGCATAACTTATGAGGACAAGGATAGAAATAAGACATAAAAACTTAATGAGAAGACTACTATGCTTTTTGTTAGGCCTAGAGGTTGGCATCTGCTTGAATCCCATATTGAGATTGATGGACAACCAACAACTAGATACCTAGTAGATTTTGATTTCTGCTTCTTTCATAGTCATACAACATTTTGACCAAACCAAGGAGGATCTAGACCATTCTTTTATCTCCCCAAAATGGAGCACTCTAGATTTGTTTGATCATATCCTTATTTTATTCTAGAAACATTGGACATTAGGATTGCACTCAAGTTTATTGAAGTATAAATTACAACTAATGAAAGAGTTAATTTGAGGAAGCTACACTATGTAATATTGTATTTGAGAGGGTACAAGATAGCCTGGGAGTTTAGGAAGCATCAAAGAAACTATTATGATAAAAATATTGCTTGCAATTTTCCAAATGCATGATATACTATATGAGCTAAGAGACTATTTTATTTGGTTGAACTGTGATAGATGGGATTACATTTTCAGCTATGCTAAGACATTTCAAGCACACCCCAATAGGTTGCTTCCTAATCGTGTCCATGTTTGGATGACACAATTTTTTATGAAAAGCTATTCAATGTTGCATATTCAAACATATCACAAGAGTGGAGTCCATGCCATGGGAGGCATGGTGTCCATTGTCATCCAACCTGCCTATTTTTATGGAGTCCATTTTTATAATAAATGATTTAAGTATAAACTTTATCTCAGGGACATATTTGAGTTCAACATTTTTTACTGAAGTGAACTACATATAAACTAGATTTCTTTATATCAAAACCTCCAAAGATCCCCTTAAGATTGTTATCTTCATATCTAATATGGATTTTCATAATACTATCTACATTTGGGTTTAACATTGTTTTATTAAAATATAAACATATTTTAAAGGGAATTGTTTACAAAACCCTATTATAGAAAAAAAAATAGCCTCTACCCAAACCAACCAATCCCTTTTTAGATTTTGATTCTCTCATCTAGTTTTCTCTGTCTTAATGTTGTCTATAAGAATGCTTAACTTTTGTATCCAATGCTCTATTTGCAAACTATCTTCTCCTATTCTATTTTAGTAACCATCTACTTGTCCTATAACCAAGCTAACTAGCCTTTTCTAAGTTTTAATATGCATGCTTTGCCTCCATGTTCTCTGCATAATGATAAAAAAAAAGTATAACACTAAAGAAATTATAATTAGATAAAAAAGTGCCAAATTAGTGGGAATTAGAATCAGAAAAGGGAGTTAGAATCAGAGAAGATAATAAAATAATCATCAATCTCTTTTATATTCCACTAAGAATTTTCCTTCATTTGCGACATGGACAGAAATACCTACCCAAGATTGAGTTTGCAAAGGAGTCTTCAAAGCCTCTGATAATGCTCAATTTTGAGATTGGTCATGCACTACAAATTAAGTACAAATTTTATAACATGCTCCATTGTTGTTTGTTGTTTGATCCTAAAAAGAAACATTAGTTGTATTAAAGAAAGAGTAACATAAGTTCTATTGGAGAGAAAACTAAACAAACTTTTGACTTCATTCCATTATAAAATTGACTATGTCCTCTAAATATTTCCATACCATTGATAAAATTTCTAAAAAAATTGTTAAAAAATTATTACCTTATCCAATTGTTAGTGTCTAGCGAAGCAACATGAAATACCCTTTGTATTGGCACTTGGAGTGGAATATTATTAGTTGCCCACATAATAAGAGTGTTGTAGAAAAAAAGGCCAGAACAATACAATAAAGTTTGTATCAAATAATTAAATGGGGGCAGTAATGAAAGGTAAGTAAGAACTACAACATATTGATCCATGCCTTACCTATGACTTTGGATTAGACAATTCATTTCTTTAATGAACAAATATATAAATAGTTAACACCCTAGATAATATTATACTATAATAATCTCTTGAATGTTCTCAAATTTTATAGATTGGAAGATTCACATGGGTTGTTCAACTAGGAAGAAGAGATGGGCTAAAGTCCAATGGTTTTGACATCGAAACACATCTTTTTCTTTCAAATCTAATTCTTAGGCACTCATTAATAATTTCACCTCAAACAAACTTTGCACTAGACACCTTTTCACTCTCTCAAATACATTATAATTTGTTTAGTATATTTAAAATTTTCAATATGGTTCAATTAAAATATTAAATTTTAACATTTTGGGGTCAGAGGAGCTCACCCATTTGAGAAAACGAAGTGGAATTTTTTGGAAGGTGCCTATATGAGTAACCTACCGGCCTCAATTATATAGTCATTTGGTATTTTTGATGGAGATCATGACTAACAATAAGGGTGCTAAATTGATTGGTCTCGATTGAAGTGGAGACATTATAAAATTTTGTCTCAGTATTAATATTAGAAAGATATGGTTCCCAAAAGTTTTCAGAATGCAGCACTCAAGTGAACCCTCCCATCTCAGTACCTGGATGATCTTTAAACTTCTTATAACACTAATATATTATAGGGAACTTCCATTTTTTGTATAGAGGATCACTACACTACAAGTGAAAATGCATCCTCCTAGAAGATTTGTTTCTTGACAGTCTTTTAATCATTGGATCTGAAAATGATGATGATTTGTCTTCTTTATCCAGTCTTGTCAAAACAACCGAGTTAATAATGAAATAAATAATGCTGATAGGTAATAATGGCATAGGTTCTTATTTAGCACCAAATATAAAACTGTATTATGTTTGACCAAAAGTTTCAAACTTTCTCTAACCCTGCCACTCCATTCAAAGTTCTATATTGGAATCTCTATAATTATAAAAAGAGTCAATACTCTGTAAATTAGCTATATAAAAATTTGAATCCTCACTTATCATATGAAAGTCTTAGAATTCAAGAAGACCTTCTACAATACAAGATTTTGGGCATCATAACAAAAACTTAAATATTATCATTATCAATATCAGAAAGATATGGTTCCTAGAAATTTATAATGTGGACAAATAGAGAGTAAAAGTTTATGGTGCTAAGATCCCTACATGCTATAGTTTATGGCACTAAGATCCCTGCATGCTTTTAGTAACAGGAATGATCGATTGAAGTGGAGACAGGGAAGCTAAAAACTGATCAAGATAATGGAAAGTGAGTACTCTAAGAGCATGGGCTTAAAGTTGTAATACTGCCTTCCAGACAGAAATACTCCAACATATCTACTTCAAATTTTCCTTTTTATTCTATCCTATGGATTTGCTTTGCTAGATTTGTAAACCCTAGAGTCTATAGAACTTAATCCATTGCTCCCCCTCATTTCCATTACTCTATTGATGTCCCTAGTCATGTTGGCTCAGCCCATTCATGCAGATTATATCCCTTTTGGCTCAACTCTTACTGCTAATTCAAAAAATTCTAAATGGATTTCGTCTAATGGAGCTTTTTCTAGTGGGACTTCATCTCTTAGATTCAAAAAGAACATCGTTTTGGATTGGACTTGGACAGAAGAGGTAAATTCCCCCTTGTGGTAGAGTTTTGATATTCCCATAAACACCCTCTTGTTAGGTTAGAAACTCTAGGAAAACAACTTCAACAAAAGCTACACTACCTAGCATGTAATGTCCCATTTTTAAAATTTTTTGGGAGGAATTAATTATAAGGTTATCAATTAAAATATATATATTACAAGGTAACCTTATAAATTAAATAAAAAAAGGTTCTAGAGGTTGCTGGAAGAAGCGGAGAAAAAATTAAAAAGGGAGGCCGACCTATCAAAGAAAAAAGAATAAATAGGCATTGAGGGCTCATTGCCTATCATCGAGACTTATTATTGATTTTTTCTTATGTGCGTTGTGGAGCCTAGGGTTTCTGCAAATAGTCACAATTGGCCATTGAGAACGAAAACTCTCAATTGGTACACAATTTTGAGGGTGTGAGAGATCACCTGAATTATTGCAGCTGTGGGAAGGATATTTCAGTCCTTTCATTTGTGCTTAATTGCTGATTTGGAGTTTCAGTTGGAGTTACACTTCCACCATATCATCTTCAGCAATTAGTCTCCAATATTTGATCAATCCAGGTTCTTCTTTTCAATCTGTAGTTGCAACAAGTTCTCAATTGTATACAGCCAATTAGGGTTTCTCTGTAATGTGCTATGTCATAATGTTTTGGTGCTAAAATTTACCATATCATTTGTAAAAACATTTGGTTTTCATTTTGAATGAATACATTAGCACTATTATTTCTTTTATTTCAGCTATATATTCTAGCAGTGTGTTAAATCTAGGGTTAGTTTAGTGGCCTATTAGTATGGGTCATTATAGTAGGCAAAAATAAAAGATAAAATTTTCACCAGTTCAGTTGCTTGTTCATATAAGATGGGTTGTGGTTGTTAATGGCCATGGCTACTAAAATAATAGCTAATATCTGACTATTAAATAAAAATGCCTAAAACCCACTTGATTGTTACTGTTAAATGATTTCTTCCAAATTCTTTCTTACTGTGAGTAGGACATCAGATTTAGGGCATAAACTACAGATCTCAAATCTAAATAAAATACATAATAAAAACTTTAAAAACTATAAGAAGTAGAAGTAGAGAATGTAAAGAAAATACAGATTAAAAAGTAAAAGACAACAAGACATAGAATTGGAGAATGCAAGAAAATAACTTTCTTTAGCTTGACGAGATGATGGGAGAAATGGGTAATACACAAATCTTAGATACTCACCATTTGCAAAGGATGTAGAACTGGTATAATCTGTACGCATGCATGGTCGAGTGTGTGTTTATTCTAAAATTTTTGACATTTCCTCCAAAAATTTCCCTCCATTGCGCCATTCTTTAGTGCCTCTATGTATGTAGATTAAATGAAAATGCATGTGCTTTGTCTTACCTTTTAATTTAAGATAAGTACATTCATTTTCATTTATAATTTATTATAATTGAATAAATAACTTAAATGATTAAGACAAAATTTTAATTATGTCTTTAAAAAAGTTTTAAAATAGGCCTTCGTGTAGTAGTGTGGGCAGATTGGTTGGGACTTTCTATCCACTTTAGATGTTAAAGAATCCATCCTTTTATTCTGGGAATTTTTTTATTGGGTGTTGTGTTGTGGAGAATAGTCAAGAATCAACGTTATAATTTCATAGCCAATCTCTGAATGTAAAGGTCTCGGAAGATTGATCTACAAGGCTCTGAAAAGAGCAACTGGAAACCTCTCGGACAAACTCGGTGCAAGGGGTTTTGGATCTATTTACAAAGGGAAGCTAAGAGACAACACACTTGTGGTCATGAATGTGCTGGAGAGATCAAAGATGGGCAAGAGGGAGAGGAAGTTTGAAGCAGAGGTGACAACAAATGGCTGCAAGTGTATACACCACGTAAACCTCGTACGCCTCATCGGCTTCTGTAGTGGGAAAAACTATCAAAGGGTGTTTTGATGTACGAGTACATGAATGGGTCTGATTTGGACAAGCACCTCTTCGACTAACAATCGAGATTTATTCACACTATTATTTGAAGCCCTAGAATGTCCTCCTTGATCACCAGTTGGTTCCCAAAATATCATACTTTGGACTAGCAATGCTACTGTTGATGGAATTGATTTGATAAAAGTAAAAAGTAGTGGGAGTCTGATCATAGATAGATAATTGATGGAATTGATTTAATAAAAGTAAAAAGTAGTGGGAGTCTGATCATAGATAGATAATTGACCTCCTATCTATTAATGCACTCTCCCTTAATTGATCTTTTATATATGACCTACCATTGCACACTAAGATGCAATTGCTACTACTAATAATAAAATTACCGAATGCTTTACGACTCGCATTTGCTCTTCAAAAGAAAGTCAAAAACAGCATTAAGAAAAGGAGGACGGTACCTAAATAGTCATAGCCTGTCAATCAAGTCTTAAAAAATAAAATGATTCCTTCCGTCTCCCACCGTTTAATTCCGCACAGAGCTACCATTGGTCATATATATAAACTTACAAAATTTTAGAATTTCTTCAGAAAAAACAATGATATATAGGCTTAGAATAGTTACATTGCTCTCGCAATTTACATACACGTTTTTTATAAGTTTCCCCACTCTCGTCCTATAATAAAAAATTCCGTATAAAAATCTCAGGAAACGGCTACTTTATCGAATTACTTCAAAGCACCCGCACTTACTACATCATGCGATCAGAAAGGGCAGGCAAGCGCCTGAAGAAATTAAGATAAGAAGGCGGCATGGGCTCTCTGAACCTGGGATGCCGTAGAAAGTAGAGCCCAAGAACAACAGCCACGGCCTTGAAAGGCACAACGTACAAGACCACCGAAACCATGAAACAAACGGCTATAAAAATCCCGGTGGCGCGAGGATCTCTCCAGGTGAGCAATGACTGAATCCTCTCACCCTGCGTCGCAAAGTCCCCCAAACGGTCTGAATCCTAGCGGCCAAGCTCCGCAGGCGATCATATCGGGCCTTCACAACTGGCACTGGCTAAATAGCCACGATAATGCACCGGCTAGCCAGTGCCGTTACATTTCCGTCCGTTAACTATGCGGAACAAAACGTACTCTAACCTGCCAAACGTACTCTGACGGTACAGGTTTTCGCGAGCTTGGATGACGGTGCAGCCGTTATTGGTGACGGCAACGACTAAATCGTAAATTATTTTATCTGACATGTCAGCGGTCTTCCTTCACCGTGAGTTTCAACGTATTATACGGACGGTGACAATCCTTCCTTGAAAACCTTCACCATTGACGATAAATTTCTCAACATTTTTTAATTTTGATTACTTATTCTTTAATATTTTTAATTTTAAAGATTATTTTAAATATTATTGAATAGATTTAAACTAATTTAATATATAAACTGAATATTAGTTTAAATATATAGTATAGTAATTTAATTTATTGTTATATATATTAAATATCATATGTTATATATATTAAATATTATATATTATATATATAAATACAAAAATGTTATATATATATTTTCTTAAATTAGTAGCAATATTTCTTTATGGATTTGATTGTGCATGTTACTTTTACCATACAACCTTTCTATTCTTGTATTCTCTCATCCTGATGATGGATCACAGATGTGTTCTGAGTTCTATTCTTGCATTATCCCATCCTGATAATGGACAGAGTGTAATCCGATTTCTATTCTTGCATTCTCTCATCTTGGTGATGGATCACATAGTGCGATCCAAAAAGTTGATGCTAAAAATAAAATACATGATCAAATCCATAAACAAATCTTGTCTGAAAAATGGATTTTAGAACTCTGATAAATTTTATAGATCAAATGTAACAAAAATATGCAATACAAAACAAACAAGAACATGTTCCAATTTTGATAATAATAAAAATTAAGTTGAATAAGTACATCATGATGGATCATGTAGTATGATCCTAAACATTGATAGCAAAAAACTCTACACAATCAATTCCAAAAATTTAAAATCTCATTTACATAGATTGTAGAAATCTAATAGATCATACATCATTCAAAATATCCAACACTTTGTATTTGACATTCTAAAATATATATTTTAACCCAAAAAAAAGATCTTTATAGTATTACTTGTGTCGGTCTATGATTTCGTCGCTTAAAAAACTTTGTATATGTAACAATGTAGGAAACTACATAGATTTGGCTTCCAACTTAGGCTCCAATGCTTGCTAATAGCCATGCAATTTTTTGTCCACTACAATACAATGTGAAAGAGTAACTTTTTGAGGCGTTGAGAACATAAGAAAGTCCCATAAAATGTTTGTATATATATTTTCTTAAATTAGTAGCAATATTTCTTTATGGATTTGATTGTGCATGTTACTTTTACCATACAACCTTTCTATTCTTGTATTCTCTCATCCTGATGATGGATCACAGATGTGTTCTGAGTTCTATTCTTGCATTATCCCATCCTGATAATGGACAGAGTGTAATCCGATTTCTATTCTTGCATTCTCTCATCTTGGTGATGGATCACATAGTGCGATCCAAAAAGTTGATGCTAAAAATAAAATACATGATCAAATCCATAAACAAATCTTGTCTGAAAAATGGATTTTAGAACTCTGATAAATTTTATAGATCAAATGTAACAAAAATATGCAATACAAAACAAACAAGAACATGTTCCAATTTTGATAATAATAAAAATTAAGTTGAATAAGTACATCATGATGGATCATGTAGTATGATCCTAAACATTGATAGCAAAAAACTCTACACAATCAATTCCAAAAATTTAAAATCTCATTTACATAGATTGTAGAAATCTAATAGATCATACATCATTCAAAATATCCAACACTTTGTATTTGACATTCTAAAATATATATTTTAACCCAAAAAAAAGATCTTTATAGTATTACTTGTGTCGGTCTATGGTTTCGTCGCTTAAAAAACTTTGTATATGTAACAATGTGGGAAACTACATAGATTTGGCTTCCAACTTAGGCTCCAATGCTTGCTAATAGCCATGCAACTTTTTTGTCCACTACAATACAATGTGAAAGAGTAACTTTTTGAGGCGTTGAGAACATAAGAAAGTCCCATAAAATGTTTGAAATGTGAGAAACATGAGGCATTGGGAACGTAAGAAAGTACCATAAAATGTTTGAAAAAAGTATAGTAAAATGTTTGAAATGCAAGAAACAAGGAAATACAGTTACCTTGGTTTTTATTAGAATGGCCAATGCAATGTATAGGTTATAGTTACCTTGGTTTTTGTTACATTGTATATGTAACAATGTAGGAAGCTACATAGATTTGGCTTCCAACTTGGGCTCCAATGCTTGCTAACAACCATGCAACTTTTTTATCCACTACAACAGAATGCGAAAGAGTAACTTTTTGAGGCGTTGAGAACATAAGAAAGTACTGTAAAATGTTTGAAATGTGAGAAACATGAGGCATTGAGAACATAAGAAAGCATCAAAAAATGTTTGAAAAAAGTATCGTAAAATGTTTGAAATGTGAGAAACAAGGAAATACAGTTACCTTGGTTTTTATTAGAATGGCCTATGTAATTTATATGTTATAGTTACCTTGGTTTTTGTTACATTGTATATGTAACAATGTAGGAAGCTACATAGATTTGGCTTCCAACTTAGGCTTTGACGCTTGCTAACAATCATGCAACTTTTTTATCCACTACAACAAAATGTGAAAGAGTTACTTTATGAGGTATTGAGAACATAAGAAAGTACCATAAAATGTTTAAAATGTGAGAAACATGAGGTGTTGAGAACATAAGAAAGTACTGTAAAATGTTTTAAAAAATTGTATCGTAAAATGTTTGAAATGTGAGAAACAAGGAAATATAGTAGTTACCTTGGTTTTTATTAGAATGGCCTATGCAGGTCTCAAACCTACGACCTTCACATTATTAGCACGATGCTCTAACTAACTAAGCTAATAGGTTTGTACGAAAGATTGTACCATGTACGATTTCATAATTAATATTATAATTTGCAATGCCTTTAGAATTTTTTTTGACATAAAAACAATACCACCTCACTCTTTACCCTAGCACCATTAATTTATTCTTGTCAAACTTTAATTTAAGTTTAATTTTTGGTTCTTTTCTATTGATAATCAAAATAATATTTGAGTTCTATAGAAGGATCAATCAGTATGGTTAATTTTTAGAAAAAATTACTTTATAGATGGAGATATTTTTTTAAATTAAAAATTTCAATTTTATTTAAGGTTTTGACTTTTGTTAACTTTTAATTTAAAGTAAATTTGCAATTGAAGATACTTTGATTAAAGATCTCTTTTTAATAACATTAAAAAACAAGAGCTCTTTGCGAGCTTGAGTCCCTACCTTTTGGGATCATCGAGTACCATATCTAGTACAATGTGTTTTCGGAACATAAATGATGTAAAATCTAGTAGTGGAAGATTGCAAGATGACAGTAACATAACATGAATTTTGCACAATTGTTGCAACTAATGGGGTCATATCTTTCTTCTTTTGTTGCTTTAAAGTACAATTTGTCTAAGCAACTATCTTTAATTATGGATCATTTTCTATTGGAACCATTGCTATGATATAATGGTTAAGAAAATTTCTTTGTAAATATTATATACTTTTTTGAATTATAGATATAGCCGAATTCAATGTTTTAGATGCAAATTCAAATACTAAATCAAAACCACCTGGAAATAGTTATTTTTTTCAAACTAAAATATGTCAAGTTATTAAATTTTTTTAAAAGAAAATTGAAAATTTTGTATCAAAGTGATTCATAATGACAGTATGGTTAAATATGTTTATCATCTTTTATTATAATTTAATATTATTTTTTAATTTTTATGACTTAAATAATAAGAAACTTACATAATAAAAACTAAATAATCATATAAAATGAAATTGAAAAATTAGTTTAACATGAAAACAAAATTTGAATTAATGCTAATTCTTAAGAGAGAGAAAATCATAATTAAAATTTCTACTTTATTTAGTTGACATTATAGTAATGCAACGATGATTTAAAACATTATAATTTCTTTGAAATATTCAATTAAAAAATCTCAAAACTAAAGAAAAGTTTAAAATTTGAGCTAATCACGTTGTCATCAATTAGTCTTGTGCAATATGGTGTTCAAGTTAACAAATAAGAATGCAACACGACGAGCAATAACAACAGCTTTAGTTAACGAATCAACATCTAACAAAAGATTGATTAGCAACATAAGTGGATATCTTAATGTGAATCGTAAGACTATAGAAAGAGTTGTAAAGAGAAGGGTTAACTTTGACTGTGATCCAGCAAATATTTTATGGACTTCTAGTGGTAGACTTCCGAGATGTGATATGAAACTTACTAGTGAAGTCAAAAATTTGATTGAAATTTTTTGGCATGATAATACAAGAGTATCACCTAATTCAAGAGATGTTCTTAATTTGAGAATTGGGTCAAAAATACGTGATCCACATCCTAAACACCTTTTGGACATGACTCAAACTAAATTGTTTAAAAAATTTGTAGATGGTAAGGTATTAAATATTACCATTAGTCAAAGATCTTTTGAAAAGTGTAAACCATGCTATTTAAGGATTAACAAGGAAAGAATCACATGTTGTTGTAAAACTCATATTCAATTTTGTTACCATTATGATTTATTTCGATCTATACATGGTACCATGCATAGTAAAGAAATATTGCAAGAATGTGGTATAAAAGTACCACCTCAAACTATAAAAGATTTCATATTAGGTTTGTTTTGTAAGCCACCTAATGATCAATACTTTCTTTTCAATGCATGTCTTTCTAGTACATGTGATATGTGCGGCAATATTTCTTTGTTAGATGAATGTTTGCATGAAAATGCTTTGACTACTTTTGGACAACAATTAGTTGAGGTAAAAAGATTTAAAACTATTAGAATTTGAGGAAAAAGCTAAATTCAAAAATGCAAATGAGATTTTTGAATGATGTAACAAATATTTATACACAGGATCAAGTCAAAACTCTACAATCAAACGTTTCTTCTACCTAGTTGAAGAAAATAATATCCCTTCAAGATATGACTATGATACAATTAGTGGATCAGCTAAATGCCAACTAAGAATCTCTGACAAAAGGAGATGAAAAAGATATAACACATGGGAAATAAAAGACCCTAGTCGAGATCCAAACAAATATAAGATGAAGATAATATCCTACAATGTGAGAGGGTTGAATAGCCCCATGAAGTAGTATGAAGTTAAACAAAATATTATGGAATTGAAGGTTGGCATGATTCTTTTGTAGGAAGTAAAAATGATAGAGCAAGTGTTCTCTAGAGTGGCAGACTATCTATGGACAGGAGCTAAGTTCTCTTATATAGTCATGACAGCTACTTCAAGAAGCATTGCGATTCTTTAGAATATGGATAAAGCTTTCAGAAATGAGATTTTCCTAAGCCCCCATTTTATGGTGGTGGGCTTCACCTCCAAAACTTGTAACTAGAACTTATTTAACTTCTATACCCCTAATACCCGTAATGGGTAGCTTTTGGTCTAGGATGAGGCAACAAAACTTGCTGACACCATGAGACATGTGAACATTTTGTGTATTGGGGACTTTAACATACCCCATAGAAAAATTAGGTGGGTTGAGGACTTCTATGAGAGTATGCATGACTTAGTGGGCTTCCTGGGGACATATTCCTGCATACCTCCTTAAATGCCTACCTAAGGACTATCTCTGACCACTCTATGTAGTTTTTGTCATGGAAGCATAACTAGTTAAACAAGTGAAGACACTTTAGGTATGAGATAATGTGGGACTCTCACCCAGAGTTCAAAAAGTGTATTGCTCAATGGTGGAACATGCTTGTCCAAGGTTCTAAAATGTTCTACATTTCTAGGAAACTTGAAAGAATTTGCAAAGAGGTCAAAGGATGGAGCAAGTCATCATTTGGAAACATCTTTAAGTAAAAGAAGATGATTGAGAATAAGTTAGAGTCCCTCCAAGCTAATCTAGCAAGTGGTAATTCTTCTCTAAATCATCAAACTGAGGAAAATGAATGCTAGACTAAGTGGAAAGTTTTGTTGGAATAGGAGGAAATATTATGGAAGAAATGATCTAGAGTGTAGTGGTTGGAGGAGGGGGATAGGAAAACTACCTTCTTCCATAGATTGACATCAAAGAGAAAAAAAGAGAAACACAATTGGTCTATTGGTGGACAATAATGGTCAAGAAATATCAAAGGAGGATGGGATAGAGGATTGGGCCTCAAACTATTTTTAGGAGATCTACAACCCATCACCAAATTGAATTAGTATTAACACTCAGGAGGATATATTAAAGATAATGAACCTAGTTGTTGATGACTAGGTGAACAATGCCTTGATTGAGAAGGTTATAGAGGAGGAAGTGGGAAAAGTTGTGTTTAGTATGAATCAGTTTAAAACCCTAGAGCCAAATAGGATTCCCCCTACATTTTTTTAGGAGTTTTGGGATATCATCAAGTATGATATTTATCATATTGTTGGTGAATTTGTGAGAACAAGCAAGCTATTGAAGGAACTTAACCAAACATTCATAGTGTTAATTCCAAAGATGGAGGGATCGAGACATCCCAAGGAATTTAGACCCATAAACCTCTACAACATGATTTATAGTATCCTCTCTAAGATCATGGTGAACTACATTAAGCCCCTACTCGATAAGTTTATAGGTTCATACCAGTGCTTGCAATCTTTGTTGCTAGATTATTTTTTGGCATGATATGTATGTTATGGGCAATATGGTTGATGCTGATATTTTGAAGTATAATGTTATGGTTTTAAACATTATGATGTTTTATATGTCTAGAAAAAGGATTGGTTAGATAGTAGGGGGTAACTACTAGCTGGTCTCCAGTCCTTTGTACCACTGGGTTAGTCCCCCCTTTTTGGTTGCTATCTAAATACATCAAGAAAAATATTTTATATTTATAATTTGTTACTTTTATCACTATTTTTTATGGTTTTAGAATTAAATGAAAACAAATATTTCAATTTTCCTTCATAGTGTCAAATAAAATGCACTGAAACAATAGAATCATGAAACATAATTATTCACAACTCCTCATTCTCACATGGTTACAATTGAAATATATATTCCTAAGCTAATAGTAACACATCTAGCCTATGAAATTGAATTGTATCAAAGATGGGCACAACACTTTCTGAAACATTTTGTATAAGAATAGTGTACCAAAATTTTCAATTAAATTCTATAAGAAATTGATTTTAGAAAACACCAGGTATATAATGAATTCTCTAATTAATTTCTTAAAAACATCATATTGACAAATAATAATGTAATCCATACTTATGCTTGACTGGTTACAAACTGATTTTTCTATTTATTTAGTATCACCCATATAGTTCACATGATATTTATTTAATTATATAACTACCATAATATTTTGTATTAAACTATTCATTTTATGTTAGTCTTTATTTATTTATTGATAAACAACAAAATGGAATGTTTGGTATCATATATTATTTTTAAGATTATATATATATATATATATATATATATATATATATATATATATATATAATCTTAAAAATAATATATGATACCAAACATTCCATTTTGTTGTTTATCAATAAATATATATATATATATATATATATATAGTAAACATCATATTCTGATTTTTCAAATGGAATAGTTGTGAGACTATATAGTAAAAAAAATCTAATAGTAAATTCTCTTTTCAAAAATATTTTATTTACTAATAGGAGCACTTTTTGCCTTTGTAACAAATACCCTTTAGTGAATTTTCAACAAACAATGTACTAGCTAAAATAACATTTCTTTAAATCATTTGTTTTTATGGGATGATGGAAGTTTCTATTGTTGGAAAATCTTGAACACTATGATTGAAAGCAATCATCCTTAATATGGTCCATCATGAAGGCCAAAGTACTTGAAATTGTTGAACATTGGGCATAATTTTCATTGGATTCCACTCTATTATAGTCAACACTCTAGTTGATGTTTGTGAATCATAATCCTCAATCAAGACAAACACATTAAATCAATCTTGTAGAGATAAGAGCAGGAATAGATTGGGACTTAAAACGAATACCAAGCATGTCAGCCATTTTTATAGGAAGCTAGAGGTTGTCTGCATAGACAATCATTGTGAAGAAATGGATCAGCTGAAAAAATAAGGAGTGATTTCCCTTGAGGAATCTCTTCACATACATGGTTGAATTTGAAATTCTATATGCTTCAATTTATTCAAGCCAAGATAAACTAGCATTCAAAGACCTAAAAATAAACTTTTTACATTATTGTTTTTTAGTAAAAAAATTGAAACATAAAATACTTAAACAATTGTTTAAGGTGTATGATCTTTTAAGAGTTAAAAAGAAGATTCCAAAATAACAAATAACATGCTAGTTGCTCAAGCTTTACCATGTCGAAGAAGTGAAAAAGGGAATGCATGGGAAAACAATATGGTTTGAGATAAAGTTTAAATAGAAATAACATCAAAGACTAGCATGCATGGATGCAAAATGTCAAACTACATATCAGCCACATGCCCATGGTCCTTAGATACATGGATTGCTAACAGTATTTGCTAAATTTGTTAACTTAAAACTAAAAATAACTCTTAGCAAAAATAATTGTGTCCAATCATAAATTCTAAAAATTGCAATAAATTATATTTTAATCTAATTATTTGAAATGACCATAGGTTTGGAGAGTCTACACAACTTTCAAAACATGATTTAATAGGAGAAGAATCCCCCGAAAACTATAGTCTTCGGGGGACTAAAAAGGTTAATTATTTGATTTTATTTTTTTATTATTGTCCGTGATATTTTCGCAACCTAAAAGTGACTTTTAGTGGAAGTTTCTAATTTCTTTTGGGACAAGGAATAAGTGTAGAACATAATGGTGATGGTGGGACAAACACTTACGTGGTTTAGTAAAACGAAGCGCCAAACTATTTACAATGACGATGATGACTATGTTCCCCAATTTCTTTCTCACTCCTTGAACAAGTTGTATTCTTGGTAGCGTGTTACTAATTAGTAGTCAAGTCAAAAGACAGTAAGCAATTAAGGATTTCATGTGAAAGCACACCACATTTACAATCCTTCGTGGACAGATTGGTACAAAGAAGCACCGCATGTACCCTACATTGTTACGTATATTTGACGTCAGCGTTCAGGATCACGTAAGCGTGACTTCACTAGGCCGTCACCAACGGCAACGGCTAAATCGTAAATTATTTTGTTCAAGCCTAGCATGTCTATAGCTGTCCTTTCACCTGGCACCTGCACCCTGCGATTTATCTGACATGTCAGCGGCCTTCCTTCATCGTGAGTCCTTCATCGCTAACGATAAATTTCTCAAGTGTTAAAAAACATTTTTTTATTTTGATTACTTATTCTTTAATATTATTAATTTTAAAGATTTATAAAATTATAATATTTTAATTTTTAAAAAGTTCATTTAAATATATATTAAAATATTAAAAAGTTAGTTTATATATATAAACTTAATATTAGTTTAAATATTATTGTAATAGATTTAAACTAATTTAAGAATTAGTTTAAATATATAGTTTAGTAATTTAATTTATTGTTATATATATTAAATATTAAATATTATATGTATACATACAAAAATATTTTATATTTTTTCTTAAATTAGTTTAAATCTATTGTAACAATGATTCATAAATTCAAAAAGTTTAACTAATTTAAGAAAATATATATAACAATAAATTAAATTATTAAACTATATATTTAAACCAATTCTTAAATTAGTTTAAATCTATACCAATAATATTTTTTTGAATTCATGAATCATTGTTACAATCAATTTAAACTAATTTAAGAATTAGTTTAAATATTGTTGTTATAGATTTAAACTAATTTAAGAATTGGTTTAAATATATAGTTTAATAATTTAATTTATTGTTATATATATTTTCTTAAATTAGTTAAACTTTTTGAATTTATGAATCATTGTTACAATAGATTTAAACTAATTTAAGAAAATATATATATAACATTTTTGTATTTATATATATAATATATAATATTTAATATATATAACATATGATATTTTATATATATATATATAACAATAAATTAAATTACTATACTATATATTTAAACTAATATTCAGTTTATATATTAAATTAGTTTAAATCTATTCAATAATATTTAAAATAATCTTTAAAATTAAAAATATTAAAGAATAAGTAATCAAAATAAAAAAATGTTGAGAAATTTATCGTCAATGGTGAAGGTTTTCAAGGAAGGATTGTCACCGTCCGTATAATACGTTGAAACTCACGGTGAAGGAAGACCGCTGACATGTCAGATAAAATAATTTACGATTTAGTCGTTGCCGTCACCAATAACGGCTGCACCGTCATCCAAGCTCGCGAAAACCTGTACCGTCAGAGTACGTTTGGCAGGTTAGAGTACGTTTTGTTCCGCATAGTTAACGGACGGAAATGTAACGGCACTGGCTAGCCGGTGCATTATCGTGGCTATTTAGCCAGTGCCTTCACAACTTCAGGGGGCTTAGTGCTCGGAATGAGGTCGAATTCCTCTTCGAGCTCATCTTGGTCGACTGTATCCGCCTGAGAAATCCAAATGTCCATGTGCGGAGGCATTCTGGGCCGGAATCTGTAGTTCCATGAGCCGATCAAGATCGCGTAGAAGAAAATGCTGGGAACAATGAGTTCCGGGTACCAGACAAGGATAAGAGAGCATATGAACCAAGACTGTCATAACAGGGTTCTTCCCTTGGCAAATGTCATCGACCCATTTGGTTACATTCACAAGCACGGAGAGAACATTCATGATTCTGAACCAGTTTGCTTTACTCCTCCTCATGCTCCAGGAATTGAAATCGGTGTCCATTATGTACTGAACGGCTTCCTGCCGAAGAGGGGGTTCGGAGTGGGACAATCTGAGTGCAACGATCTTCATTGCCGTGTTCCTCAGCATGTCCTGCTGCATTAGCCCCAGCGGGTGAAGGTAATGCATTCTCGGCAGCAGCGGCTGTGTGTAGAGTTGCATTACGTCGAGGAGCGACGGGCACGAGAATCGAACTGCGAGCTCAATTTCCCCCATTTTCTTCAGCCCAGATGGTAGCAGAACAAGAAGCAGGTATGAATTTGTGTACACTGTTTCTCTCCAAGGTCGAGACCCGGATTCGAACCTTGCCGATCCTGTGATCGGGCTTTGTTGCCTTGTCTGCATTCACCGCGTTGAAGATTTTCCAGTTGTTGAAGACCCCCAATGTGAGGGCCGTGTATGGGTCGTGCACCGGCCATTTGTACTGCTCGTTCCACCGTGGATTGAAGTTGTCTGTGATTGTTCTTGTTCGGACCCATTTCTGACTGTACTTTGCGACGCAGTATGCGTCGGTCGTCTGCTACGAAGAGGAGGTCTTCGTTTCAGGAGGGGTTTGAGGTTCTCTTGCTCACGCTTCTTGTTCGAAGGACCTGGAAGCCTAATTGCTCTCGGACTCTCTGGTCTAGAACACCAGCCTGTGAGGTAAAGAGTAAATGGCACGCATTTATCAGTCTATAGCAATCAAATCGGATTGAAAGTAGAAGAAACATATTATTACAGTAGCCAAGCGTGTTTTAAAGATGTATATGATTATATATCTAAGATAAATGTACAGTTTGTTTACTCAGTGTCAGCTACCAACATTCTAGATTAAGACACATAACAATTATTTTTTGGAATGGACAGAGTTCATTTTAAGGATAAAATGGAAATATGTTTTCCTATTCTTTATTCCAATTAGCACAGGAAACAGAAAATAGAAAATATATTCCAATTAGCACAGGAAACAGAAAATAGAAAATATATTCTAATTTCCTATTCCTGTTCTTGCAACCAAACATAATTTTGAAAATAGGTTTAGAATGTACAGAATTACATTATTGAAATTATAGAAGCTTTCAAACTGATTCTCAGCATTAGTCAAATTACAATTCACATTTGATCCGTTGCTTTGAGTGAGGATGACTGATCACAAATAGTGTGAAAATTAACACTATTGCAGACACTGATTATTAATCTTCTATCATAAACAATTATTAAACTGCTGAAAATAAATTCCCAACTTATATCGAAAAATAGCACAACTGCAACTTCACCAATAAAATATGGAAAGAAATTCATAACACAGAGAACACAATATTTTTGGACAAATCATTTTTGGAAAACCCCCTAAGGGAAAACTAGTTCTGCATGTGAAAAATTTATTAACTTCGGCAAATCAAGAGATACAAAATTTCTTGCCTCTTAGTGGCAGAATTCAGAAAACCTCCTAATTTCTCCTGTTGATATTATCCACTACTATCCCCAATGCTATCACTATGCCCTTACTAACATTGCAACACTGTTTGTTATCATTGTAAACTCATTTGCTAACACTGCAAATGCTTCTACAACTCTTGTTGTTCTCTATTATGTTCTATTCTCCAAATGTGTAATATTCTGAGGTAATTTTCAATTTCAATAAGTTCATACTATAGCTAGAATTTTGTCAAACAATTATACCACATCCTTTAATACATTCTACTTAGTAATTTGAAAGTCTGTGCTAACTTGCGTTGAGATTCTATTCATAAAAAGAAACAACATGGCACATTAAGCACAAACTCTTCTAAATTAGTTCAGTAAATACTGATTTTTCCTTTGTTTCAGACTCAGAATATGAATTTAGAATGTGACCTAATATTACTGCATTATTTCTCAGAAATTGACCCTTTCAATGGGACTTACATAAACAATTAACAGAAAACAAATTCTTAGCACCAGAAAACAACGTGTTTCCAAAATGAGTACACACTGCTTAGAACATTCACTAAGTGACTCCTTAACAAATCAAGATCTGTTATTACAAAAACTAGTTGGACTTAACTTCAACATTATCATAACAATTTTTACAATGGTACCTTCATGTTAGACGGTTATCACAATCCCATGAATGTAGATAACGGAGAATAAGGTGTGAAGAAATAGCAGACCCGCGTCCAGAGTTTTGACTATAGTGATATTACTTGGCATCTACTCCTGTACTCAATGTCCAACTGACCCAACCTTCCTTTCATTTACAACCACCTTGTCACGTGAGAGCTGAACACCTGCTTATGGGGGAGGGATTCTTTGGTCAGAATGAGCAGTAGTGTTGGCTTACTGGTATCCCGCATGCTCCTATGGATGAGTTCAAAACTATATGGTGCATGTTCTCTTTTCTGAATAACGTGCCAGACTGGAGATTCTACTTCCAATATCACCCTCAAATTATCAACAAACTCGCCTTCCTATAGCAAAATCACTGTATATTCAAGAATACTTAGTCATACTTGTCTATTATTTACTACTGCCAGACCCACTGTTGAATAAACTCTCATATGCCATTTCCTGTGTGCAATCTTCAAAAAAATGTGGCTTTCTTCCCTTCTCATAATTTTGCATATCTTCTAGCAAACCAATGAAGAGTTGGGGTGACGTCCAACCTCTTCTCATAAATAACTAGAGGGTTTTCGTCCTCACAGTTCAGAAACTAGTCACATTAAAGCAATCAGAACTTAGAGTATTTTAGTTCTTAAATTCTTGTGTGTTCATTAATCCCAATACAAGCTCTCTTTTATAGCCTCGAAGTGAGGGAAAACACAAGGAGCAAGGAATGAGGGATTAAACTCCATTTTCGTTGTATAGTCACTTAAAGCCATTTTATAAAGTAAATAGCTTTACAACATTAAAATGACTTAATTCCACACACTTTAATAAAATTCTGAAGTAAATTAAATTAAATCCCGATTGTGACTAGTATATATCCTATTAGATAATGTCATTAATCTATCTGAATGTGGAGATAGATTAAACTGGCAACAAAATTGCTACTGCTAAGAAGTGGACATGACAGTCCTCCCTTCCTGGGATTACTTGCTCTCAAAAAATCTCAATGTTAGATGTTGCAATATAGACTCACCTTCCCAAGTGGCGTCTTCGTATGGTAAGTCTTTCCATCGGACTAAATATTCCCTGATGGTTCTATTACGTAGCCTCCTCTCTTGGGTTTGAATCACTTTCTCCAGCACCAAAATAAGTTTACCCACTTCATCAAGTGGGGGCAAGCTCTCTGAAGGTACAATCTAGTGGCCCACATCTTTCTTGAGGCATGAAACATAAAACACATTATGGATTCGGCTGTCACCTATAAATTCTAGCTCATAAGCAACCTCTCCTACCCTCTTGGTGATATAATAAGGTCCATAGAATCTGGGCTTAAGTTTCTCTGATCCACTTTTCTTCAAGGAACTCTATCTATATGGCTATATATGAAAAAAAACTCTATCACCCACCTCAAAACTCTGCTCAATGCGATGTCGATCAACATATAGCTTCTGCTAATTCTGTGCCTATTGAATATTATCCCTGAGAGCTCAGAAGATATCCCGTTGGTCCATAATCCAATCTTTGGCAAGAGGTGCCCAGATGTCCTGTAATGCCAAATCAATAAAAGAAAGGGCCTCATTACTGTAAAGGATACGGAAAGGGGTCATCCGAATGGACATATGGTAGGTGGTGTTGTAACAATACTCCCTCAAATAAAACCACTTAACCCATGCTCTTTGCTGCCCTACAATGTAGTTCTTCAAGTACCCTTCCACCCACTTATTCACTATTTTGGTGTAGCCATCTGTCTGTGGGTGATAGCACGTGCTGGGAGTCAACTTTGTACTTGTCAATCTAAAAATCTCTTGCCAAAAGGTACCAAGAAACCTACTATCTTTGTCACTCACAATAGTCCTGAGTAATCCATGAGCCAAAAAACCTCTCAAAAAAGCAACTTAGCTACCCGAGAAGCTGATCAGTCTGTGGCTATTGCGAAGAAGTGCACATACTTGGTCAATTTGTCCACCACTACAAAGATGCAGTCCCTACCCTAGACTCTTGGCAAACTAGTAATAAAATCCATGGAGATACTTTCCCACCTCTAGGCTTGAATAGGGAGGGGCTGAAGTAATCTTGCAGGAAAACCTTATTCAAACTTGTTATGCTGACAAGTCTAACACTCTCTAACATGCTGCAATACATCATCCTTAAGCCCCTTCCATAAAAATATCTCCCTGATCTGCCTATAGGTTTTAAAAAATCTTGGGTGCCCTATTGATGGTACATAATGTATAGTGCACATAACGCCATCCTTCAGTTTAGATTCAGGTACTAAGTAGATTCTATTTTTGTAATATATAACATCATTTATTACCTTGTACTCCTCGTCCTGAAGTATACCATCCAAAATCTGACAAGCATGAGCATTTTTGGAATACTCCACTAATAACTAAGACCTCCAATTTGCTAAAATCTCTGAAATGGCATAACATGCTAGCACTGGGGGTCACTAAGAAAGAGCATCAACAACTACATTATTTGTCCCTTTGACATATTCAATGTCAAAATCATAGGCTTGTATCTTGTTGACCCATTTCTACTACCTTTCATTCAACTCCTATTCTAGAAAGTAACACAAACTATTATGATCCATTTTAATTGTAAATCCACTTCCCACCAAGTACTACCTAAATTTGGCTAAGACATGCATTATAGCCAACATCCCCTTATCATAGGTGGAATATAACAACTCACTACCCCTAAGTTTCCTACTCTCAAAAGCAATGGGATGATGGTCCTGCATCAATATTTTCCATACTCCACTTCCTGAAGTATCACACTCTAAAATGAAGGGCCTAGAATAATTAAGAAGTGCTAGCAATGGACATGAACTTGTCACCTGTTTCACTTTATCAAATGTTGCCTCAGCATCCTCTATCCAATTAAATGCCTATTTCCATGTCAAATCGGTAAGGGGTGCTGCTACCTATGAAAAACTCTTGGTGAACCACCAATAATATGAACAATGACCAAGAAAACCACATAACTCAGATACATCCCTCAATGGTGGCTAATGCAGAATTGCTTATATCTTCTCGTGATGCACCTTAACCCCCTCGGCACTAATCACATGTCCCAAATAGAGAATCTTGGTTAGCCCAAATTTGCATTTAGACTCTTTTGCAAATAAGAACTAATCCTTCATGAGACTAAGGACCTCATCCAAATGCTACAAATATTCTTCCCAAGTCCTATTGGAGATTAAAATGTCATCAAAGAAAACCAATGCATTCTTCCTTAGTTTTTTCTTAAAAATATGGTTCATGCATGGCTGGAAAGTGGCAGGTGCTTTAGTGATCCCAAATGGCATCACCAAAAACTCGTAGTGTCTGTAGTGGCATCTAAAAGCTATCTTATTCACATCCTCATCATGGACTCGAATCTAGTGGTATCCTGATTGAAGGTCTATCTTTGAGAAATAAATTACCTCTTGAAGCTCATCCAATAACTCATCAATGCAGGGAACCAGATACATGTTCTTAATGGTCCTCTTGTTCAGTGTGCAGTAGTCTATACACATCCGAAGGATGTCATCCTTATTCTTAACCAGCACTACTGAAGAGGCAAAGGGGCTAGAGTTGGGTCTAATATGCCCCATATCTAAAAGTTCCTTTATTTTATTTTCTATTTCTTCCTTGTAGTGCCTGGGATGACGAAAAGGGGTAGTAATAATGAGTTTGGCTCCCTTCTCAAGCTCAATAATATACTCAAACCCTTTATCTGGTGGGATTCCTGGAGGTATGTCCTCAAACACTCTCTTGTGCTTATCTATAATTGTCTAAATGTCACAATGATATTGTTGTCCTGGATCCTATGTCTCCTTTGAGGAGATGAAGCACTATGTAGCCCACTCTATATCATCATGTCTCAAAATGGCCTCCATCATGTGAGCTGTAATTAATTTGGGTCCATTATTTGGTATGTCTTTGAGGACTACTAACCAATCACCCTATAAGAACTCCAACTGCATAGTCTCATGATGAAAACTGTACCTATAGAGGGTCCTTAACCACTATCCACCCAGAATGGTATCCAACCCATCCAAGTCAACAACATAGAAATCAGTCTCCAAAAGATAATCATCAAACTGTATCTGAAGACTAGCTAGCTTCCCTGTACACCCAAAACATCACTGTCTACTACCTTCACCTCAAACTCGGGAATGTTAATAGTTGGAAAACCTCTCCTAGATACCATCTATGTGCTAATGAAATTATGTGAATCTCCTATATCTAAAGGGCATACAATGTTCTACCCCTTAATCACACCCCTCACTCTAAAAGGATGGCATGCTAGATCACTAGAAAGAGTGGCTATAACTGGAGGTTGTTTTGTGATGGTTTTCTTCTTATCATTTAGGGGTTGTTCTTCAACTTCTTCCTCCTTGTTGTCCTCAACCTCTACACCTTCTCACTACTCCCCTTCCTCCTCAAAGAGAACCTCAACATAATGTATTTTTCCTTTCCCAATGCATCTCTGATCTGGGGTCCAAGGCTCCTTGCAAGTAAAACACAATTTCTTCCTTCTGAGTTTATTCTATGTTTCAGAATCCAACCTGGGAGGAGTTTTTCTTTGCTAGTTTTTATTTCCTTGGTTTGATGTAGACCCCTTGTAAGGTTAGTTTAGAGGCTATAATATCAAAGAGGATGAATCCAAATCATGAGCTATCTTGATTACGTCATCTAGAGTGTTTGGTTTAAAGACCTTAACCAAACCCCTAAATCTATCCTATAACCCTTCTCTGAATAGCATCACTTTTTGTTGTTATGGCATATTTGGCACCATAACTGA
Organism: Cupressus sempervirens; assembly: GCA_028749045.1. Classification (NCBI taxonomy): domain Eukaryota; kingdom Viridiplantae; phylum Streptophyta; class Pinopsida; order Cupressales; family Cupressaceae; genus Cupressus; species Cupressus sempervirens. The sequence goes on along the minus strand of CM053790.1, from coordinate 72,252,465 downwards.
TATATGCTAAAACTTGTTAATGAACTTATCTAATGATCCACTCTAAAATAACTAAGCCAAATCCCTATAATAGACTTCAACATCCTTCCTGTCAAAGCGGGTAATCAGCTTAGAGCTAAAAGTCTCATATGAAGTTATCAGACCATGATTCTGCATGACTAATCCACGATGCCACCAATCATATGTAGCTCCCTCTAGGTGCATAGTCACAAATTTGATGGATTCCACTTTAGCCATGGGCTGAAGTTTCAAGTAAGTATCTAGCTTGTGAATCTAAGCTCTAGCAGAAGTATGACCACTACCATCAAAGGTGGGGAGAGTAAGTTTGTTCATAACATGTTTTAAATCCCTGTTAGGTGCTCTTAGTCTCTGGTCTTGCTGCTGCCTGTCAGCCTCTCTTTTCTAATTTAAATATTGCACAAAGGTCAATTTTTTTTTAACTTGATCTAGAAACAAATCCCACTCATCAAATGTTGCCATAACATTATCTGGTAACAAATTCGAGGTTGTAGGTGGTACAACTTCTTTTTCTTTAGCATTAAAAATTGACATGAAAGGTCTATCCATGTTATGTGTGAGAGCTCTAATTGCTCAAGAAGACCTGACTATACTACCACCTCCACTATGATGGCTAGTAGCCCTTTTGTGGATTGGAAGCAACTGTTGCATACTACTTGCTAACTGTTGAATAACATTTGCAATGTTATTTTTCCCATCTCTGATAGCCTATAAAGTTTCCAGTACTTCCCTATCTTGTTCATCTCCATTATGTGCCATTTGAATATTATTTTCTGGTTCAACTTGTCCCAAATGATCAACTTATTGAGTAATATCAGCTTGTCCACCTATTTCCAAGGTTATTTCCTCATCACCAGAAAAACTATCTTCAATATCAATATGTACCGAGGAGTCTGCTTGTTCTAGCTATAGGTGATTGAATTTATGATGTCTTCTACTCATTCATGGCTGTCATTTTAGGATGATAATGTTTTGCAAAAAATTTATTGTTTCCCACAAGATGGCAGGTCTTGTGGCTTTAATACCACTGTAATATTCTGAGGTAATTTTCAATTTTAGAAAGTTCGTACTATAGCTAGAATTTTGTCAAATAGTTATACCACATCCTTTAATACATTCTACTCAGTAATTTGAAAGTCTATGCTAACTTTCATTGAGAATCTATTCAAAAAGAGAAACAACATGACACATTAAGCGCAAACTCTTCTAAAGTAGTTCAGAACATACTAATTTTTCCTTCCTTCCACACTTAGAATATTAATTTAGAATGTGACTAGATATTATTGCATTAATTCTTAGAAATCAACCCTTTCAATGGGACTTACATAAATAAATAACAGAAAAAAATTCTTACTACCAGCAAATAATGTGTTTCCAGAATGAGTACACACATGCTTAGAACATTAACTAAGAGACCCCTTAAAAAATCAAGATCTGTTGTTATGAAAACTAGCTGGATTTAACTTCAGTATTATCATAACAATTTGTGTAGTATTTTAGATGGTTATCACAATCCCATGAACTTAGATAACAAAGAATAAGGTGTGAAGAAATAACAAACCCACGTCTAGAGTTCCGACTATATTGACATTACTTGGCATCTACTCCTGCACTCAACATCCAACTAACTTGACCTTCCTTTCATTTACAACCACCTTTCTGTGTGAGAGCTAAACACCTACTTACGAGGGAGGAATTCTTTGGTCAGAATGAACAGTAGTGTCAACTTACTAGTACCTCGCATGCTCCCGTGGATGAGTTCTAAACTAGAATGTGGCTATTCTCTTTTCTGAATAACATGCCTAACTAGAGATTCCACTTCCAATATTGTCCTTAGATTATCAACAAACTCACCTTCCTATAGCAAAATCACTATATAGTCAAGAATACTCAGTCGTAGCTATATATTATTTACTACTGCCAAACCCACTGTTGAATAAACTCTCATATGTCATTTCCTGTGTGCAAACTTTAGATAAAATGTGGCTTTCTTCCCTTCTCATAATTCTGCATATCTTCTAGTAGACCAATGAAGAGTTGGGGTGACATTCAACCTCTTCTCATAAATAACTAGAGGGTTTTCGACCTCATAATTAAGAAACTAGTCACATTAAAGCAATCGAAACTTAGAGTATTTTAGTTCATAAATTCTTGTGTGTTCATTAATCCCAATACAAGCTCTCTTTTATAGCCTTGAAGTGAGAGAAAACACAAGGAGCAAGGAATGTGGGATTAAACTTTATTTTCATCCTATAGTCACTTAAAGCCATTTTATAAAGTAAACAACTTTATAACATTAAAATGACTTAATTCCACACACTTTAATAAAATTTTGAAGTAAATTAAATTAAATCCCCATTGTGACTAGTAGGCATCCTATTAGATAATGTCATTAATCTATCTAGATGTGGAGATAGATTAAACTGGCACCCAAAGTGATAGTGCTAAGAAGGGGACATGAAAAAATGCCTCCCTTGACCCCCTTTTATGCTACTTAACCAAGAGGTTTCTAGTTGCTTTTTGATCCAGACAACTCAACCAAGAGGTTTCTAATTGTTTCCTAACCAAGAAGTTTGTAGTTGCTTCTCGATTAAAATAACCTAACCAATAGGTTACTAGTGGTGTCTAGAAGGAGTTAATTAATTAACAAATATTTTTCGTAACTCTAAGAATTATTTTCCAATTAATTACATATGGATGAACAACTATCCAAGCTACCTAAAACTAACACTCTCTCTTAGTGAAGATTTTTTTCTACATGACACCCAACTTATCTTTGAAGAAGTTGAATTTCCCCTTCCCCAATGACTTTGTCAGAATGTTTGCTACCTACTCCTCTATAGGTATGTACTATAGCTAAACAACCCCCCTTTGTACACAATCTTTGATGAAGTGATATCTAATGTCTATATATTTAGACCTATCATGAAATACTAGATTCTCAGACAACTTGATGTAACTTTGATTATTGCAGTGTATCACAGTAGTCTGAACCTTCTAACTAAACAAGGCTACTAATAACTTCCAAAGCCATATAGCTTTACATGTTTCCATGCTAGCTACTATGTATTCTACTTTTGCTAAACTCAAAGCCACATATTTCTACTTCCTATTCAATAAAGATACAACTCATGATCCCAAACTGAAACAACACCCTGAAGTGGTCCTTTTATGTGTTATGCTTCCTGCCTAATCTGCATCAGTATAGTCTATCAACTTGATACCTTCACCTCGAACATATTTGATCAATCTGTGCACATGGGTCTCTTTGTTGTGTGCTACAAAGCCCTTTGGTTGATCTATGTACACCTCCTCCTTTAACTCACCATTCAGGAATGCTATCTTGACATCCATTTGATGGATTTTCCATCCCATCTGTGCTACAAATGAGATCGCAACTTGCATAGAAGTATACCTAGCCACTGGAGAAAATGTTTCCTCATATTCTATTCCCTCCTTCTAAGAGAACCCCTTGGGCATGAACCTTTCCTTGTATTTCTGGATGCTACCATCTACACTGTGCTTTATCTTACTACTCTATCTATTGGTCTAGGAACTACCTCCCACACATCATTCTGCATTATTGAGGAATAGTCCTCAACCATAGCATCCCACTATACTTGATGCTCTACAACCTCCTGATAGATGGAAGGTTCACTAACTACTAAATCGGTAACTAATTTGACATAGTCATTGAACTTGACTGGTTGTCTCCACTATCTAGTACTCTTGCTAGGAGCTCCCACAAATTCTTGAGTATCCCTTTATGTCTCTTGAACCTCATAGTTCCTGCTACCAACTGTAGAGGATGTTATATCAACCTCTAAGCGTTCTAGGTGCATTTCCTTTTGCACCTATTGCTCTATGCTCTTTGAATCTTCACCACCTGAGCCTACACTTGTACCGGTAACTATACTTGTGCTTTGTTGCAGTTGACTAGGCCCTGGAGCTTCTATTGGCTACTCACTCTGATCAGCTACTGGAAAATCTCTAGACCTTCTAAATGCCTTGTCCTCCATGAACTTAACATCACATCTAAAAATAATTCTTCTGGCCCCAAGGATAAAAATTCTATATGCCTTTGAGGTTTCATTGTACCCAACAAAGAGTACCCTCTCTGCAGTCTGATCTAACTTGGTACATGTATCACCTAGAATATGGCAATATGCCAAACTCCTAAATATTCTAAAATGGCTAACATCAAGCTTCTTACCTATGAAAGCTTCTTGTGGTGTCATCCTCCTGAGCACCTTATGTGGAACCTTGTTCTGAATGTAGATTATTGTACTACATGCTTTTGCCCATAAGCAGTGGGGCATATCTTGGTCATGTAGCATAGATCTTTCTGGCTCCAATTATAAAATGACTCTTCCTCTCAAAAACTCCCTTCTACTATGGATTGTAAGGTATTATCCACTCTATCTTTATTCCTTTCTTGGTACAAAACTCCTAGAAGTTCTTTTCTTTGTACTCGCCTCCATTGTCTCACCAAAGAACCTTTATCTTCTTTCTTTTCGAGTTCTCCACTAGAGCCTTGAACTCTTGGAACTGACTGAAAACCTCATCCTTGGTCTTCAAGAAGTATATCCAAGTCTTCCTAGAGGAATCATTGATAAAAGTAACATAGTACTCATATGCTCTGATAGACTTTGTTGACATCGGTCCACATACATCTGAATGTACTAGATCAAGAACACCTTTAGATCTAGTGTCACTCCTTAGAAAAAATTCTTTCACAAACTTCACAACCATGCATCCCTTACATACATCATCATGCTTTGTGCTCACCTCTAGAAGACCTGTCACTATCTCACAAAGCAATTTGAGTGTTGCATGATGAGTATGGCCCATCCTCCTATGCCATAGCTCTCCAAGATCTCTAGGATTAGTGATGCTCATGAGTGCCTTAGGAGTGTCAAACTGTGACCTATAAAGGTGACCACTGTTAACTCCAATAGTCATGGGTGATTTCCAATCCTTGTGCTTAACACATGTGTCCCTCTAAAGAGTACATTATACCCCCTACCCTGAAGAACATATATGGAAATCAAATTTATACCTAATCCTGGAACATGTAGCACATCATGAACTGGAATTATCTTTCCATTCTCTCTTTGAAACTGAACAATCTCTTTCCCAATCGGGTTGAGTTTGGAGAAGTTTTCCATAGAAATCTGGATATTGGTGTTCTCCTCCTTATAACTAGAGAAGTACTATCTAAATTTTGTCATATGAAATGATGCCCCACTATCTATATACCAAATAGTCTGTGAGGTTGATCTCACCATACAAGCTATAAATGTAAACTCTTCTTCCATTCTGCTGGAGAGTTTCTTCTACACTTGCTAAAGTTGCCACCTACTTCGTTGCCTTCTTCCTTTCAAGGCAATCATTGACATAGTGACCATACTTGTGACATCCAAAGCACTTGACCTTAGAAATGTCCTTCTTCTTCTTCTCACTTTGTAAGCTAGATCCTTTGCTAGATCCCTTATTTGCTTTCCCCTTCCCTACTAGGACAACATTATGCTATTCCACCTCACTTTTATGACTCTTGTTGGACCCATTGATGAGACTTAGTCTAAACTCGTCCGAAGTGAAATCAGTCCATAATCGATCCGAACTCGATAAGGTATCTCATCCACTGACAACTTGAACAAAGACACTCCACTATTTAGAAAACTCATTTAGGGCTATTGTCACTAGCTCATCATCACTAAGACTATCTCCAATAGTTGTTAACTCATTCTTGACAAGTCTAAGCCTAGTGAGGTAACTTGTAATGTCTTTGATCCCTAGTTCATCCAGGTATTCTTTAGCTTCTCTCTAAGAATCATCTTCCTATTAGTGGTAGCATTTTGGTATAGATTTAGAATGGTTTCCCACATCTTCTTTTTTGTATCTAGCTCGAAGATATGTGGAACAATATGATCCTTGATACCATCAAGGATAATCCTCCTTGCCTTGGCATCATCCTTCTTATATGTTGCAAGCTGTATAACATCTATAGGTATAGCTATACCACTGGTAGCATAATCTTTGATACCATTCTCTTCCAACAATAAAAAAAATTCTAACCTTCCAAACACCAAAATTTAAGGCACCATCCAATGTTTCATGATCTCTCAAACTAGCTGAAGCTGTCTCAAGGGATTAAAGCAATAATTCTAAAGAGATCACAATTTATTTCCAAGGGAAAAACTCTTCTACACTCAACAATGCTTTGATACCATTTGAAAATTAACATTGTTGCAATTACTGACTATTAATCTCCTATCGTAAACAATTATTATATTGCTAAAAACAAATTCCCATTTAATATTATTAAATAACACAACTACAACTTCACCAAAAAATATGGAAAGAAATTTAGAACATAGAGAACACAATATTTTTGGACAAATCATCTCTGGAAAAACCCCTAAGGGAAAACCAGTGCTACAAATGAAAAATATATTAACTTGAACAAATCAAGAGATACAAAATTCCTTGCCTCTTAGTGGAAAAAATCGAAAAACCTCCTAATTTCTCCTTCTGATATTATCCACTACTATCTCCAATGCTATCACTGTGCCCTTGCTAACATTGTAATACTATTTGCTATCACTGCAAACTCATTTGGTAACACTGCAAATGCTTCCACAACTCTTGTTGTTCATTGTTCTGTTCTATTCTCCAAATGCCTCCCTTGACCCCCTTTTATACTACTTAACCAAGAGGTTTCTAATTGTTTCTTGATCAAGACAACTCAACCAAGAAGTTTCTAGTTGTTTCCTAACCAAGAAATTTCTAGTTTCTTCTCGATTAAAACAATCTAACCAAAAGGTTACGAGCGAGTTCTAAAAGGAGTCAATTAATTAACAAATATTTGTCGTAACTCTAACAATTATTTTCCAATTAATCACATATGGATGAATAACTATCCAAGCTACCTAAAACTAACAAATAGGATATGAGTATTTCTTTCCCTCTAAACAAAATAGTTCTCCTTCATGGTCACACAAACTAAAATACTATGATCTAGTTTTTAACAAATATTGCAAACATGAGAAATTTCAAATGCTTCTTCGGTAAAAAATTAGATTAACCTTATGTGTGATGCTTATATCAATGAAATATTTAATAAAGGAAGAAAACATGTACTGAAAAAGACAACCTTCAAACTAGGATCTCTCATACAAAATATTTTTTTCTATTGTCCTTCAAATGTAAGATGGGTTTGTAGAAACCACTACTCATGGAATATGGGTCTATGAGTTTGACTTAAAAACTGCACAGCTAAATCTTGATGGCAATATCACAATTTGACTTGCTCTAGAAAATATCTCCTACTTATAAATAATTGTACTTTCTAAACTCTCTTGTTTAACATGGAGAATTATTGGTAAATGCAAGCTCTTTTTACAAAATTATTGAGAAATTGATGGAGACAATTATGTTCTATAAACTCATCCTTCTAATATCAAAAATACTTCACAATAAGAACTTTTTAAAATTGTTGTATAGAAGATAATCTAATAGATTGTATTATAGTATAAAATTGAGGTTTTGTATACATTTGTACAATTTTGTGTGAAAAATAGTTGCATCTTATAAAGAGCTTTTGGTGTTTCTTCTTCAAATAATAAGAGTTTGGATTTATCAAATTTAACTTTTGTAATTTATTTTCAACAGAAAGGGAATCATTAATAATTAAGAAAGATGTTCTATAGTAAGTTAAATTGTGATATTGCTATCGTAATTCAAGTGTGTAGTTTTTGAATTAACCCCATTGACTCATGTTTTGTGAGCAGTGATTTGCATGAACCCATCTCTAGTGACTAGAATGAATGAAATACTCATCATCCATTACATCTAGGTGATGCAACATAGGTGAAGTAGGGGGACTCCATGGGATACTCCAGCTCAAGTTCGCTTAACTACTATGTTTCTTTAAAGTATAAGTGGGCTTTATAATGAATGATTCATAAGGCACAACATTTCTTGACGTTTTTGCAAATGTAGTTGCAAACAAAAGTGGACTTCACTTCGAAGAAAAGTCAATAGTTAAGCATGTTTTAGCTAAAATAATATTGGAATGGATGACCTCTTGGTGCATTCACTCTGTGAACATCAACTAGATGTAATGAGTACTAAGTGTTCCATTCATTCTAATTATGAAAGGTGGGTTGTTGTGAACTAGGGGAGAGGACGCAGTACTTGAACACCCTAACTTCATGCTTATCAACAACCTACATAAAAATTTCAAATGATTCCCAGTTTTTTATAGTAGCTTACTTGGCGAGTCGCCTACTTATAACTAAGGTTTCAACTCCACGTCACCTGTTATGATGCCACATCAGCATGCTTTTTGCAAAGTTGTCCAAAATAGCCCCAAAAAAAAGTGAGACCAATGGTCGTGCATAAAGGGTACCCATAGTTGAACAATTGATGTGGCATCACATCATTGGTTAATTTTTATAAGGGTACAATTTATTCATTTTTGGGTAGTTAGCATTGTACTAACACCTTTAAAGTCAACAAGTATTTGTACATTTTTGTGAAAAAAATTGGACAATAAGTCAATAGTGTAGGTATCAAGTGAAAAACTCTTATCACAACTATTGGAACGTATCAAGTGAACAACTCTTATCACAACTATTGGAACGCATTCAAGTAGTGGGTCCTCTCCCCTACTAGTCATGAAACATGACTATTGTATCATGATAAAAGATGAATTATTGAGAGTTTGATAGAGATATGCGACGCTCATACTACACAGATTGTACACCGATCAGCCAGTGGTCGCAGACCAAAAATTATGCTCAACCATTGTCTTTAAATTATGGTATACTCAACCATTCTATACAGGAGAAGGAAGAAAGGGCACTCTAGTGAATAGCTAAGGACAAATGGTGGCTCCTTTGCACGCAGTAATGGTTTCATGTCCTGCACAGGGCCATGTGAACCCATTGATGAATCTTGCAGAGCTGCTTGCGATGCGAGGATTCTTCATAACTTTTGTAACCACTGAATGGATGGATGAACGGCTTTTGAAGGCAGCTTCCAAAGATGCAGCTGCACGTGACCGTGAGATTCATGAAAGGGGTCTCAAATTTCCGTTTTTGACAATCCCTGACGGGTCTCAAAGGAGAGCTTTTGGTTGCGCTGCAAAGATTGGGCCCTGCTTTACAAAGTCTGTTAACCGCAGCTGACGAATCTCAAGTTGTGCCGCCAATCACTTGCATTATTTCGGATAGCTATTTTTCCTGCACGGCAGAAGTGTGTAAAAATCTTGGGGTCCCGAGAGTTACTTTCTTCTAGTTTTTTTTCTAGTTCATATCGGGGTCATATCCCTGTCAAAGGTATTTTTTTGTCACTTTTCCTCTTTTTCTGTGGTGTTTATTACCGCAGTTTGGTCACATTATTTTGAGACCAAAAGAGCTATTATGAATGCCCTGTCTTGCTCTGTTTGTCTGTATCATTTATTTCCTTTTTGTTTCTTGATTTACTTGTTTCTATGATATATACATCGAGCTTAGTTTCGTTACTTTTGTTTCTCGTCCGTTCTTTGACGAAAAATATTATTGCAGAGGAGGATTTTGAAATCAAAAGAGAAAGTCATCACGTGCCTCGGACAACGGACATTGTCTTAATACGTGCTAGTCAATACTTTCGAGGAGTTGGAAGGAGGTGAAGAAGCACAAATGGGTCTCAGCGTTAATGGCTGCCCTGCTCTGGCAATAGGCCCTGTCGTTCTTCCAAATTTCTTGGAAGGCAGGAAATCCATGTACAGCATGTGGGAAGAGGATGAATCCTGCTTCCAATGGTTCGATGCTCAAGCAAAGCAATCAGTGTTATATGATTCCTTGGGTAGCGTTGCTGTAAAATATGAAAAGCAATTGCATGAACTGGGTCTCGGACTGGAAGCTTGTGGGTACTGAGATCGGAAGGCAAGTCAGTAGAGTTACCAGACGGTTTCATGGATCGAACCAGGGATCGGGCTCTCATCGTTAGTTGGACGAATCAGCTGAAGGTAAGGCCCTGTTACTTTTGGTACAAAGGTATGTTAGATGCCTGTCAATTTTTGAAAAGGTCAAATTCACTTTGAATATTTAACACTTTTAGCTTAGAAATCAAAATCAAATCTTTATATGTGATGTTCAAGTTATATGCTAATTAGCTTGCTATATATGTATGTTATACTCAAGATACAAGATTTCAAAGTTCAAATCTAAAATAAGTTTTTTTTAATGTTTGTAGGTGCTTTCTCACCTTTCTTTAGGAGGATTTCTTACACACAGCGGGTGGAACTCTACTCTCGAGGCAATTAGCATGGGAGTTCCTCTTATTGGATGGCCTTATTTTGGTGATCAATTTATTGATTGTCGATTTGTAAGAGACATATGGAACTTTAGCCTAAATTTTGAGGGTGTCGATGTAGATGAATTCAAATTGGTAACAAAAGAGATGGTAGAAAGCACTGTTAGAAATCTAATGGAAGGTTTTGTTGGAAGGGAATTGCGAGAAAATGTTGCGATGTTGAAGAAGGCAGCAAGGAAGGCAGTGATGGAAGGAGGAACTTCTCATACAAATTTGAGCACTTTTGTAGAGGATATGCAAAAGATAGCGAAATCGAATGTTTGAGAAGTTGCCAAATTTTATCTTGTAAAAATACTCTTAACATTTCTTTATTTTCAATATTAGATAAACTATTGAACATAACCAATGATGTTGGCATGACATATCCCCAAAGTCATGTGCAGCGCTTTTGATCTAAGGTTATGAGATGGGTGAGGTCACAAATTAATGCTAAGGCTTAAACACGCGAGTCCATTAGATCATCAAAAGCATAAGCATATGATTTCAATGGTCTAGTAGTGGCTTGCACCATGATGGTCACAACAAAATATTAGGCCACTTGTTTGGAACACACTATGGGACAAACTCATTATTTTAATTTATCTATGATAATAGATTTTATTTATTATGTTGAATGATATGGAAGCTTTTCAAAGAGAATGAATGTAATGCTATGTTTTTTTCATTAGCTTACCAATTCATGTACTTCTAAATGATTTATTTTCATTTTATGTTCGTACTTAAGCTCCATTCATGTTCAATTTTATAGATCCATGCTTATTCATTCTTCTTTTGGCTTAAACACTCACACAATTCCCAAACATCTCGCTTGAATTTGATTCTAGATTTTTTGGTTTAATTCTTTCTTTAACATTGCATAACTCTTTTATTTAATAGTCATTTCTTATATTTTACATTGATAATCAAAATCTGTAACTTTTACACTTACAAGGTTCTTCTTCCCCTAACATATAACTTCTCATTTTGACATGAGTCAAATCTCACTCTTAAAGGCATTTTTAATAACTAGAGTCTCACAATAGGAAAAAGATAACCAATGTTGAATTTCCTCTAGAGATATCACTAGCAATGTCAAGAATCTTTAAAAAAAAAAAGAGTAAACCATCCATAGAACATATGAAGTAGAAACATAACAAAGAAAAAATTAGAGTAAATATGGAAGTTTATTTGTGTGTTGCATTTTGAAATAATCTTACCCACTACAATTTTCACAAGTAGTGAAATACCAAAATCTTTTTTCCATTAATTATTGACTTCCCTAGAGAAATTTCTAGATAGATATGGAATACACACTCATATAAGAAAAAATATAGGGCTCATTTGGCAAGCGGAATACGATTGGAGGGTAAGTGCACCAAGTTGTGGTGCCAAAAAGGTGACACATTTTTTTTTTCAATTTTCAATAGTGTGTACGCACTTCTAAAAAAGAAAAAATATTATAAATGGGCTGCATACCCACAGCCCATTCATTTTCACTTGTTTTTCCTACTTCTCCTCGCAACAACACATATGCAGATTGCAACAAACCAAGCTTTTCACCACCCACCTTGCAAATATGCCTCCTCACCATCGAAGTTCGAGATCATGAGCATGTTGTATGTTATCTAAATTCCTTTTTGCATTGTTTGATATGTTTTTTATATTGTTTTTGTAAGTTTTTTATATTGTTTTGTAGCTTTTTTACAATTTTTCTTTAGATTTGTTTATTTATTTAGATTTCAATTGATTTCTTATCAGGACATGTGAATAATTAATCGACAAATCCCAAGAAACTCAAAACTCTCAAGAAAATCAAAACCAAAACCCTCCACAAGAAGAACAACAAATTCTGTAGCCTGAACCAATTGCAACACCTCCTCATGGCACACATGAAAATATAATAAATGAAATAGAAAGAGACAAAATTGAATTAGAAAGACTCATTGGTCAGTTAAAAGAATTTGGGCAAACCAATCCAATGAGAGCTCAATTGGCATCGTCTCTCAAATCCATTAAGACCCACATAGCTTCTGTTAGTGGTCACTTAGATGTTTGGTGGGTTAAGAGGGATGAACAAAAAAGATATTATGCAAATAAATTGTCATATCAAGATGTTAACAAAAAAGAAATACCAAAAGGTAGAATATGTGCATTATTTAGAAAACTAGGTGAACAAAATACGGTTAGAGAGGGTACTAAACGGTTCCCCATCCATTGGTGCATACACGATGCTATTAGAAATACTTTTTGGGATAGATGGTGGATTGTTTTTGATGCCACTCCTTGCAACAATCATGAGGTCCCCATGTTATTTTTAAAGAAATTGTATTATGAGTTTGTTCTTAGGGAGATCCCTAATTATTTTGATATATTAGACTCCTACGGTAGAGGTGGGGGGTCATCATTTGAGAGGCTAGGGGCACGTCGTGACCCTAACATACTTAGGGCACATGTGGTCAAGCCACAGGGTGAGCATGTGACTATTCCTTCAGTTGTGAAGGAACATGTAGAGGCCATCACTCTAGGGACCATTAATGCTTTGACGCAAACCCTCATTCATTGCACAAGTCCATTAGTTGAGGGGGAGCCTTCTGTGTGTCGTAGCCACATGTGCACATCATGTGGATCCTTATGCACATTTTTCACTCGTGCTAGAGATGGTGTGGATGATGGGCTCATCACTAATCAGTTCCCAAGTGACACATTTGGCATTGACACACAAGTAAATTACAGTTATAATTTACTAATTTGATCACATTTCATATGTATAGTGAATGATTAATTAATTAGCATCTATTGACATTGTTCAAAATTCAAGGTCAGAGTCTTAGCAGGCCTAGTAGCGATCCCCCAGCCCCATTTTTTGTCCCGTCCTTGAGTCCAGAAGTATGTATTTATTTAATCATTTAAATTAATACATATATTTATTAAGTAATCATATTAAGGATTGACAAAAAAAATTCTGCATGTGCATCAATTCTCTATAGGACCATCGACATTTACTATGGACTTAGAGGATAGACATGATACGAGCTTCGTAGAGGTACATTTGTTTCATGTTAATTTAATTCATTTGATTATATATTTTTTATGTTTTATGTTACATGTAATGTGTATTGAATGACATGCAACTCTTGACATTAGAATCTCCTCCTCATCTCCGGTAGTCCGTTGATTGTGGAGTGGCTGCAACTATGGCTAGTTCACAGCCATTGACTGAAGTATGAAAGAAGTTTCTTGATTTTAGTTGTTGTTTATAATAGTTAGTATCAAAATTTCTAATGTTATTTATAAGTGATTATATTTATTGAATTGTTGTAGGGTCTCATTACACCTGATCATCTATGAGCCTTCGAGGTGGACTTGTAGAATGACTATTTGATGGCGGTAAGAAAATAATTAATTTTTTGTATACATATATTTGATTTCAATGTATAATAATTATTGACTCATATCTACTTTGTTTGTATCAGCTTGAATTAGAGAAGAGCCTCAACAAGAGGATGAGCAAGAGTTTGAGGAAGACCCCATCATCGCCACCATCTCCCTCCACACAACGACAGAAGACCTCAAGAGATTTGTTACCTTCCCCTTGTGGGATATAGAAGATATAGTTGATAGACATGTATATGTATAGGCATCAATGGACATATATATGTTGGATTTTATGTCAATGGACATATTCAATATACATTTGATGTATATATGACATTTTATATTTGATGTATGACATTTATTTGATGCATGACATTATTAGACTTATGTCATTATTGGTTTATATATGATATGTTTGTTCATGTATGACATTAAATTCAATACCTAATCAGTTTGAAACTTTGATAGAATATTGATTAATAATAAACTTTATCACTGTTTAAGCATAAGTTTATCATTTCCAATATGTCATTGTCATATGATTTATGATCTTATTCATGTTTAAAGTTTTCCTTCTCTATCATTTGTTTATCAAGTTTAATTCAATACCTAATTAGTTTGAATTTTTGATACAATATTGATCAGCAATAAACTTTATTAGTGTTAAAATAGCTATTTTATCCCCTTGCTTATGTTTGAACTTGGTGTGGGGCCTTGTGTTATCTCCTAGCTTAGGGGAGTGGGGCAGTAAGGTTCCGTGGTTGGGTGGAAAGTCTTTTATCCATTGAGTATTTTTCCAAAGTTTTTCAAGAGCCTTGGATGATCTTTCTTCACACATTCCAATTTTGCATCGTTTTTTGTGTATGACTAGATATTGCAACATCATATTTTGGTATCATGACTATGATATAATACTTATGTATCCATTTTGTATAGAGATGATGTTGGAGGAGAAAAACATTAGAAGTATATGAAAACATGATATATAATGATTACTTGCTCCTTGTAATATGTATATGTACACATGCTTAGTTGCAATAAAGAATAATGGGTGTATCAAGATGATTGTCCTTGGTATGCTTATGTGATTTTTATGCTATCTAATTGTAATAATGGATTCAATTATTTATAATGAAATCTTTTTTATATATTTATAATGGTTTTTACTTACGAGAACTTATGTATGCGTTTCTAGTGGTGATGTTTGGGAACCTATAAGAACTTGGTTGTTGAGTTAATACAGAATATTCATATATTTAATCAATGAGATATATCAAAATATTTAATGTTAGAAGAATTGAAAATAAAATGTATGTGCTTCAATTTTGTGTTAAAAATAGAATAAAATTTATTCCACGTTTTTTCCTTGTTAGTTATCTAATCTCTTAGGTTCCCTACCAGGGGGATACAAGGAAGAATTACTCTCTAGATTTCTTAGATTACTAGATGGATTTCTTGTAATATTGTGCTTATTGAAGTTGAGACTTGTGATGCCTTTGATTCTTTAGGTGTATGAAATAATCATACTTCAAGAGTCAAAACAAAATCTCAATTCAAAACATAAATTATTACATATAGCCAAAAATTTATCATTTACAATTTATGTGATTGTCATATTGATTTATGATCTTCTTGTTCATGTTTAAAGCCTGCCTTCTATGTTATGCATCTAAAAATTTATTATAAATTATTATTACAAACATATAACAAATCTAAAACTGAAAATGATACATTACATTAATTCCAAGGTTTACTTATGATGTAGAGCCTAATAGGATTCTCAAGGTTTCATTAATTCCATATGTTAGATCTGCCATCATAGAATACCAATTGTAATGGGCACTCACATGTATTCCAATGCATATATTTCCTTATATGAACAATTGGTCAATGTTGTACCTTATAGAAGATAGAATCATGCAGAGGTTAGGGTACAATAAGCACAATGCTGATGTCAATCCAACAAGATAGATTATACACCCAAACTTCTACACCTTGACACAAAAATAACACTAAGGGATCATCATTAATCCATACAACTTTACACTAGCAAACTTGGCTTCACACCAATGAATGGTGGATTCTCACAAATAAGGTTGATCAGCATGTTAAGCGGTTCATCCCAACACTAAAACCAATGAACCATGGCCAAACAACAACCCAAACATGAGTTTCATAACTCTATCCTCATAATGCAACATCTAGGCTATTAGCCCTTCCAAAGATAAATTAGGCAACAAGTATCATATCTTCCAAAAGACCTCAGGAACTAATTAGCATTCCAAGTACCCTTTATTGATTTTGTTATATCCCCGAAAGGGCAAGTGCTGAAGCCTTTTACAAGCCTTCCAAAACTAGACTGTTATACAAGCCTAATTGCCCCAATTAGGTCACCTTAACAAAAGA
Organism: Cupressus sempervirens; assembly: GCA_028749045.1. NCBI lineage: Eukaryota > Viridiplantae > Streptophyta > Pinopsida > Cupressales > Cupressaceae > Cupressus > Cupressus sempervirens. The sequence goes on along the minus strand of CM053790.1, from coordinate 72,236,325 downwards.
AGTACCAAAAATCTAGTGAGAAAGACCAAACTAATGCATATAATGATTAGTTTAGGACAAGGGAAGGTAGATTCCAAAGTTTCACTTCTTGGTTCAAACTCCGAGACATGCAAATTAGTAAATTCCATAATACAATAGATTTGTCACATGGTAATGCCAACTCATTTGTGAAAATTTCTTAAAGTAGATCAAATGCATAAGATAATCTTGTCAAAACTTAAGAGACAAGGAAATAATCAAACCCCCTATAGACTTGAGTCCTTATCAATCAAAAATCATGACAAGAGGAACATCATTAACAAAACAAAAAACAAAAAGGGGTATGATTTCCTTAGTGATATTTGTGTGTTTCAATATGAACTAGACAAAGGATATAATTGAATGGCTTAGGAGGTTTTTCTGGCATGCTAGTTAATCCTATTAAAAAATATGTTTCTTCTTCTCATAGATTTTCCTATTTGTGTATGTGCGCACCTCATAAATCAATCAATCTATCACCATGGAGACTAGATATGTATGTATATGCCAGGATAGGTCAAATGGTCTAGCAAATGGTGTTATTGATAAGTAGGCTTAGATCTTTTTTCACAAGTAAAATTGTGATAGTACTAATGGAATTCAAGTGTGTAATTTTTTAGTCAATCTCATTATCTCATGTTTCATGAGTAGTGGGACACAAGAACCCATCTCTCATGAGAGTGAATAGAACACTTGGCACTCATTGGATCTAGGTGATTCTCATAGAGTTGAGGTATGTGGACTTCTTAAGATGTCACCCACCCCAGTACTACTCTCTCTTAAGCACACTTAAATATAAAGTTTCCTCTATGGTTAAACCCACTATTCCTACAACACAATTTGCAAAACCTTCGCCAAGTGTTGTGCCTTGTGAACTATTCATTAGAATTCCCCTTAAGCTCATTCATTGATAAGTAGGAGACATTTCTACAAGAAGTCAAATTGTGATATTGCTATCAAAATTCAACTGTGTAGTATTTGAGACAAATTCATTGACCCATGTTTCATGAGTAGTGGTTTACACAAACAAATCTCTCATGATAATCAATAGAACACTTAGCACTCATTGAATCTAATTGATGCTTAGAGAGGTGAAATACCAATACTTCTTGGGAGGTCACCCATCCTAGTACTACTCCAACTCAAGTGTACTTAACTAAAAAGTTTCCCCCATGGTTAAAACCACTCTTCTTGCAACTTCATTTGTAAAAGCTTCATGAAGTGTTGTGCCTTATGAACCATTCATTAGTAATCCCTTTAAGCTTGTTAATTGATAAGTAACATATATATTCCACAACATGTCAATTTGTGATATTTCTATCAAGATTCATCTATGTTGTTTCTGAGTCAAATTCATTGACCCATGTTTCATGAGTAGTGGTTTGCATGAACCTATATCTCATGAGAATTAATAGAACACTTAGGACTCATTGGATTCCTACTTATCAATTAACAATTGCCAATACAAACAATACACTACACCTTCTAGTCAGCTCCTAGAAGTAGTAATCTGTACGCCACACGCTAGCAATCATCACAACACAAACCAAATGAATTGTAAATCCCAAATAATGCACTATTCCAAGTCTTCTACCATGCTTTATGCTCCCAAACCTTAATTCTAGGTCACCAACAAGTTATAACCAAAATATAGTAATAATACCTCACATATTTATCTATCACTAGCCTATACCCAGTCTTTACTAAAACATTTGTAACTTACTCAAATAATTACATAAATTATTGCAATTGTATACATAAGGTCTACACTCATCTTGCAACACATATCCAAGCTCACATATCCATGAACGTTGTACACTATTTGTGTTGTTCTAATCATTGACCTATAACACATAGATCCTAACACCTCCTATGACTTCTAACAAGATCCTAGGAGACTACTAGACCCCTATGACCTCATGAATCAACCAATTTATTGAAATACCAAATTTGTTCAAGGGTTCACACAATAGGGTCTAAATGCAAGAAATCCTGAAAACAACCAAACATGCTAAAAAAAAGTTTGAAAAGGCCTAGAAGACCTTATAATTATTCATTTTGATGGGAGAAGACCTTATGACTCATTGGTTTGATGGATTGTTCTAGAGACATAGGAGAAGTTACTACATGCTTCAATACTTCATGACATTCTGGATCATATAGTGACACCCAAATTAATAACAGTAGTAGATAGTTGGGATCCTCACAAGGAGACTATGCCAATACATGCACGATTACATCCTTGGCTTCCATTTTTGGGCTAGTGTATGGAGCCTTTATATCCAACCATTCATTATATGTTGGGGAATGTACACATAAATTTCTTATGGCTCATTAAGTGCATCACTTCTTGAGATTTTACTTCAACCCAAGATAATGTCATCTTTTCCATATATTTCCTTATTTATGAGTTGGGGATGGGAGTGTCAATAATTTCATAAAGTCCTCCAAAAATATCCCCAACAAAATTTTAAGTAGCTTGGTCTCATTTAATGGCTATCAGTCAACAATTGGAAGCTCAACATGAATCCATTAACCAATCTCGTGAACATTCAATCGCTGAACAGAATGGGAGAAGTTTGGTGATAGGGTTTATCCACCCACCTGGAGCAAATAGAGTAGATAGTTCGATCTCATGATGAAAGGTGAGAGAGATTTGGCAGTTGAAAACTTTGTACTAGCCAACGCTACAAGTTTCAGCATCACCTAAGATGGCATCGCAAAATCAAAATGGAGCATGATCTCCAAAAAGTGAGAGAGGTTAGTATAGGTCTCCAAAATATGGTCCTATAGGAACTAGAATCACATCCATACCTCACATAAGCTCCAAGATATGCCCTGTCAAAGATTGTAGCTCTATGGCATTTAGTGACCCTTAGGGACATTCGAGTTTGGCATGCCCGAGAATGTTTGAGTACTGAATGGGATAGGAGGAGGTTGGGGATAGGGTTTACTTGACCACCTAGAGCTAACATAGAAAAATATTCAATCCCACGATGAAAGATGAGAGAGATTTGGTAGTTGGCAACTTTGTACTAGCCAACACTACAATTTTCAGCATCACCTAAGATGGCATCACAAAATCAAAATGGAGTATGATCTCTAAAAAGTGAGAGAGTTTATTGTATGTCCATGCAACATGGTTCTATAGGAACTAAAATCACATCGATATCTCATACGAGCTTCAAGATATACCCCATCAAAGATCGCAGCTCTATGGCATTTAGTGACCCTTAGGGACATTCCAGTTCAGTGTGCCCTAGAACGTTTGAGTGCTGAACAAGATGGGACAAAGTTGGGGATAGGGTTTACTTGGCCACCTGGAGCTAATGGAGAAGATAGTTTGATCCCACGATGAAAGGTGAAAGAGATTTGGCAGTTGGCAACTTTGTACTGGCTAACACTACAAGTTTCAGCATCACCCGAGATGGCATCACAAAATCAAAATGGAGTATGATCTCTAAAAAGAAAGAGAGGTTATTGTAGGTGTCTACAACATAGTCCTATAGGAACTAGAATAGCATACATACCACACATGAGCTCTGAGATATGCCCTGTCAAAGATTGTAGCCCTATGGCATTTAATGACCCTTAGGGACATTTTAGTTCGGTGTGCCCAAGAATGTTTGAGAACTGAATGGGATGGGATGAGGTTGGGGATAGGGTTTACCCAACCACTTGGAGCTAATGGAGTAGACAGTTTGATCCCATGACGAAAGGTGAGAGAGATTTTTCAGTTGGCAACTTTGTACTGGCCAACACTACAAGTTTTAGCATCACCTGAGATGGCATCACAAAATCAAAATAGTTTATGATCTCCAAAAAGTGAGAGAGGTTATTGTAGCTCTTGACAACATGGTCCTATAGGAACTAGAATCGCATCCATATCTTGCACGAGCTCTAAGATATGCCTCGTCAAAGATCACAACCCTATGGCATTTAGTGACTCTTAGGGATGTTCTAGTTCGGCTTGCTCGAGAGTGTTCCAGCACTAAATGGGATGGGATGAGGTTGGGGATAGGTTCTACCCATCCACTTAGGGCTAAAAAAATAGACAGTTTGATCCCATGACCCTTTTTCCACTAAGTTGCAAATTTGAGCAACTTTTACAACTTTCAACAATGCAACTTTGCACAAAAAGTGCAATTTTTACATATTTCACTTTATTCCAATTCTAAAACTTGGAAAAGGTTCAACAATAGCAAAGTAACTTATTTCCAAATTCTCAGCCCTTCACCAATTTCCAAACTCTTGCAAAGTTGTCAGCATTTTTGCAATTTTGCTTTGACAACTTTTGCAATTTTTTGCAATTTTTGACATCTTAACTCCTAGACACCTAAAACTTAACCTAATGACCCTAAGGACCTTTATAACCTTCTAAGAAACTTAAATATCTTTTTTGCCTTGAAAAATCACCTGTATTGCTCATTTTTATGCCTAAAAAGTGGCCCATAGGCTTATTTGACACAAAACCCCACAAATACAAATAAGGACCAGGGGTGACTTCCAAGCATGGAAAGGGTCTATTTAGGTCAAGACTAACATGAAACCAACATTAGATTCAAATTATGCAACTTTCATTGGCTAGTTGCTTCACAAACTCAACACTAGGCTTGTACCCTTGAACATGGAAAATCACAAACATCTCCTCACAACCCAAAGAAAAGAATCACTGATTTGGATACCCTTTTGGGTTTTATACAACATACTAAAGCGTTGGGATCTCAAAAAAAGTATGCAACAATTGATTTTTTTAAGGCTCACTTAGGAATGTAGGCAATTAGGCATCCATTAACATAGGAAGTACCCTACCCATTGAGAAAAACTTCAATATAGAAATTGAAACATGATGGGGATCATGTAAAATGATCAAATACCAATTTTAAATCCTCAAAACCTTCTCTCTAGCGAATTATGGAAGATGTTGCTACGAATTTCTAGCATGCACATGGATCTTGCATGCCTAGGGCATCAATTTTTTCTCTCTAGCCTCATTATTTTGACCTAAAAAAAAAAGGAACATAAAACACATTTTCTTAACTCAGATTCCACCAAGGGTCGTTAATTTCCCATGGTGGAATCTCAAGATATGAGGGAAAATAGATGAAACCCTAAGTAATGGCACAAAATGGGGACAACAGTTAGTAAAATGGGAATATCTTGAGTTTTAGAGTGAATTAGAACCTCATTCCAAGTGTAATAGAAATAATATTCATAAAGCTATCCAACCATACTAGATATATATACTTATATATGATCAACTTGACCAATGAGCAGCAAACATTGAATAAAACTTAGAATTTCTGCCTTTTTCTTTGTTGTTTCAATTCTATATGGCCTATACAGATTGATAGGGGTGAAATTTTGGTATGGTTTGTTATAGGATTGAGTTAGTGTTCCATTTCATTTGGTTTGAAGTCTTTATTTTATCTACAACAAAAGCCACATTAGTTTTTGTAGAGGTTGGTCAGATTTACCCTAAATTTGAGGGTTTCTTCAAGATGGCCTCCTAACTTGCAATTCCACTGTGGGATTTCAATGCTACTTTTGGTAATGCAAGTTAAGAGAGGGTACTTCAAGATGGAAAAGATTTAAAACTATAGGTGTAGGTTACCTATTTTTACCAGCAAGCCCTAGACTAAACATTTCTATATGTCTAGTATAGATTTGAAGAAGAAAGAAAGTTCAGGCTTCCAAACTGATTGATTTGACCTAGGTGAAGTGTGTAGGAGGATTAATTGGATGTGAAGAAGAGTTCCAAGGGTGGAGTCAGGTATATGAACCCATTTACTCATAATTCCTTTATAACCCAGCCTAATCTAGCCAATTACGTTTGTGACTTAAAGTGGGTATTAGTTGGTGTTGGAATAGAGTTAGAGTTTGATCTTTTGGAATCTCTTAGAAGTCATTAAAGGGTGTCTAAAGAGGTGAAAAGATAGTGTGTCCCTTTGCAAAGTTTGGGAGTTTGACTGAGAAAGCTAGGATTAGCCCTATTAGAAATGCCGGTAACAATTATGAAAATCAGTTTTTGGGGGTTTGAGAACTTTAAAGTTGGGTTTTTTTGAGAGATTAGGTCCATAGAAACCTTTTCTATTAGGAAAGTTTAGTTCTAAACCCATCTAGGGAGAGTTTCCCTTTTTAGGCCTATTGGAGAAGGGGAGTCCCTAAGTAGTTGTGATTGATCTAAGTTAGTTGAGAACCCTAGGTTTGAGGGTTGGGAATGTAGAGTGGAGTCCAATTGTAGGGTAGAATATGGTGGATAGAAGGTCCAATTAAAAACTCAATCAAATGCACAATTGAATTTAGTGACCAAAAGTGCCTTCAATAAGTGAAATGGTAAATTATCCACCAACAAGTCTTTTGATGTGATATGATAGCCCTAAAATATGAAATCCAAGGTACTTGAATAGGTTTCAAAATTTCTTCAATGGTTTAGACACCAAAACTTCAATATTCCTCAAACTAGGCCTAATAGCATGCCTTGTAACCCTGCAGCAACACTCACGAGGATTTTTCTTCAAGTTTTTCCAAAACACTAGGCAATTAAGTTATATATTTGAGTACCCTTTATTGAGTAACTTAACATACCAAAAGGATAGGGTAGGTTTCTTTGGAAGGTATATGACTATTTTCATTGTTTCTTAGATTTTTAAGGCCTAATTCTCATGCATTTACAAAGGAAGTGCAAAAAATTCTAACTTTTAGGCTCCAAATATTTTCATAGTGTCATAAATAGGTTCAAATCAAATTAATATGAAGTCATTTTAACTCCAAGAGGTTTCTAGGTACCAAAGCTCCAAATTGTGCCCTCAAAACTCTTAAATTTAGGGCTTTCTCAATGTCACACTTCCCAAAGTTTTATACAACAAATAAAGGTTGGAAAACCTTGTATAAAATATTTATATACACATTCCATCATAAAATAATGCCCTTGTTTGGCCAAAACTCTCTAACCTTTAGCCTATCCTCCAAATTCACTTAGTTTCTTAATCTTCTTTATGGTGATCACCACATAAATTAATCAAACTTGCATTTCCAAGATTAGTAAGATACTATACATGTTAAATTAATATTATTTATGTCAATAAGATTCCATTCTATGAGAATTAGAGTGCTACATTCATATAATGACATTCATAGTGTGAAATCTACACAAAACTATCTTAAAATCAGATTTTCCAAAGACTGAATAGTACTAAAATGATTAACAATATTTAAGGTGTTTCTACCTATTTCTCTAGATACTAAATGCCCTATAGGTCTTAAGGACTCAAGGTTTATAGAAACACCAATGAGTCTCAAGCCTTTACAAATGGGCTGATATCAACTTGAAACTAGTCCTAACATTCTAAAACATTTTAACCTCCATCATGAGCCACTTAGGAAGGTAGTGCTATGAAGGATCACTGCAATGTCTTGTGAAATGCCTTGTGTTTTCTTTGCAGAAAATATTTTTAAAGGTGATGGGCATGTTAAGAAATCTAAGAAGTTTCCAATACCTATGCATGTTCTTCATATATTTTTTAAGTGAAGCCTGACTCCCAAAGTCTATTAATCAGTGTGTGCATGTGATCTCCACGCATTCTGCATTTTCAAGATAAATAAGTCAAATGCATACTCAAGTTTAGTTTAAAACCAAAAATATTATTTTGGATTTTGCATACCAAAGGCTTGTCATTTAAACTCCTTGCACATGTATCTGATGATATCCCTATTTGGTCCTGATCTATTATAGTTTTTACTTCCTTAGCTCCCTTATATTTACTTCCACTTCCATTTGTAGGTGTGTTCACAAATGCAACTTGTTTACTCTTTTTTCTTTGTCCTCCTTCAGTTACAAACCAATATTACAATCACATGAAATGCTGGAACAAAATCAAGAAATACAGTAAAAATTGTTAACATAGGAACCATTTTATGGAAGAGAAAATTGATTGTCTGTATACTATATATGATTAACACACAATGGTACTTGAACAAAAAGCACTAATAAACATTGAGGATGTGAATTGATAATACCATTTCATAGATGATTTTGGCGTCTCACCCTTTATCACTAGTGCTTTGACTTTATTAGCCCTCTTCTTTGGTGACCTACAAATGAAGAATTAGCACAGTCTATGTAGAGAGTGAATGATATAATTTTTTCAATTATAAGTAGAGATGGCACCTTAAGTGATGCAAAGGTCAGTGGTGAACCAATGATTTGATGTAGAAACAACTAACTATCCCTTTGCTTTCAAACAATGCCCTTATATCTTCCTCAAGTGTAACTAAAACAATGACCCAACCCACTCAATCTTTTATCAGAGGATAATCATTCAAAAGGCTAACCCATTGAACTCTAGAACTTTGGATCCACAAGAATAACTCAACTTCCAAACTTCTTCAAGCAAGTAAGTTATCCAAGTTGCCAAAACCACCTACAAACTCCATACGACTCAAAATAACTCCAAATATGAAAAGGCCTTAACTAAGGATTAAATAAAACTTTTATGAGCTATATAATGTGTATTCAATTAGATTTAACCATCCACTTGGCTAGACCCAACTCCCAATGCCTAATTCTTCCAAGGTGTCTTAAGAGGCCTAATTGACAAATTAGTAGCCCTCTAGCAGCACAAAAGTCATCATGGGGCATCATGGGGGATTCCACAAGGATCCTACACTACACCACCTTCCTAAAGGATTCATGAGAAAGACAATAAGGTTTCAGGATGTTAGGAATAATTTCATGATGTTATAAGCCCATTTGTAACTTGGCTTGAGGCTCATTTGGTAATTCTATAAACCATGAGTCCCCAAGGCCTATGGGGCATTAAGTAATTAGGTAATAGGTGGAAACACCTTAGATGAGGTTAATAAAGGTCCTAGAATAGTTTAGAGGTCCTAGGTAGTCAATTTCAATAAAAAATTCAAGTGCAATAAAAAGTTGCTATGCAACTTTCAAAAGTTTGTAAGCAATTTTTGCATAAAAGTTGCATATTGCTAATGAAGGAGTTTGAACCGATTACAACCATTCCCTAGGTATTTGATTGGTCAAACATGATTATAAATGTATGATCCAACCTTCTTAGTAGAACAAGTTGGTTGATGTATGGATTTTTGCTGATTTCAATAAAATTTACTAGTTTTTTGGCTCAAAACTACTACATTTTCATTTTCCCACGTGCTATACGGATTGGGAAGGGTGGTTGAATGGTCTGAGGAGTAACTTGGTTGACTTGGCTAATGAAAGATAGAAAATGAAACTAAATTCTTTAACCTTCCATGACTTGGCTAATGAAAGATAGCTAATTGCTTCATTTGCTTGACATTAAAGTATAGATAATCTCAAATCTTATATGAAGAATTGTTTCCAATCAGTAAAAATAAAATCAACATCTAGCTGAAGAGATGCATCAACATGCACAATAACTGCATGTCAAATACCATGCTACTTAAAAAAATAAATTTCAATAATCGAACTTCATACAGTTGGGGAATTACAGATTCAATTTCAAACCATTTCCTATAGCTATAGTTTAGCAATCCTTTAAGACAAAGGGTGCAAAGTTGGAGAAATAAAATGTTGAAACTACCGCTAACTTTCCTGCTTCTATTGTTGAGAATTTTCACTAAGGGGATAGGGTTGAAAATTTTATATTTTTATGTCTATCAGAGAAAATTCCACTAGCAATTTTACTGCTAGGTTAGATATTAGCAAGTGTTATAAATTTCTTAAACTTCAACTACCAACTTTTACTTTTAGTGTTATTTCCTGGGATAATTTTTTTTATGGACTCAATACATTGGATATATATTGCACTCTATGCCTGATAGAACAATATAGATAACGTATGATATGAAAATAGTCAACTATTTCTTTTACTACATCTATCCTTTACATAGTTACTTCATTAGATTTAGTCAAAATAAAAATTTTCAAAACCATCTTCCCTAGAAGAGATTTATACTATTTTTTTAATTTTACATTGAACATTCTCAATATACCTCATCAATGTTTTAGGCCTATTACAATTTAGTTCGGTCCTAGACCAGCCACATTGTTGTTGGAAAATTTGATCCAAGAATCATGGTAAAAACATCTATCATTTTCTCTTAACACTGAAATTTCATATAATATGGAAATAGTTCAGCCCTTTTAGAGCCTAATGTAGATGACATGTAGTAATTTACTACAGAAATACAAAGAAGCTTAATCTAATTGTTGAATGGATTTCTCATAAATCATTATAGCAAGTAAAGACACCAAATGCTGAAAAAATAATAATGAATCTTTTAAACACCATTGCACTGTTTCAATAGTTTTTACCTCCTCTTATATGCAAGCAAGAGAGATTGTTGCTATAATAGATTCTAAAACAAAACCCACTAAAATCATCCAGTTTTCAAACTTTCATGTTGGCCATAGGGTGAAGGGGAATGTATAATCTTTGTTTCACTAAGAGATGTTTTCTATTCAAGCAAGACAATTTTTATAGAGTTAATTCTACATCTCTTGGATAGATTATCACACCTGAAGAAAATCCTAAAATTATTTCAACCTAAAACTAAATCATTCCTATAAAAAACTATCTCATCTCTACTGAAGATAATAGAGATAAACTAATTTTAAACAATGGTGAGAACTACCATTTACTGTAGCAAAATCAAAATCCTATTGTAGAGTTATAGTGTATTACCAAAAAAAAAAAGAGCAACAGCTACTAGTAATTTCTTCCATGTTGGTTGGTTTCAAGGAAATGATATTGAAGCTTTGATCACTTATTTCTAACTTCCATAAATGTACTCTTAGGTCATCTACTGATTTAAAGGTTTCACCATCATTGAACAATAAAAGATATAGTAAAGTATGAATGATAATAACAATTCATGATAAAAATCAGTTAAATCGGAATGGAAACACTAAGCATGAATGATGTCTTGATCCTTGTTACATCTTTTTAAAAAAAATTGCTTGGATGTCTTTCATAAGTATTGTGCAAGAATTGAATTCAAATACTGAAAATACAAGCATCATTAGATTGATGATTCAAATCAATTTCATTTGAAATAAAAAATGAAAAATAAGAATGCTATGTTATTAATTCTAAAATGGAAGAATATCTATTGCCTTGTGCACCCAACTAGACCAGGATTCTTTTTTTAGCTTGTTCACATTCCCATCCATTTCTCTTGCATAAAAAATGTTAGATTTATATAATTATACAAGGTTAATCATTGTCATTTCATGGTCTCAGGGCCCTTGATCCCATGAAATGGATCCTCTACATTAAAGAGATCAGTATAACTATTAGGTAAAAGTATTGAAAACTTTGACTGTTATGTGGATGTGCAAAATAGTGACTTTGATTAAGTTTTAAAACATTCAAAAGGAATTGGAAATTGCTGCTAGGTTAAAAGTTAACAAATGGTCTAGTTAAAACAACAAGCGATCATGGGAAATTAAGAGTAACATTAAGTAAATAATAATAATAATAATAAGGAATTATTAAATTAATGCAAGGGCATTAAAAGAGCACACATTTGGAGTGTGACAGAAGTTAAGGAATAGACCATAGTCACATGGAAGGTGAAGAGGCACTTAAAAGAGGGTACTCATGAGGTGGCAATATATATTTATAAGGTTGTGGTGAAGTATATAAAGGTCCCATGTGGCTAACTTCCCTTGATTGTTTCAACTATTTTTATTTTACTTCCTACTATATTACTTTTTTTTTTCATCTCTTTCTTAGAAATAATAATAGTTGGCATGAGTAGATTTGTACAATGCATTATCTTTAGTGCTAACATTGAGATCGTTATTAGAGGAATGAAGATAACTCAGAGAAAAAGAGGCATGATTTCTAGGTTCTCTTGCTTGTTTAAGAATATACTAACTATATTTCATATTGATCAACTCTAGAAACAAACTGATTTGAAAAGAATTATTTTCTATGACACTGCATCAATAGTTTAGGATAGGACACATGAGAGTGTCTTGTTTTAAAATTTGAACCCAAAACACATAAGGCAATAAAAATTGTAAGAAGGAATAGAACCAAATAAATGTAATATCCTTGTTTGTTCTTTTTAGGGCATCTAAAGTACTGATGTCCTACTTGGTTATAAGTAAAGCACTTACCAGTGAACACACCAGGCCCTCTTCCTCTAGACCTTCCTCTACCATTGGATCTTTTGCCCCTAAATGTCCCTCTATTAGCAGAATCACTTTCAGCTTTTGAACCACCAGATTCCTCCTAATTTTTATTAAAAGATAAAAGCATGTTAGTTATAATATCATTATTGGTAACAATGTTCCAAATGCAAAGAATTATTTGTTTAAGCTTCTAGCAATGATCAAGTGGCTTACTAAACATGGCTTGATGAGTCTTGGAAACCTCTCCCATTTTATCCTTTCTTTCACTAGTTTGAAGTTTCTGGTTACATGCACACAATCATGACTTTACATAACAAAGCATTCACATTCTAAAAGAATTCATGTTCTTTCATTACATTTTGATCTAAACAATAAATTCTAAACTTTTACTTATTCAAATGACTAATCTGAAAATGGGTTCTATTAAAGAATCTAATATAAGTTCAAATAATGTATCTAGATTCTAAACAAATTAAAACATAAAATCTATGATTTAAACTTATCTCATCACTTACACATCATAACAATACGGTCCACCTTGACATGTGGATAGTATTGAGGGAGAGGTTGCAACATTGTATTTGTATCCAATTCATCACTCTTTCTCCCTCTCCCTCTCTCTCTATTCATTCTAATGAGCCAACTGGATCTGCTCTACATTTTAATGTCTCAACTATTGCCTCGTGGTTTGACTTGTGAACTTTCCAAAGAATCGTATTATGTGATTTTCCACCATATTTTATCAAGTGGAAATTTGATGTGACAACAAGGTTTGAATAATGAAGAATCTTCCTCTCTATTTGCCAATCCTTGAATAACCACAAGTTAGGGTTCTTCATAGAATATTGTCTAAGCCATGTGCCAGTTACAACCACCACATCAACATGGTACTCTAAACCTTCACCATTTATAACCGAGTGGTAAAAAATTTTTTTGGCTTGGACACAATGACACAAATAATAATATGTCCCTTCTTCATTGTCTTCAGGTGTAATAATGGCAAAAACATGGCCTACAATGACAAATGTACAAAATGCGGTCATTAATTCAGAAAATACTTAGGTAAAAGTTATAAAGTTACATATTGAAATTACAAAGATATATAAATATATATTTACTAGGTTGCACTAGATTAGACAAGTGGTCAAAGTCAATAGATGAATCCATCTGTACCATTTCTAGTGCTTTTGGGGGATGACAGGTTTCAATTGGGTCAAAAATCTATATATCCCATTTGTCCACCCATTCAGCCGACTCATAGTCATCCCATTTTTCCTTTGCATATGATGGGAAATAGCATGCCATTTTTCGTGTGTGGATACTCCATGAGTGCAACTCATTGGATCTTATTAGTGTGCAAAAATCCTAATATGGTGCAATGTTAGTATTATCTATCAACCAGAAATATCTAGGAACCATAGACTCACCTTCCTTACCTAGACCCATTGTAGCATTACACCACTGGATGATGGATTTTGCATCTGTCAATATTGCTCCATCTTTGTACTTTAGTTCTTCATGATGTAAGGCTCTTTTTATGCATGCACCTACACCATCATGCTCTCCCTTTCCATCACCAGCCTCTGTGAAATTCCACATATATTGAATTCTACACAACCTGTGCATCTTGCTCAACCAATAGAACATCTATGCATTCTTGAATTGAGATGCATAATTGTTTGACCAAATAATGTGCTGACAATATGTGATGCCCCTATTAGCCAAATGTCCATAAAATACTTGAAAACAACCTTGTACAAACTTCGTAGAATGTGATCAATTATCACTAATGTAAAAATGGTACCCCCTCAAAATCTTCCTGTCATTCTCTATATTTGTAGGTGAATGCATGAATGTTATGTCAACAAATATGGAAACCTATTGAGAAGTATAATACTTTTCTTGCACCTCATTTTGTGGTTGTAGTGTGTAGTTCTCTACAAAGTATACAATCCAAACAATGGTAACTAGTAGAAATGTATCCTTGCACAACTTGAATTGCAAATCTAGCCATCAAGCTCTATGTGTATGCCTTGCATACTTGTAAATAATCTTTCCATGAAAAATCTTCATGAACTCGTACACTAGAATATTTTCAATGACTAAATCACATATTTTTCTCTATTTCCCATCTTTTAGAGCATATGTCACTATCTTAAATTTTCCATAATCTATTATTTCATTTCTAATTGCATGTGTACTATCTATATATTGACAAGTTGATAAAAGTTGCAAAGAACCACAAAATAAGCATGTACCATCCAAACATGTTGTCTTGTAAAATTGTTGGCCATCCCCTATTTCACATAAAATGTTGGATATGAATTCCCTTGAAGATCTTGGTGGCTCATTCATGTCATAATTCTGCAAAACAAACTTAGAATGCAAAATAATACATATATGCCTAGAAACATCAAAATGGTTAGAAAATTCAATATGTATCCTACAACAAAAAGTTGTGCGTATGTGATTTATCTTAACATAAAAAGATTTACCCATCTCAAAAAATCTTTAACTTATTCGAATTTGAGAATACATACCCATAAATTTTGCAAAAACTTGTGTCCAAGTTGAGTCCAAAAAATGTTTTGCATGTGGGTCATGATTTTGGCTACCAATCCTACTTCTTACAACATCTCTTTGATTAGGAAAAACACGTGAGTTATTTTTTCAAAAATCTTCTTTCAAAGCTTCACTAATTTCTTTATCCTTTTACGATAGTCTACCCCTAAATGTTCATAACTCATTTTTTGTTGGATCTTCCAATATCTCATGCCTTAGCATGGCTCTCCTTAGAGTACCTCTACCAATTTTTAATGTTTTTCTTTTCTTTCTCATGAGTCGAGATTTCTTCATTTGGCCACTTACTATTGTTGATGTAAGTACTTGTCTTGTGATATTACTATTTTTTGTGCATGATTTAGAAACCTCTTTGTCATAAGCACTCATTAGATTTTATACATTGCTTTTTCCTTTGAATCATCCATTGTTCTTAGCCCAAGAATCTTCATCATAGGCCTAAATTTCAAATTCCTCATCATTTCAACAAATAATTTGCATTGACCTGTAATATTTAATTCTTCAAAAAATAATTTCCACATGCAATTAACTTTTCTTTGACAAGTACGCTTGCTAATCTTGTGAAGCATTGATTTCAAAATGTTAGTATCAATATCAATCAAATCTTTTGGTCCTCTAAAATGAATTCTAGAAGGTGTTATAATATCTTCCATTCTCTCAATATTTTGAATATCAACATAAGGTTGAGTGTATTGTGTACCTTGAACCGAAGATGATGTGCCTTGGCAATAAGATGGAATATCACCTACTTGATGTGTTGATGTTGTGTCTTCAACATGACATGATGGAGTGTGTGCATTTTCAGATCTACAAATTAGTGTCTCTTCAACATGAGAGTATGATATGACTCCAACATTGGAAGATGGTGTAGCTTCAAAATTTAATTGTCTTCTTGAGTGTAATAGTCTCATTCATTCTCTTTATCTTTCCAATTCTTCCTCTTTGTTTCTTTGTATTGGTGGTTCTTGATCCTCTTCAAAAGTCAATTCTTCATTATTGCTTTGCAATTTTCTTTGTTCACTCAGTAGTTTCATTTTGTCTCTTTTAATTGCCAAATCTCTCTCCCTATCTTCATTTGTTTGAGTTTTTGGTTTCTTCCTTGGCATGATGATGATTTCTACATGTCGAATTATTCAAACATCTCAATTACTTACAATGTGTAAATTACAAATCATTCAAATACATATAAAAATTAAAATTATTTGAATGAATAAACAATATATATCAAACAACTTGTCAAATTTCTAACCATTTCAAAATAACATTTCATTCAAACATACAAATTTCAAAAAATTCACTATATATTGAACATGTCAAATTATAATCAAATATGTATCTATATATCAGCAAACAATTTTTGAAAAGGATTGCACAAACCTTTTCTATACAAAGAATATTAAAAAATTCTTCAAATCGTGTATCCAATGATTGAATTTGGTGTTTTCTAGCTTCAAAAAGTCTTCAAATAGTGTTTTCTATGTTGAAATCCATGTTTTCTATCATAACAACAAAATGCACAATAGACCAAAAACAGAGAATGGATGAAATGGGACCCAAACTTGCTTTTTCACCATTTTTGGGTGATTTGACATAGTGTGTATGCACTATTTTAAAACACATCTATCCCTATCACACCATCCCTCACCCCCTACTCTCTCTCTCTTCTCTCCCATCCCCTACTCTCTCTCTCTCACTCTCCCTTTCCTACTCCCTCTCCCATCACCTACTCTCTCTCTCTCTCTCTCTCCCATCCCCTACTCTTTCACTCTCTATCATCTCCCATCCCCTACTCTCTCTCCTCTCCAATCCCCTACTCTCTCTATCTCACACACTCCCATCCCCCCTCTCTCTTGAATTACTCTCTCCCATCCTCTACTCTCTCTCTCTCTCTCTCTCTCTCTCTCTCTCCCATCCCTTGCTCTCTCTCTCTCTCTCCTCTCACATCCCCTACTCTCTCTCTCACTCTCCCTCTCCCACCACCTACTCTCTCTTACCCTCTCTCCTCCCCCATCCCCTACTCTCTAGATCTCTCACACACACTCCTATCCCCACTCTCTACCTCCCTCTCCCACTGCCTGATATCTCTATCTTACTCTCTCTCTCTCTCCCCCTCTCTACTCTCTCCCATCCCCTACTCTCACTCTCTCCCCCATCCCCCTACTCTCTCTCACACTCTCTCCCATTCCCTACTCTATCTCTCTCACACACTCCCAGCCCCACTCTCTCTCCCTCTCCCACTCCCTCTCCAACCACCTTCTCTCTCTCTCTCTCTCTCTCTCTCTCTCTCTCTCTCTCTCTCTCGCTCTCTTACATGCATTTTCATCCCCCCTTTCTCTCCCTCTCCCACTCCCTCTCCCATCACCTACTTGTTAGGATTAAACCATAGACAGAAATAAAAATTACATACAAATATAACAAATAATAGAAAATAATAGATCACACAAAAAAGGACACAAGGCACCAAGATTAAACATGGTTCACCCAATCCCTGGGCTAGGTTCACCAAACTACAAGTCCGATATTTTTATGATCCAGTGATGTAACATCCGGATATTCTACAACTAAAAATTAGCTAAATTTAATATTCTAATATACTTAAATTAATATAAAAGCTAATCTAAAATTCTGAATCTAGATTTAATTACTGAATATCAAATTTGTTCTAATAGTTGAAAATACTGAATTTTAACCCTAGTCTATATTATTATAAGAAAACCTTAGCTAATCTACTTTAAAGAATTATTCTATGTTACTTCTAATTTACATGAAAGAATCTTTCAGATTATATAAAGAAATTTAAATAAACAAAGATACATACTGATTTTCTTGACAGACTCTTCCAAACAATTGACCAAGCTCTGACTTTGGTGAGGGGTGAAGCATTAACATGGGCTTAACCTCCCAACTATGGACCTTTTTACTTATCCCCACAAGTTCTAATTTAATAGAATGGCCCTCCCTACCCTGAGGTTAGGCTTGGGATGTTCATCGATCTAGTCATCGGAGTACTCAGGTGGGTTGAGGTCCCAACAGCTATTCGATTGAATAGCTGAAGTATCAGGACAACAACATTATCATTTTATTGGGGCATGAATGCCCTTCTATCGCCCTGGCCAGGGATTTCAGAGGTGGGTTTTTGTAACCCAATCTCCACCGCTTAGCTTGACAATCAAAGTGGATTTACATGAGCTAATCAGATTATTTTGAATTAAATAATTATTGAAAATCCTTCTTGTTTTCTTGTGTTAGGTTCATCTATGCATCTCACCATTAACAGATCTTCAGATCGGTGATTACTCAGTGCTTGAACCTTTTATATCATATTCATAAGATTAAGATTTTGCATTCTTAGATTTCCTTTGGTTTTTCAGAATTGATCTTTATTAATGATTTGGTTGATAATGATGTAGTTCCATATTCAAAGTGCTGTGGATTTTGAGTGGTAATTACAAATGAAAAACCAAAATTCTTAATACTATTGGAAGCGTCATCTACTAGGTTGATAGACAATATTTGCAACTCTATTGTTTTTCTATAGCTATGATAAGCTCAAGAGTAATGTGACAACAATATCTTTACACTTAACTTCTTCTTACTATTACCACCCGACTCAGCAAAGAAAGGAAAGAACAGAACATATAAAAAATATGCATGCGAAGATGATAAGAATATTGTGGTTCATCCTTATTAGTCTATAATATACTATGGTGCTTCTGCTTGGGTTAGTATCCAACCTGTTCTGCAGTCTGTAGCTTAGAAACTTACAAGAATGAATCCATGCAATATCTGGAAATAAATTTGTGTGAGAACAATTCTCAAAACTCACGCTAGAAATTGGGAAGAAATGGAAAGATCGATGGAAACTTAGATGGGAATCTTGGGTCCGACCACTCTCTGCAGGGTAACTTTCATTCTCCACCAGCTCGAGTATAAGAGGAAACAATTACTAGAAGACTATGCAGAAGTATGAAGAAAGTAGATTTTCTTATGTCCCTCCCAAATTGACAAGGCAGTATATATAATGATATCAATTCGACTGTTCATTTACTGTTGTTACAAGATTGTGATACGCATGAAACTCCCCATCGGTTAGAAAGTAAGATACGTTGGAACAAGGGTAAGAAGATATATGTTAATGTTGTATTATTATTTTGGTTAATTTATAATTAAGTAAATACATAGTGGCACTATGCAATATTTGATTGTAAATTAATCAAAGTAATAATACAATATTAAATGATATTATTGTTTAATAATTTAAAGGTAAGTTTTTTTTTTTACTTTATTATTTAATTTTTACAATTTTATATTATTTATAGCTCATGTAACTTTTCCACTTTGAACCTTAATTGTCAAGCTTAACAACCTTGCCATGGTGTTTTTTGATCAACCTGATCTTCTTGATAACTAGGTCACATGATAGTCCCAATGCTGAATGACCTCATTTCATAATGCTTCCCCCTCTTACTTGAGTCTTTATCCTGCAAACTTCAAAATAATCATTCTTGCCAAAAACATCAATTTCATAATTCATAATTTGCTTCATAATATCATTATGAATTTCATCATAATAATAATTGATTGAACAACGGTTAAAACTATATTCATTTCACATGAACATAATGATTATAAACTGTATTCATTTCGCATAAAACATAACGACTAGAAACTAAATCCATTTCACATGAATATAATGACTAATAATTAAATCCATTTCTCATGAATATAATGACTAAAAATTAAATCCATTTCACATGAATATAACAACTAAAAACTAAATCCATTTCACATAAACACAACGGCTATAAACTACTTTGAACATGAAAATCTTATTTTGGTTCAACGGCTTTTTTTTTTTTTTTTTAAAAAGGGCAAAATTTGGGATGTAACAAGTAATTACAACTTAATTACAATCCATAATTTCTTATAGCTCAATACCACCGCAAGAACCAATTTTGAATCACACCTTATGAAAAAATCCCTAACCCTAAGCCCTTTTGTACAAGTACTTTAACTGCTTTAGGATTATAATTAATAATTACATGTCGGCCCAAAATCTCAATAAAATAACACCCAAATACTTCTTTTTTGGGGCGATTCCCCGAACCCCGAAGAATTTATGAAGTATGTACAATACTTTCCTGATCAGTCACCATAATCTAACAATCTCCCACTTGGGGACTGATCAGGCTCCACACTAAACAATAATCTCCCGCTTGGGGACTGATTAGGCTCCACACTAAACAATAATCTCCCACTTGGAGAATGATCTTGTAGCAATATCGTTACCACATGGGGCTCCCACTAGATCAAACCACCTTGGACTCTATTGTTCTTTTATTCATATTTAGTCTAGAAGACCAATCAAAACTGAAGAGGAGTTCAACTTCTCCCTTGTTACTACCTTTGTCAACATATCTATTGGATTGTCATTGGTATGCATCTTCTCTAGCTTTAACTGTCCATCCTTGAAAACTGACTGAATGAAATGGTATCGCAACTGTATGTTTTTGGTCTTTGAATGCAGAGATGAACTCTTTGCAAGATGAATGACACTCTGACTATCTGTGAACAAATAATTATCCTTCTAAGGATGTCCCAATTCTTGCAAGAAGAGCTGAAGCCATATCATATCCTTGGCTACCTCTGTAGCAACTACATACTCTACCTCTATAGTGGATAAAGCATTAACCTTTTGTAACCTAGAAACCTAGCTCATAGTTGCCCCACCAATAGTAAAGACATAACCTGTAGTACTCCACTTGGTATTAATATCCTCTACCAAATCTGAGTCAACATAGCCCTGTAAATTAGTAGTAGAGCCTCAAAAGTGTAAACACTTATTGGATGTTCCTCTCAAATATCTGAGAATCCATTTGACTGCATTCCACTGCTCAATTCCTGGATGACTCATATACTTGCTAACAACTCCCACTGCATGTGCAATATCTGGCCTAGTACATACCATAGCATACATCAAGCTTCCTACAACCGAAGCATAGGGTACCTTGGACATCTTATCCTCCTCTTCTTGTGTCTTAGGACACATCTCCTTAGTCAATTTAAAATGACCAGGTAAAGGTGTGTTGACAACTTTATCATTCTCAATAGAGAAATGTTGCAACACCTTCTCAACATAATCAGCTTGAGATAGCGTCAATGTTCTATTTTTACTATCTCTACAAATCTTCATAACAAGGATTTGTTTTTCTACCCCCAAATCCTTCATAGCAAATGCATGTGTTAATTGCCTTTTTCAGCCCCTTAATGTGATCCATGTTAGACCTAGCTACAAGCATATCATCAACATATAAACATAAAATAATGTAGTTTTCATCATCCAACTTTTTAAAATAAACACAATGATCTGAATGACACCTACTATAGCCATGCTCATGCATAAACCTGTCAAATTTTAGATACCATTGCCGAGGTACTTGCTTCAAGCCATATGAACTTTTCTTCAATTTGCACACTAAGTTCTCGTTACCTTTGACTGCAAATCCCTGTGGCTGAGCCATATATATCTCTTCATCCAAATCACCATAAAGGAAGGTTGTTTTAACATCAAGTTTCTCTAAATGAAAATTTTCAGTAGCCACAAGACTTAAAATAGTATGGATAGAAGTCATCTTAACAATAGGAGAAAATATCTCATCAAAATCAATTCCCTTTTTCTGTAAAAATCCTTTTACAACTAAGCTAGCTTTAAATCTTTTCTTATCTCCATCCTCTTATTTTAACCTATAAACCCACTTATTCTATAAAGCCTTTTTACCTGCAGGCAACTTGAACAAATCCCATGTCTTATTCTTTAGCAAAGAGTCCATTTCATCTTTCAATCCAAACTCCCATTGAATCTTAGTATCCACTTGCATAGCTTTATCATAACTTTCAGGTTCACCAACATCAGTAAGTAAAATAAAATACAAAGAGGGAGAAAATATTTCTGGAGGTCAAATTTGCTTGGTTGACCATCTAACATTCATTGGTGTGTGTGGTATTTGTTGTTGCGATTGTTTTACATCATGAGGAATGACTGGAACATCAGCTTTTGGAGTATCATCCAGCACTACATAGTCATCTTCTTTCTTCTCATGTTGCTACAACAGATCTTTGTACAACAATTTCTCATTGAATATGACATCCCTACTTCTTTCAATTTTATGATTTTCAAAATCCCAAAGCCTATAACCAAACTCATTAATGCCATATCCAAAAAATACACATTTCTTTTACTTAGCTTCTAGCTTGGTTCTATTTTTAGAATCTATTTGAGCAAATGCTTCACAACTGAAGGTTTTGAGAAAAGAATAACTCACCTTCTTACCATTCCATGCTTCCTCTAGTATACAATAGCCCAAAGGAGTAGAGGGACCTTTATTAATCAAATATATAGCAGTATTGATAGCCTCTGCCCACATGTGTAAGGCCAACCCAACATGCAACCTCATGCTCCTTGCATGTTCCATTATAGTCCTATTCATGCGTTCAACCTCTCCATTTTCCTATGGAGTCCTTGGAATAGTTTTTTGTCTATGAATACCATTAGTGGAGCAATAATCTTCAAATTCATGACTACAAGACTCACCACCATTATCAGATCTAAGACATTTTATTTTTTTACCATTCTCATTTTAAAAAAAGCATTTCCATTTCTTAAAAGTTTGAAATACATCAAATTTTTGTCTAAAGAAATAAATCCATACTTTTCTAGTTGAGTTATCAATAAATTTAACATAGTAATGAGAGCCACCAAGGGAAGATACTTGAGCTGGTCCCCATACATTGGTATGCACAAGCTGTAATTTTTTCCTTTTAATTTACTTTCCAGTCTTTGCAAAATTCACTCTCTTTTATTTTTTTGTTTTCCATACACACAACTTTCATAGAAATCCATATTAACACTTTTCAGACCTGGTAAAACTTTCTTTGAATGAAGTACTTTCATACCTTTCTCACTCATGTGCCCAATTCTATTGTGCCATAGCATTGTATCAGAATCTAAAATAGCTATTTGTTCTCCTTGCTCAATTACAACAATTGTTCCTAAACATTCATTTTTTTTTGAAATAATTAAAGTAGAAAGAACAATATGACTTGTACAAAGATATAAGTTTCCTACTTTCACACCTTTTGTTACTACAAGGAAACCTTTTGAAACATTCCAATTTTTATCATTAAAAGTAACTACACAACCCTCATCACATAGTTGGCCTACTAAAATTAAATTCCTACTCAGCCTTGGAACATTTCTTACCTCATGTAGTAGCCAATGATTCCCATTCTAAAACTTAATCTTAATTTTACCTTTTCCAACAATTTGACAGGGTTCATTATCTTCCAAATAAACATGCGCAAAATCTCCTTGGACATAATCAATGAAATAAGCTTTATGAGGTGTAGCATGAAATGAAGCACTAGAATCTAAAACCCATGAATCATCAACACTTTCTAAAGATAGAAGCAAAGCATCCTCTTTAGATTTGTTACTTACCACATTTGCCTCCTTGTCTCCATCTAATTTATTTCCTTCATTTTTCTTTTGATTCCAGCAATAATTCTTTTTGTGCCTTGGTTTCCCATAGTACCAGCAGTCATTCGGTCCTCTTGATTGAGACCTCCTCCCCTTTGACTTTCCTCTTGATTTCTCACAATTTCTAGAATTACTTCCTCTCGGTCATTTTGCCCTTGCTTTGTGCATTCAAAGCACTTCCTGATGTAGATCCACCTAAGGTTTTTCTATGAGTTTTCTCACTCAAAATAAAATCGATCACATCATCATATTTTAGGGTACTAGATCCAGGAACAAAATTACTCATAGCTATTACCAAGCCATTCCAACTTTCAGGCAAAGAACCCAAAATCAAGAGAGCCCTAATTTCTTCTTCACAATTGATACCCATAGAAGATAACTAACTAGTAATAGTATTAAACTCATTTAAATGATCTATAATAGATCCACCTTTTTCCATTTTCATATTAAATAAATGCTTCATGAGAAATACCTTGTTTAAAGTGAAGGGCTTTTCATACAATGTCGCTAGGATTTTCATCAATTCTTTTTTCATCTTTTCTTTTGTAATATTAAATGTCACTGATGATGCGAGGCATAATCAAATACTTCCAAGTGCCTTTATGTCCAAAAGATCGTATTCATCATTTGACATAGATCCCTAATTCTTGGCTTTGCCTTCCAACGGCTTTCATTAATCCTTCTGATAAAGATAGTCTTCCATTTGCATCTTCCATAACTGAAAGCTCTGCCCATCAAACCTATCAACCCTCAGCTTACCCTCATCTACCATTGCTCCCACTCAACCATGAAACTTTCCTACATAGGATAACTGAAAAACAACTAGGCTTTGATACCACTTGTTAGGATTAAGTCACAGACATAAATAACAATTACATACAAATATAACCAATAACATAAAATAATAGATCACACAGAAAATGACACAAGGCACCAAGATTTAGCATGGTTCACCCAATCCCTAGGCTAAGTCCACCAAACTACAAGTCCAATATTTTTATGATCCAGTGATTACAACCTGATTACAATCTATAATCCCTTACAACTCAATACCACCACAAGAACCAACTTTCCATCACACCATATGAAACAATCCCTAACCCTAATCCCTTTTATACAAGTATTTTAACCACTTTAGGGTTATAATTAATAATTACATGTCATCGCAAACTCTCGATAAAATAGGGCTAATTTTTTTTTTCAAGGTGATGCCCTGAACCCCAAAGAATTTATGAAGTATGTATAATACTTTCTTGATCAGTCATCGTAATCTAACAGTATGTATAATACTTTCTTGATCAGTCATCGTAATCTAACACTACTCTCTCTCTCCCATCCTCTACTCTCTCTAGAGCTACTCTCTCTCTCTCCCCCCTCTCTCATTCCCCACTCTCTCTCTTTCACACACATACACTTCCATCCTCTTCTCTCTCGCTCTCCCTCTCCCACTCCATCTCCCACCACCTACTCTCTCTCTCTCTCTCATCTCCTACTCTCAATCTCTCTCTCCCATCCTTTAATCTCTCTCCTCATCCCCTACTCTCAATCTCTCTCTCCCACCCTGTACTCTCTCACACTTCCTCTCTCTCGTATCCCCTAATCTCTCTCTATATATATCTCTCCTTACTCTCTCTCCCCTCTCCCATCACTTACTCTCTCTCTCTATATATATATATATATATCAATTCTTTTTTCGTCTTTTCTTTTGTAATATTAAATGCCATTGATGGTGCGACGCATAATCAAATACTTCCAAGTGTCTTTCTGTCCAAAAGATCCTATTCATCATTTGACATAGATCCCTAATTCTTGGCTTTGCCTTCCAACGGCTTTCATAAATCCTTCTAATAAAGATAGTCTTCCATTTGCATCTTCCATAATTGGAAGCTCTACCCATCAAACATATCAACCCTCAGCTTACCCTCATCTACCATTGCTCCCACTCAACCATGAAACTTTCCTATAGAGGATAACTGAAAAAAACTAGGCTCTGATACCACTTGTTAGGATTAAGTCACAGATATAAATAACAATTACATACAAATATAACCAATAACATAAAATAATAGATCACACAGAAAATAACACAAGGCACCAAGATTTAGCATGGTTCACCCAATCCCTAGGCTAAGTCCACCAAACTACAAGTCCAATATTTTTATGATCCAGTGATTACAACCTGATTACAATCTGTAATCCCTTACAGCTCAATACCGCCACAAGAACCAACTTTGCATCACACCATATGAAACAATCCCTAACTCTAAGCCCTTTTATACAAGTATTTTAACCACTTTAGGGTTATAATTAATAATTACATGTCGTCGCAAACTCCTGATAAAATAGGGCCAATTTTTTTTTCAAGGTGATGTCCTGAACCCCAAAGAATTTATGAAGTATGTACAATACTTTCTTGATCAGTCATCGTAATCTAACACTACTCTCTCTCTCCCATCCTCTTCTCTCTCTCGAGCTACTCTCTCTCTCCCCCCTCTCTCATTCCCCACTCTCTCTCTTTCACACACATACACTCCCATCCTATTCTCTCTCGCTCTCCCTCTCCCACTCCATCTCCCACCACCTACTCTCTCTCTCTCTCTCTCTCTCTCATCTCCTACTGTCAATATCTCTCTCCAATCCTTTACTCTCTCTCCTCATCCCTTACTCTCAATCTCTCTCTCCCACCCTATACTCTCTCTACCACTCCTACTCTCTCACACTTCCTCTCTCTCATATCCCCTAATCTCTCTTTCTATATATCTCTCCTTACTCTCTCTCCCCTCTCCCATCACCTACTCTCTCTCTCTCTCCCCCCTCTCCCATCCCATACTCTCTCTCTCTCACTTTCCCTCTCCCACCACCTACTCTCTCTCTCCCTCTCCCACTACTTACTCTCTCTCACACTCTCTCCTCTACCATCCCCTACTCTCTAGATCTCTCACAAACACTCCCATCCCCCCTCTCCCCCTCCCTCTCCCACTACCTACTATCTTTCTCTCACTCTCTTTCTCCTTCTCTACTCTTTCTCTCCCATCCTCCTACTCTCTCTCACATTCTCTCCCATCCCCTACTCTCACTCTCTCTCTCATCCCGTTATCTATCTTTTCCACCTCCTACTCTCTCTCACACTCTCCCATCCCCTACTCTCTCTCTTACACACACTCCCACCACCCTCTCTCTCCCTCTCCCACTCCCTCTCCCACCACCTAGTCTCTCTCTCCCATTTTCTACTCTCTCTCTACTCTCTCTCCTCTCCCATTTCCCACTCTCTCTCTCTCACTCTCACTCTCACTCTCACTCTCACTCTCACTCTCTCTCTCTCTACTCTCTCTGCCACCCCCACTCTCTCTCACATTTTTGCACTCTCTCCCATCCCCTACTCTCTCTCTCTCTCTCTCTCTCTCACACACACACACACACACACACACACACACTTCCATCCCCCCTCTCTCCCATCCCCTACTCTCTCTCTCTCTCCCCCCTCTCCCATTCCCTACTCTCTCTCTTTCACACACATGCACTCCCATCCTCCTCTCTCTCACTCTCCCTCTCCCACTTCATCTCCCACTGCCTACTCTCTTTGTCCCCCATCCCCTACTCTCAATCTTTGTCTCTCCCATCCTGTACTCTCTCTCTCTCCCCATCCCCTACTCTCAATCTCTCTCTCCCATCCTATACTATCTCTGCCACCCCTACTCTCTCTCACACTTCTTCTCTCTCCTATCCCCTACTCTCTCTCTTACACACATTCCCATTCCCCCCTCTCTCTCCCTCTCCCGCTCCCTCTCCCACCACCTACTCTCTCTCTCTCCCATTCCCTACTCTTTCTCTCTTGCACACACTCCCATTCCCCTTCTCTCTCCCACCGCCTACTATCTCTCTCTCTCTCTCTCTCTCTCTCTCTCTCTCTCTCTCTCTCTCTCCCTTTCTACTCTCTCTCTCCCATCCCCTATTATCACTCTCTCTCTTCCACCCCTACTCTCTCTCACACTCTCACACTCTCTCCCATACCCTACTCTCTCTCTTACACACTCCCATCCCCCCTCTCTCTCCCTCCCCCACTCCCTCTGCCACTGCCTACTCTCTTTCTCTCCCATCCCCTACTCTCTCTATCTCTCTCTCCCCTCTCCCATTTCCTACTCTCTCTCTTTCACACACACACACCCATCCCCCCTCTTTCTCCTCTCCCATCCCCTACTTTGTCTCTCACTCACTCTCCCTCTACCACTCCCTCTCCCACCGCCTACTCTCTCTCTCTCTCTCTCTCTCTCTCTCTCTCTCTCTCTCTCTCTCTCTCTCTCTCCCTCCCCCGCTCTCCCTCTCCCTCGCTACTCTCTTTACCACCCCCTAATCTCTCTCTCTCTCAAATTTTCACTCTCTCTCTCTCTCTCTCTCTCTCTCACACACACACACACACACACACACACACACACATTTCCATCTCCCCTATCTCTCTCTCCCACTCCCTCTCCCACAACCTACTCTCTCTCCCATCCCCTAATCTCTCTTGAGATACTCTCTCTCTCCCCTCTCTCTCATTCCCTACTCTCTCTTTCACACACATGCACTCTCATCCTCCTCTCTCTCGCTCTCCCTCTTCCACTCTGTCTCCCACCACCTACTCTCTCTCTCTCTCTCTCTCTCTCTCTCTCCCTCCCATCCTATACTCTCTCTCTACCACCCCTACTCTCTCTCACTTCCTCTCTCTCCCATCCCATACTCTCTCTCTCTCTTACACACATTCCCATTCCCCCTGTCTCTCCCTCTCCCACTCCCTCTCCTACTACCTACTCTCTCTCTCCCATCCCCTAATCTCTCTCCCCTCTCTCATCTCCTACTCTCTCTCTCTTTCACACACACTACACACTCCCATCCCCCCTCTCTCTCTCCTCTCTCATCCCCTACTCTCTAGATCTCTCACACACACTCCCATCCCCCCTCTCTCTCCCTCCCCCACTCCCTCTTCCACTACCTACTATCTCTCTCTTACTCTCTCCCTCTCTACTCTCTCTCCCTTATCCCTTGCTCTCTCTCTTCCCTCTCCCATCTCCTACTTTCTCTCTCTTCCACCCCTACTCTCTATCACACTCTCACACTCTCTCCCATGCCCTACTCTCTCTCTCTCACACACACACACTCTCATCCCCCCCCCCCCTCTCTCTCTCTCTCTCTCTCTCTCTCCCTCTCTTGCTCCCTCTCCCACTACCTAATCTCTCTCTACCATCTCGTACTCTCTTTTCCACCCCTACTCTCTCCCACACTTCCTCTCTCTCCCATCGCGTACTCTCTTTGCCACCCCTACTCTCTCTCACTTCCTCTCTCTCACATCCTCTACTCTCTTTCTCCCCTCTCCCATCCCCTATATTCTCTCTATCTCTCTCTCTCTCACACACATAGCCATCCCCCCCTTTTTCTTTCTCTTTCTTTGCATCTCTTCTTCCTTCTCTATGCACTAATTAGGTCTCAATAGTGTGTGCATACTATAGCATGCATGCACTACTGACACCCAAATTCAAAAGCTTTGAATAAAGTGCACACTATAGGGCATACACGCTATTCAAAGCTTTGCATTAAAACCAAGCCTAAGGCTTGGTTTTGCCTTGGAGGTCCAACCCAAAGTTTTGGAGTTTATAAATAGGTTTGAGACATGTTTTGGTGCAAACATACAAAAAATGATTGATTTTTCTTGTGTGCTCTCCTTCAGGATTCCTCATGTTTGGGCACCAATAAGATTAGGTTACATGACATTGTAGGTGTTAGCTACATAACTAGATAATTTATTTTTAATTTGAACTATTTCAAGCCTTTCATCTATAATTTCTTTTGAATGTATGTCCATTTTTTATCAAAAACCACCATGTACTAATTAGGTTGTAGATTTTTGCTCATTCATTGAATTTTGGAACAACTTATTTTTTTAGAAACTAGACTCCATTCTACACACTTTGAAAAAAAATAGCTTTTATTTTAGATTAGTTCTCAATTATTTCTAGGGAGAGCACACAAATATTTCATGCTTTTAGGATGTGCCTAGTTAAAAAATTCATTAAAAAAAATGCACATTATAAAATTACTTGAAAATTTTGGGATAAACTACATAGTGTTAAGTAAATTTTGACTAGAGAGATTAAATAATTTCAAAAAAAAATTAAAATTTTAGGCGGTGCACACTTTGTATGGTGTTATGTTTTTTTGGAATAAATAGTACCACTTTTTGTGGCCCCATTTTTTGAGGACCTAAAACTAAACCATTTTGAAAAAAAATTAGTAGTTTAGAAACTAGATTCAAAGGACTACGACTTTTTTTTTTGTCATATCTTAAAATTTTGAGTTTAACTATCCTCAAATTCTTGTTGAAGTTCAAAAATTGTTGATTTTAGGAAAAGGGTGTCCACTTATACCCCCCTTTTGGCACCACAACTTGGTGCACTTATCCTAGAATAGGCATCTGTTTATTCTTGAAATCTCTAAATTCTTAGTTTGTGTGCTATAGGTAGGAATTGGGAATAGGCATACAATGGGAATACATATTCATTTTATGTCAAAAAATTGAGTATCTCAATTCCACCTAAATAGGTGGAATTGGAATACTTATTCCTATTCCAAATTTTTTACTTTGTTAAAAAAAGAAAAAAAAATCAAGTCTATGAAAAATCTCAACACTCATTTTTTTGGTGGTCAAACTTTTACCAAGCTTTTATAAAAATGAAATGTCTTCAATTTTTTGTCACTAGTTCATAGCTCATTTCTGGAGGTTCGACTTCTAAACAAGTGGGAGTTACAAGTGCAGGTATGTGTTCTACATCATCTCTTTTTGGCTATTGATACAATCAGAGTAGGTTTATTATGTAGGGTGTCTTCTGTATGAAAACCCCATCAGGTTGGTCCAACCCTTTAACCAAAAATCCTCTATTTCTTTTTCCTCCTACTTTCAAGATGACCTCACATTTGTGATTTTATGAGGTGGGTATCCCTTCAGAGGCTTGGATGGGTAGTGGTTTGGCTTGTTTTTGTAAAACAACAGACCCAAATCTATTTCCCATATGACCAAGGATATAGTGATTTTTATCTACCATGGCTTCGATAAAGAGATCACCCTTGCCTGCACACTCCACTTGAAGCATCTAGGTTTTGTTCCACCTACATTCTTGAATTCTTTAAAACCCTAATCCAACAATCCCTATCTTGCAAGCTCATGGAAGACTTTTGAGGCACAAGATGAAACCTTATTGTAACAAATATTCTTTGGCCTTCTATTTATGGTCCTATATTGACCTTCTGCTAGATGATCCACATAATGCTAAATGAAACAAATGAGGGAAATCATGAGTCTACATCAGCCAAGTGTCACACTTGGGCAATAGGATTTGTAATTATCTCTTCGTTAATTTTTAGTTTCTAGATTGATGCATGAATTGATTTTCTATTACCTTACAGAGGAGTAACCCAATTGGGAAGTTATGACTTTCTTTACTCTCCATGGCTTACTTGCCACCATTGAGATTTGTTTGACAAGAAACTTATCTCCTTACTTAACAATACCCAAATTCATTGCAATCCCTACAACTCTTATGTTCATTTATGCTATAGGAATTTGGTTGTTCTTTCCACTGGTTACTAGATATGGCATAGATAAGATCATTTCTAAATACCATATTGTTCTTTTTCAGTCCCTATCTCCAACAAAAATCTGATTTCAGAATTTTCTTGTACTGAGTTTGCCAGAAATATCACTTGAATGGTTTAATATGAATGTGATAATTCATTGTTTAGTCTTGTTCTACATCTTATATTCAACTAAGAACTAGAGTCCATTTCATTGCTTCTAATTACACAAATTTGAATATGCCACAAGGAGAGCTTCAAAGATGACATTAGAATCTATATCCAAAAATTAGATTTCTATCAGTAATGAAAGTTTATAAAATTAGAATGTGAAGCTGGGTTTTCAATTATCCACCCATGGTTGTATCAAAATTTAGAAAGGATTTAATCTTTGGGGTTTTCTCCCAAAATATATGCTTCAAGTGGAGTGCGCGGGTGAGGGTGCTCTCTTTATGGAAGCCATGGTAGATAAATGGTCTATTATATCTACATATGTATTAGCCCTTGTTGTTTGATATACCATAGAGTGATGTAAAAGACAAGAAATCCCAAGTTGGTCTCCTAAAGTCAGAGGCTTTGGTCGTTTTTGATAAAACACAAAGTGCAACTCAAAACAATAGACTTAATTACACATGCAATTTTACAAATCACTACCATATAATCCATTTTTTATTGTAATAGTGTAAGTTCGAAAGTAGGGTTTAAATTTAGGTGCATAGTCATTCTTACTATACTATTACATCAAATAGATTTATAATGTTGGATCACCATTCTATTTAGAATTTGGATAGGCCACTTCATTATGTAAAAATATTAAGCCATGACAATGCTAGATTACCCATAAGATCTTTAGAAAATCTAACAAACATGCATAGAACTCTTTGCAAAGATGCAAAAAAATTGTGAATTCTTTACTATAGAGTAGGGCCCTGATTAGGGCACTACATTGATTAGGGATCCTAATGCTCCTTAGCTTTCTTAACACAAACTCAAATTGGGTGGCTAAATTTTGTATACTACAAGTCTTAGAGGCTTATAGATGATTTGAAAAAAAAAGCTATATGTTCTTATAGATATTTGCATTGTAAGAACAAGGTTGGGTGAGGATGGAATTTCAATTGTCAAGAACAATTTCCCCAACAAAATGAATCTACTGATAGGCATATCTACACTTGTTAAGGTTAGGATGGAAAGATTTGTCCATAAATATTAAGTATAAAAATCATGACAATGGCTTTGTTAGCGTTGCTTGTATGTTGGAGTACTTGTTATATTATCTCTATTATTAATTTGAATTTTATGTAAGGATTTTCTATTATTTATTTTTGAAGTCTTTTTGTTTAAAATTCAATGCTCTATATTGGCTTTTTGGTTTGTGTCTAAAATGGTTTCTCATCAGTAAGAGTCCACCTTTTGATAATGTCAATTGAGGGCATTCCAAAACTTCCAGATTACTAGGCTTCCCATTTGGACAGTTAATTGGAAATTGTTGATTGCAAGAGGGTTTACAACTAGATTCATATATGCTGATGGGCTCTATATTGTTATGGTTTATTTTTGCCCTGCTCATCTCAAGTATTACCATTAGTGTTCCTTTTTTGTTGAGACTTAGTGGGAGGGAGTGAACTTTTTAGGTAAACCAATATATCCAATTCCTAATCTCCATGTTGACTATGTCCTTCTTTGTCCCTCTCTTTTTTGACATCAATGTAGAAGCTGAATTTTAAAAGTGCTAGCTCTTTGATTTTTGGCA
The DNA here is from genome assembly GCA_028749045.1 of Cupressus sempervirens. Lineage (NCBI taxonomy): Eukaryota > Viridiplantae > Streptophyta > Pinopsida > Cupressales > Cupressaceae > Cupressus > Cupressus sempervirens. The sequence continues at coordinate 72,203,691 of CM053790.1, read as the reverse complement.
TTTTGATCACCATTTTTTCCACTAGTTCAATTCATTACTTTTGATGTTCTGCACTTTTTCATTTGATAAATACCATATTTGTTTCTATTTATAATGTTGTGATGGACTCCCATAGGGAACACATTTCTTTTAGCCATGTTGACAAATGATTCCCATAGTGTTAGTGCTTCATATATTTAGTATGGTACAATATTTTTAGTTCTTGTCAACAACATATACTGTGCACTTTTATTTTTTGTAAGTTTTCTAGCAATATAAAAGTTTCTTGTTGTAGCAATATGTCTTTCAAAAATCTTTTGATGAGCTTACATGAGGAGTTTAATGTGCCCCCAATTGCCACCCCTATTACTACTCCTACTTCCACTTCTTCTAGAATAAAAAAGTTGTATGGACTAGAGAAATGGAGAGAAAGATCCTAGATTTTCTCCTTCAGCAAGTCAATCTAGGAAGGAAAGGTAAAGGAGGTTTTTGTAGAGAAGCATGGATTGCTATCAAGAGGAGATTCAATCAAGAGTTGAAATTGAACCGTGGAATGGAAAATTTGAAAAACAAGTTGAAAACATGGAAGATGGGGTATATAATAATGGAGTTATGAAATACAAGTGGATTTGCTTGATATGAGATAACTCAATGTGTAGATGCTGAGGACAACGTATGGGATGAACTTCTAAAGGTAATATCCTCTTCAAAGTTTTTTTCAATACTAATGTCATAAAAGTATCTAATTATTTAATTTTGGCAACATGTATAGAGAAAATAATTTAGGACTGCAAAAGTGTAGAGGAGACATCCATTCAACTATTTTGATGATCTAGCAGTCATTGTGGGGAATGACATGGTGGAAGGAAGTGTAGCTAGAACACCACAAGATGTTGAAGGTGGTAACCTTTATGATGTTGTTGTTGATTTGGATGATGATGATGATTTGATCTGGATGATGATGATGATGATGATGATTTGAATACACTTGTGAACGGTGCTATTGATTTGGATGATGATTTTCTTTAGCCAAATTAGTCCACTACATCCACTATAAACATTCCTTCAACACAAATGACAAGGAGACCAAAGAGGAGGAAAGAAAGCATGGTTGCTTCTTTGGATGTAACATCTGAAAGCATCCATTTGGTATGAGAGGGAATTAATAAGTTGAAAACCATCAAATTTGATAAAGATGATACTAGGAAAGATGTTGCAGATTTATTTGCTACCTTGAAAGCAATCCCAGAATTAACCAAGAGATTATGACTATCACATTTGATAATTTTATGCAAGAACCAAAAAGAGCTATTTGGTTCTTAGAGATGGATGACTCCACAAGGGAAGATTATATTAGATATAAATTTGGAGGATTGTAATGATTTTATTCAAAACAAACATTTAAATCTCAATTTATTTTCTTTTAAGCTGAAAGATGTTGTCAAACTTTTGTATTGAACTAATGATCCAAATAGGATATTGTAATCTATTTTTGAAATCTATTTATGTTTCATGTCATTTTGATATTGTAATAGTTGTGTCAAACTACTATGACAAACTGTGAAATCAAATGGCTTCATTTATGTAGATGTTGAACATATGTATGGCATGTCCATTGTCTAAAAACATAGCAACCTTGTAGCTTACAATAATACCTATACCTTACAGTAAACCTGTAGCTTACAATAGTACCCTGTAGAAAACATATTAAAATCTACCATTTTCAAATTTGGAGCATTATCATAGTGCCACTTTAAAGATGTAGTTTACCATTGAGTATCATAGATGCAATAATAATAAAATGTGTCATTACAAAATTATTAACACTCATACCATGATGACTGTGGATGTGCCTTTATAATGCTAGATTCAGTGGGTCATGGGGCTTATAGTCACCCCATATTTATTTTCTTTCAGGTTACAATACCTAATGGTTAGGACAATGCCTAGGAACATGTAAATGAACCCTTTATTATCAACATTACATGAATAGTCAAATGCATAGCTCAAAAAATTCATTAATGTACAATGGGGTCAATTGTACTAGTTTAAGCTATTAATCTCATGTTCTCAAACAAACCCAAGCTAGTTAAACTTTTGACATCTGTACTCAAAGGTAGGCTATAGATAAACTACCTAGCAGGGTGGTGCCTCAGAATGGCTAGATTTCAGATGGTCCAGAGACATTGGGTATTCTATTAAATTGGAGAAGGAATTATCACATCCTTATGAACAATTAAATCAAAGTCTCATCCATTCATTCCTCACACCATTTGCATTACCCAATTGGAAATTGGATCAAAATGGATAGACCAATAATATTCCCATGCTTTCTTTACATCTTCTACCAATATGAATAAACTTTTGAAAGAGAAAACAAACAATTACATACCTTAATTTTAGGAAAATCCATGAAATTCTTAGCTATGTGGAGGACCATTTTATCCACGAAGATGGGAGCTATGTAAAAAACATTATTGAAATCTAATTGAAAAGATCATTAATTAGAAGGGTGGAAGTATAAAGATGTGTCACCTTTTAGGCTGACTTATCAGAATGACTGAATTTGAGTATTTTTATCTAAGAAATAATTTTTTCAAACATATGATCTTGATAAATTTATTATAGCTAAGTTATATAGTCTTACACTTTTCCAATTGGAAATGTCTATTGCATGCATGTTTTATAGTAGTTAGTATCCAATTACTAAAGAAATAAAATTATTTCTGAAAGCTAACATTTCAATAACTCTTACTATCTTTTATGACATTTTTTAATAACATATAAACACCATTTTATAGAGCTCAAAGTCAAGAATATTCTCATATAGATTTCATAGTGTTTTAATTAGATATAGTATATTATAATTAAAAAAATCTACAAGTACATATTTTAACACTCAAGAAGATGTTGATTTTGAGAATGAAAAAAATATTATATTATATTAGAAAATTTTAAAAATTATATAATGCTCTAGAGGAGAGAGTCCTCTTCAAGAATCTATAATTTTTATTTTGGTTGGAATAGATTTATTTTTAAAAATGTGGTGGGAGATGAAAATTATCGATTTAAATAAATTGAAATTTGAATCATTATAAAAGAGAAAATATAGGTCTAAACCCAATTTTTACTTTTGATTGTTCTAGCTACATATGCTATCTATAACATAATCTAAGATCAAAGTAAAATAAGTTTATTTCCATGTAGTTTTGTGGTGGGAACTAGACCCCTAATTTCTAGCATTTTCCAGAAATTAAAAAGTTATCTTTAAAAAATAGGAAATTATATCATTTCCTTTTCTAAAAAATTATTAAAAATTATAATCCTAAACTTCATCCATTTCTACACATTTTATTAGTTTACTTCATTTATAGATTCTAAATAATAATACAAGATTTATATGTTATTCAAGGTAAACAGTTATACTTTTCTTAGCCTTTTCCTTTGTAAAAGGGTGATACAAGTTTGTACTTTTACCCAATAAGATTGTTATAAGAGAGATTGTTATGTTTTCAATCATTTTTTTGTCATTTATGTCAAACCTACTATTTGGTGGTAAGACAATTGCTTATATGTTTCAAGTACTATCAGTTAGTTGATTGATGAGGAGGATTTGATCAACAAGATGTAGCAAAAGCACCTAGAGGAAAGGTTGAGTTATTATTATGTAATGAAGTACAAGGATTAGTTGAGACAATGATGACATGATGTATTGATGATCTACTTAAGGTTACAAAATGGTTGGCTACACTTAGAAAGTTTAGAAGAATAAGTTAAACAAAGTTTATCTGCCAAGCTTGACTAAGTGGATAGTAGGTGTCGAGCAAAAGTTAGTGCAAGCTAAGAAAAAAGTTAGTTGGAGCCAAGCGAAAAAAAATTCTAGTGGATGTCAAGAAAGATAGTAGATGCCAAGTGAAGTTTAGTTGATGTCGAGCAACATAGTATGTGTCGAGCATCAGAAGATTGATAATGTCGAGGTACTGCATTATGAAAAAAATTCATAGACTTTCCAAATATAAGACAAAATGTTTTTTTTCTTGTAACTTGTGAACTAGGAGGAAGATAACATTGATGAGCTTGTGGCATAGAATTTGATGTATTTTTTGGCGAATTCAAATGGATTCTAGGAGAAGTTTCTAGAATTGACCTGATATGGGGTAGATACATTGTATCCTACCTAATCCATCCAAAACCCTAATTATGATGATGGATAATGAGTGGAAAAATATTCTAATTTCCTTTGTATAGGAATTTTTGGGCATGAAGAGAGAGATTGGTGTCATGTGTGAGAACCTTAGGAGGAGAAGGAATTAAGGGTTTTGCTTCATCAAGTGACCTAAAAGAAGTCTCTACAATGGCGTACTAAGAAAGAAGGCTTAAAGAGATTAATACTTGAAGGTTGAACAAGTTGTCAGAGCTGCAAAGTATGAAAGCCAAGTAGAATTGAGGAATGAAAAAAGATCTATAATCTGTAAGTGAAGTTGTAAGTTGTATCAGATCAAAGCTCTACTATTACTCTCTAACAATTGTATCAGTCTAGGGTAATCCATTGGATTAAAGTTGACTTAAAAACCATTGGAAAATCCTTTAATAGGGTGACATTCCAAGTGAATGGCCTAAAATCCTCTAACAAGGCTCACTTTTAATAGGGTGATTGAAATCCCTTAATCGGGTCACATTTAACAGTATGTATTGTAATCTTTAACACGGTTGGCCTTTCAAAAGGCATCACTTCAAAAGAGTGAAAAGGAGTAGCATGTTACTGGTAGTTTTTCCCAAATTGGGTTTCCATGTTAAATCATTGTGTCAAATGTGTTGTGTTTCATGCTTTACATTTCTGCAATTTGATTAGATAGTAACCTGCATGTTTCAAGTATTTACATATAAAATATTTTTGACAACCATCCGATGTAGTGTCGTCACAAGCATACCTAGTCATAATCAGCTGGATTGAGTGACAAAACCAAGATTCATAAATGAAAGATTGTCTGAGTAATGAAAACTAAACAGAAGAAAACACACATACATGCACTAAGAAAAATTGATGCAATCATAGCTACTCATGATAGTTGTTTGGGTTCCCATTCCCATAGCCCCTAAAAGATAGAATAAACCATTTATTTTCCTCTGGTGATGTCCTACTGATCATTGGAAATGTCAGAATCAAGTCCAACCCATCTATCATTCTTTATTTTATCTTTCTCAAATTAACAGTTAACCACAGAAAGCCATCTTCTTTTTGATACACCATCCAAGCAACCATTCTTGATGATAGAGCTCACAAAAATTGAGCTTTGGATAAACTTCTCATTGAACCTTATTACATGTTGAGGAGAACAAGGCAAGCTCTACAATCATAAACAACATAGTAATGAATCATTCAATATAGTCTCTTGATGCTCAAACAAAGCCCATAATAAAGAATAAAGTTACACCCTTTTTATGCGGGGTTGTTTAAGAGAAAAAATTAAAAAGGGACATCTACAAGTACTCTAAGATCCTTGAATAAATAATTAAATGAGAAAGAAAATGAAGAAATAGGGACAATGGAGTAAATAGGGACAGAGAGGTTTTGACATGTCTCCTTGGACCATACCTTAATGCATAAGTTGCCTTCAAACATAAGGTTTTAAAATAGCTAATGTTCCATTTGGGGTGGTTTCAAAGGCAAGCCTTTTGAAGGGTGGTAATATAAATTCCACATATAGATGATGTGGTAAAGTAAATTTGTTCATGTACATTGGATGTGCTTAGCAGCATGGTGCTTTTGGAATTTCTTTCAATTTGAACTTAATCTGATTCTTGGTGCCTTCATATAATTAAGTATAGCTACATAGTTGTTATGGGATATAGTAGGATTGAACACCACAAGATTTTTCTAGGTATTGAAATGCGAAGATAAATTCCCTAGTCTTGAAGGGATGTAGAAGATGAATGATAATTTAGAAAAGATTTAATTCAAATGATCATATAAAAGATTTATTTGAGGTCATTATCATTTTATACATTGGATTCTTTTATAATGAATGTATATAAAATAATATATCTTGCTAATCAAATGTTACATTTTTTTTGTATTTGTTAATATTTTATACAGGTTTGATGGATTTAAATTTGCCAATGTGTGAGTGTGGCGTTAGCCATGTAGTATTGAAGACCTTGCACACAACAAATAATCCAAAATGTAAATTCTATTATTGTCCAAATGGAAGAAAGGTTATTACTAATTTTTGTTGTATGGTTACATTTTTTGTATCGACTAATTGTTGTGGACACTACTAATTTAGAATTTGTATTTTAGGGTGATAGTGGTTGTAATTTATTTTAGTGGGTTGATGATGTCCCCCCCACATCTACCGTAGCACATGAAAGTACTAATTGCAAGTTGTGCAGGGCCCGAGAGAGTAAAAACATGTTTCTCCGAGGCATGTTGGGAATTATAATTATTTCAATCTTACTATTCTTTTGGGACCATATGTGTAAATGTAGTTAAAAGTCAAAGCACCTATTGTACATTCTAATTTTATTTTATGATTGTGAATAGAAATGTTGGACATATTTAATAATGATTTGACTATTTTGTTGTTTGGAACTTGTTTCTGATCATACTGCGGTGACTAATTCTATTAAAATGATGAATAAATTATACTAGTTTCATTACTATTTCAATTGATTGTGTCTAATTAAAAAAAGCAATTCCATATTTTAACTTAAATTTAAAAATTGAAAAACATAAAAAAAGATCTGTTAAGTAATCTAACTCATTCAAATGTATAATGAAAACAATATTAAATAACAATTAAAAAAATCTTATTCCAATTCTACTTTTGCACAACCAAATAGAGATTATAAATATTCCCTATCAAATTCTAGGTGAACCAAATAGAGAAGAGGAATACATATTCCAATTTTATATTCCTGAAATAACAAACCTAGAATAGCTATTCCTATTCTTGTATTGCTATTCTGCTTGCCAAACGAGCCCTGGGTGATGAAGTCATTTTCTAACCCTTAACGTGGTCATATTAAAGGGCAATGAGTGCGTATATTTTAAAATCCACCATATTTTAAGAAGTATATACCTCACAATGTGAATATCTTATATTTTAATGAGCAAATTTATGTATCATGAATTTAATGATAAAATTTGAGCTTATGATATAAAACACTTGGTTCAATCACTTTAAATTAAAAGGCAACACACACAATTTTGATGATAAAAAATTGATATCTCAGAAGAAAATCCTTGTTTTGGTTTTTATCTTTATAGTAGAAATCTATAAGGTCTATGTCAATTGATAATAGAAAGGATTCCATAATTCATTTTGTGGTTAACACCAGTGTGGAATAAATTTCTTCATGAAATCAAAAAACATAGACATTTATTGATGTTATTCTACTTTTCTATTACTAGCATCCAAGATAGCTAAAAAAAATCAACATTTCATCTATTAGTAGCAAAAATATTTTAATGTTTGACCAACTATAATGTTATAAATGTCACAAGGAGTTCTATAAAAGAATGAACTATTTTGTTAAATGTTGTTGTGAGTACCCTGGTAATGCAAAATGTGCAACATTACATAAGGTATGTAAACTATTTGACAAAATGTGTAATGGAAATGTGATTTCATAGAATGCTATGATAGAAAGAAATACACAAAATCAATTTTCTAGAGATGCTCTCAAACTTTTGAGGTCATGAGAATTTTTTTTTCATGCTCTAACTATATAAGCTTCACTTGTATTTTGTTTAGCATGCAATTGTATCAAATTAGTCAACAAGGGATCTAATTGGAGAAGTAGATGAGTCAAAGAGCCAAAGTTCCTACCTTTGGTGTAGTAGGTTCTTGGGTAAGAATTGAGTCATATTGTACATTTAGATTTTTTAACATTTAATGATGGTGACATATTAATAAATTGTTTATCTAAAGAGTGCTAGGTAAAGAAATATAGAACTTTGTTACATGGGTGGTCTTAAACAAAATATTGAACATAAGCATTATTAAAGTATTTGTTATTACATTAACTACGTGCACTACATCTACTTGCACGATCATTTAATGCACCTTCCATAAAGTCATTAAACATCCTTTAAATATATTTTTAAATGCAACCTATCAAGTAACTCAAGTCATAAGCATAAGTTAAATTGTTTTTTGTTAAAAGTGCACAAATTTTAATTCTTGCAATAAGAATCTAACTTGATTTCAATTTAATAATAATTAAAAATTGAAAAATATATTATTTATAATAATTTTGTCAATAACATACAAATTCTACAATGCATATAGAAATGTACAATTTAATTATTTTAATATAATTAATACATGATTAATAAGAAATTACAATGAAATATTTAATTTTAATTAAGATTGCTCAAGATGCCATCCACTAGTAAATTTTGAGCCAATTTTTGATGAAATTTGGTAGAAATTTTGACTCATGTTGGTCAAAATTTTGACCAAAGCTTTGGTAAAAAATATTGCATTTCGGCTGACCCTAATTGGTGATTCTTGGTCAAAATTTTGACTAAATCTTGGTGAAAAACTTTCAAGAATTGGTCAAAATTTTTACCAATCCTGGTCTATCCCTCGACTAGGATGCCATGGTCATGACTAAAGGGTTGGTCGACATTTCGACCAAATCTTTGTGTAAAACTTTCAAGAATTGGTCAAAATTTCAACCAATTCTGGTCTGTCTCATGACCAGAATGCCATGGTCACAACCAAAGGTTTCATCAAAATTATGATCGAATCTTGGTGAAAATTTTTCAAGAATTGGTTATAATTTCAACCAATTCTAGTCTATCCCACGACCAGGATGCCATGGTTACAACCAAAGGGTTGGTCAAAATTTTGACCAAATCTTGGTGGGAAAACCTTCAAGAGTTGGTTGAAATTTTGGCCAATCTAATTTTTTTTTAAAAAGAAAACATGGGGTTGTAGTGGATATTGATTACCATCAATATGCTACATAGCTACTATAGAAATTTGCTATGTGTGTGAATCCCCCAATGATACCTACCCATGGACTCTCTCTTAGATCATCTTCTTCAATCACTCAACCTACACAATTTTGAAAGAGTCTTGGTAGTGATTGTTATTTTATAGAGCATCTATTCAAAAATTTTGAAGTTGATCTAATGGTGAGCCCTCTTCTAGCATTAGGTGGTTACTTGGCACTCTAGTAATTTTTTATGTACCTATCATGGCTAATGGGAGATTTGATAACGAAAGCTCCCAATGACCCTCCAATAGAATTAGTGTTGGTGTTCAAGAAAGACATGTTTTCTAGATTTCAAATATTAGCATTAACATCCTTTTTATTGGAGGGTCGTGAAGCATCCGGATTTCTATGTGAGGGCTCACTAAAGTCATTTGTATGCAACTTTATTAGTACAATTTGTGGAATATTTTGGCAACAGTTGTCATTCCAATGTGTCCTTGTGGTTGTCTGGAAAGTGATCTAAAGGGCTAGCTATCATCTAGCAGTTGGGATGCTTATCATGAGTGATGAGGGAGCTTTTGTTATTGGAAGCTCATTGTGGCCATCAAATAGAGTCATTTCTTGTGTGAGCAAAGGATGAATGTAGTCCCAGATTCAAAATAAAATCAATGACATCAGATCTATAAGAGTGGAATAAAGCAGTAAGTTGTCTGCTATGTCCAACTCCCTAAAGTTGCTTTTCATTCTCACTCCATTGGCACAAATTTGGGAGTGTGGTTAGACAACGGTTGTCATTCTAGTGTGTCATTGCAATGTTAAGGGTGGAGCATGTATCTAACACTTGGGATGTTTGTGCAAGCGAGTAGGGGAGCTTTTATTGTGCAACCCTGGTCAGACAGAGCAGAGCTATTGGCACCATTAACAACCACAAATGATTCCTTAAGAGTAGAGTTTGAATCCATGAACCATTAGGGGTGTCAAGTTTGATCTTTTCAAGAAGGCCCTTTAATGAATCAACCACCATGAGGATGCACATGAAGATCTTCAATGACAACAAGGTTTAAACATAAATGCAATAACCTAGCATGAGCTAAATATAGCATGACATTCTCAAAAGGCTCAAAGGATTTCATATAATTGAATTTATCAGCACTTTCCACAAGTATTAGATAAATTAGAGTTGAAAGCTTCTTGCACTAAATTTGACTCAAGAGACATCAAATATATTTGTATTGAAAATAATACTTCTTAAAAAACTCATTAACCCAAGTATTTATTGCATGCATGTAGAGAATCACATGAATACATACACACATGTTACTCATTTATATGACCAATGATGTTTAATTCTAGGACAACCATCTACATCCATATGTAGCAATCTCAGATTATATGAATATCACAAGCAATTTCCTGTTTCTCCTCTTTATTCCTATCAATAATTTCAAAACACATTCCTTTAGCATAAAACCATTTCCTCCAAATTTCATAGGCCAGGAAAAAATCACAAGCATTCTTGAGGTTCATTTTGGATACCTTAAGGTGTAGTATCATATTTTAGCAATTAAGATAGGGATCTTCTATAACTTCCTGCCAAATGTCACTAAAAATTTTGTACATAAAAGCATTTTTCTTCAGTCAACAATGTAAACTAATAATTCTCTTTGACCAACTACAACAAACATTTACATACATTTGATAGATTTAGTCAATTATTAATAATATATAAATTTTCCAACAATTTCCCTTTGATTAAAAGTAAATCAATTTGTCAACAACTTTCCTTTGACCAATTTGTCAATATTGTTTCATCTTTCATCAATTCAAATTCATGTTGGACCACTACATTTAGAGGTCATATTTCTCCATTTTGCTAATGTTTTTCCTATATATTCATTTTCATGGAATCATTTTTGTTTACAATCGCCAAAATTCAAACTCTCATTGGATCACTGCATCCATAGGTCAGGTGTCTTTATTGGGTTGATGTATCTACAAGAAATGTGTCTTCATGGGACTATTGTGCTCATAGGTTGCAGGCTTTCACTTGATTGCAATAAGAGCTCATCTTGTTGACAAAGGTGCATTACAATGGTCAAGTCATAACATTGTCATATTAGTCATGAACCCTCATCAGACTATAGAGTTCATAGGTCATGTGTCCCCACTAGATTGATGTGTTTGCAAGATATGCACATCTTCACTAGATTGTTGTGCTCAAAGGTTGTAGGCCTAAGGTAATAATATCATGGGCAATAACTACCTTTAAAATTTGATCACATCAACAAATTTAAAAGTCAGAAGGCTAATTTACCATGAATTTTGGAAATTTCATGCATTTAATTGTGTGTAATTGTTTGAACAACCTTTTGAATCTATCCTCTTTTTAAAGAAAATTGTAAGTTCTCTTCTTGTCATTAAATGTGTGGTGGAGTGGTCAATCATAACATTGTTGTATCACTTTGTTTTGCATATCTTGTTCTTCAACCTGATGATGGATCACGTAGTGTGATTCAAAACATTGATGGTAAAAGTCTTAACAAAATCAAATCCAGAAACATATCATTGCAATTGTTGTAATAGTCATCAAAATTCAAAGCCTCATCGAATCATTGAGCTTGTAGGTTATGGCATCTCTTTTTGACTAATATTTTTGCAAGATGTGTGCCTTCATACAGTTGTCTTGTTTTTAGACTATAGGTGTTTACTTGATTGTTGTGATAATGAGTTTGACCAAGGTGATAATGCCTCAAAAAAAAAGACCCCCCAAGTAGCATTCTAAAAAGTAAATCCAATGAAAACAAGTCCATTGAGTAATCTCTCACTTACTGTATAAACCTAAATAACCCACGTTAAAAAAGTGCATTATTTTATCTATGTCATATTAATCTATTTTAAAAAACAACCCCAAAGGACCCTATTATAAACTATGTAGGTATCTCTTTCCCTTCTAGACCAATATACAGATTCTATTTGCACCCATTGAATTCATTCATTCATCAGCATATATCATTTTTAAATATAGACTATCATGATATTTTAGAGTAGGTCTGATTAGTTACAAACCATTGGTAAAGCAAGGGAAGAAATCTCCTAGCTAGCTGTTGATGATGTATGCATCAGAGTCTTTTGGAATGGTTCCTCTTGCCAACACATCTGCTATCACATCTTCCACATTTGAATTCCACCATTCCCCTTTACACACCATAGATAAAAAAATTAAATTAGCTCATACTTCAACATTCAATAAGAGACTTTGACAATAAACTAATTTTACTTCATAATTCATTATTGATAAGGACTTTAACAATCAACTAAATTTATTTCATAAGCCAATATTCATAGGAGACTTTGTTGAAAGCTATAGCCTAAAATGATTGGGATAGTTATATGATATGAGATCTCTTATATCATTTATTATGATGGAAAAACAAATGAATAACAAAAATATATGACTTTTAACAAAGTAAAGCTTTTAGATAGAGAACATAAAATGTAAAAGAGGTTTACATTGAAGAAAGGGGGGATGCGTATGTAGAGACGAAATTTTCTTATTTTTTATTCATTAACTAAATGAAAATGCATTATCTAAATGAAAATACAATAAAAGGGTGTAGTACACATTTTGATATCTATATAGACAATATGAAAAGAAATACCTAACCAAAACAATAGGAAACTCAACAGCAGGTTTAGGAAAAGGGTAAGCCTTTCCAAGTTGGGGTTTAATGATCAAAGCTCCATGTATTGTGGCTCTCAAGTACATAAATGTGCATGCCACCACAACATCCCTTCTTATTCTATGATTGTAAAGTTGTATGTAAACTTGTTCCTTGATTTAATGGGAGATTGTGTTATGTACGAAGCTCCATCTATCCAACATGATATCAACTACTTCACCCCATGCCTAAAATAATCATAAATATTAAATCTTAACAGAAGATCTATCTAATGTTCATAAAAATAAAAATAATGAGGGCATGGGTAGTATAAATCTGGGAACAAGGAATCAACATGCATTGAAAGTGAACCACATCAAACATATTAATGTTCATCTTAACAAAGTTTTTTTTGGACCTTCTAAGATAGAAAAATTTATATCTATCTATAATTAATATATCTATTCTCATTGATTTTATGCACAAACAATTTCCTCTCTACAAAATTTTATATAAAATATTAAATATATCCAAATCACTAAAGATAGTTGTCTTTTCCTTAAAGAAAGAAAATTAATATGGTTGTCTTTGAGCTAAGGATCTACTAGAGAAAGAGAACTAATATTAGGTTAGCTTATGTATAGAACTCTCATTCTTATCCCCCTCATCGCTAACATTTTCTCCTTGTCTATGAACTAAGGATCTACTAGGTTGTAGTATTTGAGAGTAGAGAAAGAAAAATATAATTGAATTTCAATGCTAGTAGAGAAAAAAGTGAGTGTTAGTCCATGAGAAGAGAATGATGTGTATGGCATGAACATATAAGTCATCTAGTCAATGATGTTATAGCAAGGTTTCCTTTTGGTAAGATCAATGGTTGGTCTTGCAAAAACCAACTATAAGAGAATGGCAGTAAAACTATAGACATGACTAAATGGTGTAAGATGGTAACTCGTACAATAGTCAGGATTCGTGTAACTAGCTATCCCTTTAACAAGGTTGCTCACATGTGACTCACCACCTAATTAATCTATCCTCACAAGCCCAAAATAAAATACTTTTGCTTCCATTTCATTGTCCACCAGGATATTGCTAGGCTTTATGTCTTTGTGGATGACGGTAGGCTTGCACTCTTCATGCAAGTGACTAATACTTGCACTTGACCAAATACTAGAAAATATTCATTCTTTTCTAATGGTAAGATTGGCAACAATAGTTCATATTAGAACTAGACAAATTTAAGCCGATCTATTTAACCGATTCATATGAAATCATAATAGTTTCTCTAATAAAACCTATTTATTAGTATAATTTTACATAGTCATCTAAACAAATAAAAATCTAAAATGTGTCATATAAATCTAGTTTTAAGAACAACATTAGTAAACATTTTGTCACCCAATTATGGGTCAATATGCTCATTGTTCTAATTAAAAGAAATATAAAATGTTATCAAATAAAGGCTACCTTTAAGCATCACATACTAAGGAATAATTTAAAATTATAAAAATAAGTCAACATTTTAGCCTAGAATCAAGCCTTAGTGTGTGATGTTTAAGTGGTCCAACAAATAAAATAGGAATAAAGAGTAACTTTCTATACCTTTTGCTACACCAATTGCTATTTGAACCCATTGTATCCATGTGAATTGCATATTCTTTTGACCTATATAAACATCCCAATTATCATTGAAGATACAATAAACTAGATGTGAAGATCCTATAGAAATATATGTACTTGTAATATGTTCCAATAGAGAGCCATTGGGTATGTACTCATATGCCAAAAAATTTTCCCCTATATGAGATGAGAAAATAATACATTTAATAGTGATTTTTCATTAAGTAAAATAGGAGAGGGTATGAATTCTTAATAAAAATTAATATCAATTGCAAAGATAGAAGAAACTAGTTACCTACTAAAGTAATCTATAAGCTAACTTGATTTCATCATAGAGACTAAATTGTGATTTTGACAAGTAAAATATTCTAAGAATAGAAAATCAATTGACGAACTAAATTTATTGCTCCCATGAATAGAACTAACTACAATATCAACAAGTATTTAGAGTAGTTAACTCCAATATCAACAAGTATTCAGAGCAGTGACCTGTACATTTATTAACCAAGTAACCCTTTGTTGATCATATAGGATCCTCTTAATCTGTTTAATGTCAACCAATGGTTTTCTTTATTGGCTTCCTTTTTATCACATTGATTGGAGTTTGTTGTTTGACCAAAAATAAATGTATATAAAGACAAAATAAATTGATACGAAGAAACAAATAAACAAAATAAATTTGATTTGCATGTACACTGATGAACATAGAAATCATGATTATTTGCATTTCTTTAATAATTCACATTCTTCCTCACAAGTTTGTTCTTTTACCTTAGTTGATAATTTCTCAGGCCCTACTAGTTGCACCAACTATGAAATCTTGAGTCATCAATGGTAAAACCAAGTGAAGAACAATGCTCATGACATTGGGAGGTAAGTAACTCCGATTCCAAAATTGCTAATGAAAGAAAAGTATGTTTGAAGAAAGCAAGAATCTGCTAAAACCAAGTGAGATGAAATAAAAGGTTGGACAAGACAAATGGTGTTGGATGAGGTTGTGGCCTATCCAAGATAATAAGGATCTTTTATGAAAATAGATTAAAAAGGGATCCTAAGTCAAACCCTTGGAGACCTAGCCTAGCAAAGATCATTGTTTCCAATGTGTTTGTTGATGCTGATACTATTTAAGCTATAGCTAGTAATTACAAAATTGAAACAATGATTGTGAGAAGAATAGATAGGAATTATTTATTAGTCATGTATGTAGGGAATATTATAGAGAAAATATGACATGCAACTTAATATACTTTTCAATGAGGACCTAATAACCTAACTTGTGTTTTGAGTTTGACATTGTTGCTAAAATTGAAAGGATTTTGTATAAGAGGATGATGCATTGGAAGAAAAATAGAAGTTTGAAGAATTATGCTTTGTTATGATAGTTATTATTATTTCAAAATAGTGTTATCTTCCATCACTCAATGAGATTAATAATGTCGGAGGGAAATGGAGAAAGGTTACCAATTCAACTCTGGTTTAGAACTTGAGATAGACATAGTAAAGGTCATAATTATGGGATGTTCCATGAATCTCAACATGAATCTTTGTATGTCATAATTATAGTTAAGATACTCTAGAATATTTGTATGCATGTAATGGTAGAAAGGTGAAAGAAAAGGATCTTGGATTGATCCTAAGTTGGTGAACCAAGAATGTTCTTATGTTTAATAAAAACATGCACACAAGCTTGCTTGCACATGTATTTTATAAATTTTGGGAACATTGTGAGGTGACTTCTTTCTTCAAATTAGCTTGTTGGTAGTTACTTTTTTTGTAATCTAGTTTATCTCAAACTGCCTTGCATGATCAATGATTTTAAAAAGATTTCCCTTGCATGACTTGCCTATGCAATCTCTTTCTTCATCACCTAATGTGATACTTGTATACATCAATTGAATGCATTACTTTATGATCCCATGTATCCTTTATTTAGCATTTTTTTGTTGAAATTGTGATGCATTAATATGTTCATGAAAGTGGGTAATGCAAGCAGTTTAGCAGAATTAGATTTAGAGATTGATTGGAATGTTGGTTGTGTAGTATGAACAGGATAGCTCATGATCAAATCCATCACCTTCAACTTCATGATCAATTTAGTGCACACTAAATCCATCCATTTATGTAGAAACTTGAATCAGAAAATAGCAAGCTATGCTGAAATAGTAGGGATCCATCTGAGATCTCCTGTAGTTGGCTATGTGTAACTAAATGGATAAAATAAGCTGAAGCAATATTTGGTACATACATAGATTTTCTATTGGGTGTGTCTATGATGTCATCATCACATTACTATTCTCATTGTGCTTGTCCCCTATGTTCCATCTATCCCTTTATGTAAATTGCTTGATATGACTACAATCAGAGTTCCATTTATTTTATTAGTTTTTCTTATTTATTCCACCATTTTTTTGTTCATGGTAATGTAATAGGAAGACATTATTTATCATCATTTAGGGAACCTCCAAAAATGTGCAATGAATATGGTTGAAATCATTTTATTTTATAATTTTTTAATGTATTAGTGTGGCCAACACTAGAACTTTTCGGAAACCTTTAAATGGCTTGCCTGGTTTAGAATATTGATTAACTACATATTTGATTCCCCTAAAATTTAGCTCAAACATAAATGATGCAATATGTAGTTGTAAAACTGATGTGATCGATATTACAATGGTGGCATTCCCTTCTTGGGTCTTTGTTTGGATCATACTCTTCATCTTGTATTTATCTTTAAATGCATAATCTAGACTCTTAACATTATTATTTTCCATTTTTCCGACAACAATAGTCCTATTTGCAAATCTGATCTGATATAGTTCAGGCCAAGATTCCATGAAGTAAGGCACTAAGTTTCACATAAATATGCCCCACTAACGTGAAACGCCCAAGCTTGGACCCTAAATATAAATGCCTAGGCCTAAATGGATAATGTCTAAGCCTAATCCATAAGAAGGCCCTAAATAAAATGTGGGCTCAAAAATCCAATTTTAGATACAACAAGGCAACCTTCATAGCTAAACTTGTGAAGAAACTACCCATATCAAGCCTTCAAATCCAAATATTTTTTGTTCAAAGCTCTACTCATGAGCTTGGATAAGGTAGCATTTGGGCTTAAATATGTACAATAAGCCTAAAATTCATGAATGTAGCCCTAAATATGAGCATATGTGCCAAAGTCCAGGCCCTAAATGAGACATGTGGGCTCAAATTTTTTAGAACTGACCTAAATGTGAATTAGATAAGATCTATGATGGTGAACATCTGGACCCAAAAGCATACACCAGGCTTAATATCATCAAATGTATGGATTTGATGAAACTAAAGTAAATGCAGGTTTAGGCCTAAATTTAAATTCAAACCTTTGAACCTGGGCCCCATGGAATGGGACCTAAAGCTTAGCACAAAGTTTGATGGAAAGACCCTAAATTTGGGAAAACATAGCCCCAAAATTCTACATATATGACCTTGAAATTTTGAGTCTAACCTAAATTCCAATTACAAATACCTAAATAGATGATGTGTGGGCTTGCTTTTAATGAAGACCAAAATTTGGGCAAAAATTTTGATTTAGTATGTCCCCATAATGAGGCATGTAATGTTGAATTACAAATCAGACTTTAAATTCAAATAAATAAGACTTTAATCAGTCCCTAAAAAGTAGTATGTGGTCTTGCATCCATTCACCCAACCCAGTTCAATTTAAATCAAACTCCTTACCATAAACTTGGTCACAAACTCAAGATATAGACCTTAAAACTCTAAACATGAGCCCTAAATCTAGGAACAATAAATCATGAGGCACTAAATCTAGCCTCTACTACAACAAATGGACCAAATTAGTTATGTGGATTTTTATTTAATACAAGACCTCACAATTTTAAATGAAAAGTTGCAAAGCATAAAAGCCAATTCCCCATAGCCTCAAGTTTAACCACTAGACACCCAAATTTAACTAGGGGATCCCTACATGAAGAAAATTGATCCAATATGGAGGTCTTCAAAATCCAAGATTCCAACTAGAAAAAAGGAAAATATTTAATAAGGAGGCTACAGGTTCACTAGAAATTATATTGCCATTAAATATATGATGGTAAATATTAAAATTAGTAGCCCCACAAGGAAATAAATTGATCCAAGATGCCATGTCTATATAAAAAAGGCCACTTTTACACTTCAAAAGAAGTTTGTTCAAGCTTATTGCAGGCACATCTGAAGTTCAAACTAGTGGGGTAGAGAATTTTTATTTTATTGATTATTTTATTACATAGCTACATAAAGGATATGATGTAATTCAACATGCAAAATTTTCCCCCCATATTTGATGCTAAAGTTGGACAAATCTCAAACATTTACTAGGAATTGGGTCTAATTTTAACCACTTATCAAAAAATTAAACTTTGATTTCAATCCCTATCAACATTTACTACTAAGAGGAATAGGATTACAAGAATTTATGAACAAATTAGTGTCTGATTTCATTCATCTTAGATATATATAAGGCATAAGTTTAATTAAACTAGTCTCATTCTTCAAATTTTTTTCTTCTCACAAAAATGTTGGTATTGTGGATAGAGATCTACAACCATTTTTAGAACAATATAGTTTTGCAACAACCTCTGTTTCTCAGAGCTCACTCAAATATTTTTCTAGCAATATAGTGAAATTGAATAAGGAGAAGTGGTATGAGCTCTCGAATTTTGAAATGATTAAACTTCTAAGTTTTTCATGTCGTTAAAGTACTACATTTTCTAATTTCAAAGTCTATTGTTAAAGTTTTAAATTTTGATTTTAGAACTTTGGTAACTATTAACTTTAGAATTTAATTTAAGTCTGATAAAAACAAAGAAAAATCATGGAAATAGGTGGTGGAAATCCAAAGTCATATCCAAGTAAAAGAAAAACCTATTAGCAAGGGAGAAGGAAGGAAATGAGGAAATAGAGAAAGGGTTAAGGAGCTAAAAATGTTGAAAATTCTAAACCACAAAGGTTGGCACAAATAAAATCTAATAAACAAGATATGACTCCTAAATCCACCTTCACCTCCAAATAGGAGCACATTGGCAATATCAATATTGTCCCATTTGATATGAATCTAGTAAGGGATAAAATATATGGAGTCCTCAAATCCAAAGAAATCAAGAAGATAATTAAGAATGGTATTGTGTGACCAATGGTCTTCCCACCTACACATGAATAGACAAAATTAGTCTTGGAGAAGGCAAGAAACTACAATCCAACTACTAGACAAGTGTTCACACCAAAGATAAACATTGGATTTCTACTTACAAAAGATGTTATGAGGTTACTTTCAACATCCTAGAGAACATGATAGGTATTTGTTGCATGGATACATACATTTTGGGGAGAAAAGAGACATATCTTTATTGTTATACCCTTGCAAATATCCTAATTCCATAGGATACTTGTATAACTAGCTTCGAATGGATAGATTCCTGAATATGGAATTTCATAGATCTTTTGGTAGGATATTTGATCCTTGGGACTAGTTTCTTGTCACCTTTAGGTCCTATGTAGATCATTACTTTCCAACAATAAATATTTTCTACTCTAACTTATCACCTAAACTAATAGGATCTAGCAGCTCACTTGAGATGTAATAATTTCCAAGGAGGGTACCTTCATTATATGGGTTAGTAGAGAGAGACATAATTTATTGGGAAAGAAAGGTGTCAAAATGCCATGAATTCAACTAGACTAGTCTGAGCATGTAAGAAACCAATTAGCAAGTCCCAACAACTAACATAATATAGACAAGATACTCATAACATGGAATGAAGGATATCAGCAAGTTTCTTCATAATGTAATCATAATTTAGTAATCAGACAACAACTTATAGAGGATCATCAAGGTTGTAATCATCCATATCATCTACCTCTAATCTTCTACCCAAGTTATACATTCTAGGAAGCATTTTGGCATTACAATAAAATATCATTATTTCTTCATATTATTGACAAGACTAACACTCCCAAGTGACTTTGGTAGAATCTTGATTATATTTGCACATGGATAAGATTTGATAGCCCCAAGATGATTCTTGATCATGGATGCATAGATTCATCTCCACTTTTCCAAAGTACTTTCTTATATAGCTTTGGGCCCTCTAAACTTTGGCTATGTGACATTGTCTTGTGAGATTGCTTAGGGTTTTATCTTATTTTTATGATTCAAACCATGATAGACTTATTCTTCTTATATAGCTTTGTACACAACTCTTTAAATCTAATATAAATTTTAAATTAAAGTATATATTTAAGTTTTTCAACATGTAAAGTCATTGTCCTCGTTCGTATAAAATATCCCAAGCATACAAAAGAACAAAGATAGACAAGATAGACAAAGATGGACCAACAACCTGCAATTCCAATCATTTTTCAAACAATTATATTTTCTATTACAATTATGAAAAATCTTTAAAAAGCTCACACCTTAGCCTTCTGATGATTATTACATGTTGGGAGTCACTAAAGAATGATTATGCTTAGCGGTGGCATGTGTGGTATCAATTTTTGCACCTTAGTACTTGTGATTGCATGTTAGTTTATATTAAGGAGGGTTTTCCTACCAACCTATTGTGTAAGTTTCAGCTATAGTTTGGAACTTTAGTTAAACAACATGACTATTGTGAGGAAGCAATCAAATGCCATGATGAAAGAATTGCAAAAGTTTAGACAAAGTTAGAAAAGGACGGGTGAATCACTTTCACACCTAGAAACCACAAATTAGCACGATATATGGCATTCATTTTTTATGATTTAATTACAGCCTTTTTTCCCATCATTTTCTAAAAGGTTTCTTTGGTGTTTGTGTATGTATTATTTTGTAAGGTTTCAAACTTTAGTGTTGAACTCAACATATGGATTTATGTTGTGTCAGGATTAATGCTAGATTTTGTTACCACTCCTGGATCATTTATAACTATTCAAGCTAGATAGAGAAGAGGGGACTAGGATTTAGAAGAGGTATGAAAGATTTGAAGAAAGAGGTAGTCATGAAGATTTTACTTCCATTGCAACATATGACAGAAGAAGACACCTTTGAGGCTTTCTCTTTGGGAGTATTTGGTTGCATTCAAATCTTCAGATTTAGGAAAAATGGGTTGCTCCCAGTATTTTGTTGCATTCTTGATGAGAATATTTTTTCTTGTGATAACATCTATAAGATACACTACAAAATTGGGGTTGCCAGTTACAATAATATATATAGTTTTTTTATTAGCCTAGTGGCAGGTGTCAATTTTAAGTAACTAGTCTTAGCAAGGAAGGCTTTGTTGACATTAAAGTGGGAGGTCAATTATTAGGCTAGAAAATTCTATAGAGATTTTTGTAGATATTATGGTGGAGGATCAGGCTATAAAAGGTCACGCAATAATGAGATTGAATGACATGGTGAGGTTTTCCAATTTTGTGCCCAAAGAGCAAAAGATTAGATTGCGTCTCTGATTAGATTGTGCTTATTTAATCAATAGAATTATATTCCCTCCCAATTATAGAGGAACCTACTAGTATTGCAAATTTACTTATTATTTTCTTTGTTTTAATATTGTGTATGTTCTTCTATAACAATAATGTGTTTGGGACTACGACATTTGCAATCTACATTTGGAGTTTTATAAATACTTCACAATGAATCTCCTCTTAATTGAAGTTATTTCTAGCATCTGCTTGTGTGGTGTATTTGGAGTGATGATTTATGACTATTTATCATTGCTTCCCTTCCTTATACACACCACTTCAAATTTTCATTGCTCTTGTCATGGTAAACTGTTACTATCCTTAATGTCAGACCTTTTAATATTTTCAAACATATATCTCCATATGAAAAGCATAATAGATATCAACTTTTATCATTGTCTTCTTCCAATGATATCCTTAATAATCCCTAATTTCCAAAGGAATTTTTTTAATGGGACATCACTCGATAGTTTTTCTTAGGTTAACAAATAAGACAACCAAACTTTTTTCTTTTATTGGGTTACAGATATCATTTTTATTTTTTGACTGCACCTCGATATATATGATGCTGACAGAACTACACAGATTGCTTTAGACACAACAAAAGATAATATTGCTACCTACACCACTCTAGAAATAACAAATTCTTAACAAAATAAGTTCCAAGTAGTGTATCACTATTCATTTTAGTGATTCTCCTTCATTCTATAGAATCCATTTTGCTTATTGGTATGGTATGGGAAGTATCATGTGCACAAATCTTAATCACCATCTAATTTTTGTGACACTATGAGATGATAGAAAATGGTTTCTATTAGCAAACCTCCATCTTATGCCATCACTAAAATAAAGTTTATTTCAAAATTTGTAGATGTCTGTGCAATCTAATTTTGTAGAGGAAATAAGGATTATTAAATATGCTAAGAACAAGCAATAATCAACAGATTCATATCATTCATCAATTGAAAGCTAGAGATTTAAAAAAACATTGAATGTGGAAACATGGATTTTCAAAGTTACAGATTAAAAAAAGAAATTCAAACAAGAAATTTGGAGTTTCAAACATGCATCGATAGTAGGTCAAATGGATATAGCTTTTCATATACATGATTATCTTGCACTAACCTAAAAAATGGCTCCCACGTTATTGCTGGCGACCACAAAAAATACGCAATGCCCAAATAACAAAACAATACTTCTCTTTGTTTATTATGGACCCCATTTGATCAAAATTTTGACTGAATTGGGAAACCCTAAGTTGGTAAAAAATTTGACCAACTCTAGCAAAAAATCAAAACAAAAAAAAAAATTCAAGAAGACCATTTAGGGCTTGGTCAAAAATCTTGGTTGAAATTTCAGTGCAAATGTACTAGTGATCTAAAGAAGCTCGTTGGTTAAATGATTCTCATCAACCAAAACAAGTTTCATTATTTTTCTATAGTTAAATCATTTCATTAACCAAACCTATTAGAAAGGGATTCACTAGCCACATTCAAGAATAACACCTAAATAATTCTTTATATTCCATGTCATTTGTCTATTCTTGGTTTAATGTATGTTGATTTTTTTTTTTTTATTGAATAAACTTATTCATAACAATTAAAAGTTATTTTTCTTAAATAAAATATTATATTATATATAAAATTTTATAAATATAGATCAATGTAAAATAATTAAATTGATATAGTAATTAAGAAAATTCTATAATAAAATTATATCATATATTATACATATGAAATCACTAAAATTAAATATTTTAAAAAGTGTAAAATATAAAAAAATCATCCCATAATTCTGAAAAAAGGCATAATTTTAAAAAAAATCGTCTAGAAATTAAATTTGCTAGGCATAGATAACTTGAAGTTCACCCTCCCAATGTGTCTCTTTCACACTTTGTCACACCACATGATATTTGTCACCAATTGTGCTATGTAATGCCTTTTGGTGGGGAAGAGAAGGCATATGGCAATCAATATTAACCTAGAATCCCACACATGTCACATATGTTTGTGTGTAACCTTTATTAGCTAGCACCAATTATTACATGGCCTGATAATCTCTAACAAATCCATCAAGCTAATATTTGACACCTTGAAAAAAACTATAGATTATGGAGCATTCTTATGGAAGATGAACATGATATATAAGATAGATCGTAGTTCTTTCAAAGCACTAATGGATGTTGCAGCATATAGATGAGGTAGGTACCCACAAAGGAAAGTCAAAATCATTGGTGAAACTACTAGCTATTAAAATGGAGCATGAATAGAATAGATTAAGAATTTAATATATGTTGAATACTATGAGGTACCAATATTAATATCTATCATTAAAACCAAAGCTCTACTGTGGAGGATTTTCCTAGTAGGGAATTTGTGCCACTCGGACAAGCTTCTCACTTTCTTTACTAAAGTCATCATTTATGAATTTGGACAATTTATAAACATATCAACACTTTAAAAATATTTAAACTATTGTCACATTGCCCCAAATGAAAGGGAAAAGGTTTGGACATATATTTAGACATGAAAAACATCATTTGTTCCCTCAATTTGGTTGTTGTTCGATTCCCTCAATGAAATCAAATTGCTAAAGCTTCCTTTAAATCTGTTTTGTGCATCTTATTGTAATCACATTTTTATATTCATTTGGTTTTTTCCTTTGCTGATGAGATTCTTTATTGTTTGCTTGACTTTATGTAGGTGTTGATTGTGATATATATAACTGGTGGTTGTGATTAAGTTTTATCTATTGGCATAGTTCTCCTTATATGGACTATAGAAACTATCTTACTTTTATTTTATGATATAGGTCTTAATTGATGAATCATATTACCTACTATAGTGAAATTGAATTTCTTGATTCGAATTGTTAGAAATGGTTTTGAATATTAAGAAGAACTAATCCTTGACCTCTACCAATCATTTTGTGGCATAAAAAAACTTGGAGCCATCCCTAAGTGACACATGAGACTCAATAGAAATAGAGGGAAAAAATAGGGGAATCATCATCATTTTTGTTTCTTGTGTTGTCTTGTGAAGTGCCTCTTTCTCAAACTCACAAGTCCTTGCCATGACCTTTTCATCCCCAACAATCCAGCAATGCTTCTCTTTTCCAATGAGAGAAATTAAAGGGGATAATTCATGAAACTTAGTGAGCATTTTTTCTACATTGTACATAGACTCCATTGAACCTTCAAGAAAAACCTCAATCTTAGCAAGTAAACTATGACTTCTGATTGAAACCCAGGGGCTTTTGATCATTTGACATCCATGATGGTGAAGGAATATTTTTTAGGGTTTTGCAATGGCAGGGCATCAATCAGAGGAAATAAAAAAAGAAAAATTTGATGCAAAGTATATGGTAAAAGCATTAAGAAAAAGCCAAGCCCACAACATAGAAGAATGTTGCAAAAAAGACATCCTTTAGGGGCAACTATTCCATTACTTAGAATCTACATGATAGTCTCCAAGATTGCCTTCAGCCCTTGGAAATTACTTTATGCTATGAGCATACGATGGACATCAATCCCACTAGCCTGGTTTGGTACCCATTTTCCATGAATTTCAATAGTAGAGCAATAAAGTAGTTGAATCTAAGGATAATTGTCAAAATTCACTTCTGAAGCAAATTTGGCTATATTTCAGATGTAATGAAAACTAAGAACCCTACTCCAATACAATCATTAACTTACTAATAATAAATTTAATTACTAAGATTTTGGCACACAATCCAAATCCTAAAGAAAACAAATTTAGATTCTGTTTAACTTTTCAAATATTGTATGTAACATATTATTCCTTCAAAAGTCTATATGGAAATGAGTATTCCCATACAACTAGAAACCTAAACATTTCCCAAAATTTTTGAAAAGAAACCAATATCTACTAAGTTTTTTAATGAATTGATCCATGCTCTTTCCATCTGTACAGTCACCGCCCTTGCACATAAATTTAGGGATAGTTTTTTGGAAAGAGGATCCCTTCAAGTCAATGGGTTTGTGCAAAGGATTTCCCTTCAAATGGAGGGACTTTCCACCCATGCAGATTATAGTTCTCTGTAGTCTTCAGCTTCACATTCTTGAAAAACTCCATCAAGATTTTCCTTGTTGATGAACATGTGGAAGAAAACCCTAGGGTTTAGCATCCTATAAAATTTGATCTCTCTTCCAAAACAAAACAAAAATTATGTTAGGAGTAAACCAACAAAAATATTTACATGTCTAATTTATTCACTATAGAAGCAACACATGAATTGTTACCAAAAGTATTGAACGACTGCAAGATTATCAAATAAGTATAACAACAAATTATTTTCTTAGCCTTTCAAGCTCTTCCCAAAGGGTTTCTAGGCCTTCTAGGCACAACATGTTGGATATCTAGAATATCTGGCAAGATCTAGAACTTATAGGCGATGCTTCAAAAGTTTTTTATTAGCTTAGGTTATAATTTTTTGTTTTATGTGAAAGGAAAATGATTTTCTTCATTGTTTAAACTAATAAAAAAAATTTAAAAATTGTATTTTCCAATTATTATAAATATATATAAATAGTTAACTATAATAATTGTATGTAATAAAGGTTAATACTTTATTCTAATTGGTTTCTTGACTGTTCAAATAAAAAAATTATCCTAAATGATTACATAAGTTACCTATCATTAGAGGAACTAATTATTTAAATATTATATTTGCCAATTTATTTTGCTTTGTGAACATAATATATGTTATGGTGATTTTCTTCTATATTGATCAAGAGAGTTAATGAGACCCACTCATTAAACAAGTTGATTGAAGTATAAAGATTATGATTTGATCTTGCCAAAAAGTAACTTGATTTAAATATGTAAGATTTCTAAAAACAAATTGAGCTTTTGAGGAGAGAATTCATGTGGGGAATGATTTCCTTCCTTAATTAGCAACATCAGAAGGAGAAGTAGAATGCAAGGAGGAAATAAAGGTGTTGGCTATCCAGCCCTACTATTTGGGATGGATGGATGGCCATACCATGCTTACATGACCATTGACGCAATGTACATGTGGGGGCACAATAATGTAAAGGTTAGTGTTGTTTTTAAATTAGTTGGAGTTTTGTTTTAAATTAGTTATTTGATTTTAAGTTTCATGTATATTACATTTTGTAAAATTATTTTATGTTTTATGTAGTATAGATTTTTATTAATATTTTTTGTGATCATTTTTATTTTGTTTTATATTTGATATTTATTATTAAATTAAATTTAGTTAATATAATTATTTGTTAACTAATATTTTCTAACATATATTAAAGTTAAATATTGTAAGAATTCACCTTAGGGAAAAATTCACCCAAGACCAAGGAACTCAAGCACAAGCATAATAGTAGACCAAAAAAGTATGATCAGAATGACGATATGGTATTCATTCAATGTATTGATATCAATTGATATGATAAGTACACTAGAGTTTCCTGTATATAAAGGCCTCTTGAATGCTTCGAGAATGCCTAGGAATCAACAACATGATAAGTCATACAACTAGGCACATATCCACCAGAAGTGGATTATCCTCCATTAAGCATAGGAGTAAGTGCGATGATGAGAGGATAAACCTAAAAAGGTGTAGCACACAAAATTATGTTGTAGACACCATGTGCTAAAATAGGGGTGCAATTAACTCAAGTATTGTAGACATCATGTGCTGAATTAGAGTTACTTACTCCAGTGTTGTCAATATAATAAAATAATAAAAGTGTCTCACCTAAAAAATAATGAAATAATGAATAATAATAAATAATGCATTGACCTAAGTAAACTTAAGTAAAGCATAAATAGTAAATGCTTATTTACACCAACACCCCCCCTTAAGTGCAACTTAGGGGAATGCATTTAAGCTTATGAAAGCTAGGATAAAATGCATAATGGGTCCCAGCTACTAGGCCATGTTAGGTACCCATTGTATATAATGCAAAGCAATCTCTCATTAAGTGGAGAAAGAGGGAAAACGTCATGGGAAAAACCCTCCCACAAAAGGAGATGAAAAAAATAGATGCATGGATGGCTGGAGTGATCAAGACCCCTCCTGATGCAGGAGCATCCAGAGGTAAAAGGACAATCCTATGTCACCCAAAAAATGTACTTAGACTTAGCTTCTGTTTCATGTGTTTTCATTTTTGGACATCCATTTGGGTCAAATAAAGGTTCCAACTCTCATAGTTCCACTATCAGTGTGCTAAAAAATCCCAAAAAAATAGGAGCATGTAATTGGGCCATCGTTTTGGTAAACTAGAACATGTGGATTGGCCAAATGAATTTAATTATGATCTAAAGCATTCCAGAAAAAGAATCAGGTCAAAAGGCCCCACAGTTTGAAAGTTATTGCAATTTTTTGGGTTTTGGAGACCTCCTAAGAATGCTTCAAAGTCAGGTTAGAGCCATTAAATGACCTCAAAAAGGGCCAAAAAATGGGAGATGAGTGCACCTGGTCCATAGGGCTATAGAGCACTTTGAGAGGTTTTCAAAAATGTAAACAGTTCGTCAATCGAAGCTACAGTTCAAAAGTTATGCCTCCCGAAAGTTTGGTTACCGTTTCTGGATTCTTCTAGATTTGTGTTGACTTCTACTGCAGCTTCTGGAACCTTCTATTTGGTTGGTGGATGCCTACTAGCACCTTCTAGAATGTATTCCTAGTCCTTAACCCTTCGGGGTCTATTTAAGGAAATTCCTAGCATTGTAAAAGGCAGTTTGGAGTGGAGTTTGAGAGGAGGTACTGAAAGGAGAAATTATCTCCACATTTATGCTATTGTAAGCCCTTAGGGCATGTTTTGAAGTTTATTTTCTCTTTAATAAATGTACTAGATTTTTTTTAGTTAATACAATTTGCCTTTTCTATTGTGTCCATTCTCTTCTTGGGTTGTGTCCCCATCAAGTGGTATCAGAGCCAATTTTCCTGAGTGTGTAGACAGAGCGCCGACTGTGAGGCAGTTTGCACCAAGACTGTGTGGTTGTGGGTTTGAGTTAAGAAGATGCCTAAACCAAGAGAGCGTGGTGGAAGGGCCAGAGCTATTAATCCTAAGGAGGTTAGAGCCCTCCAAAGGCAGGTACAAGAATTGCAGGAGGAGCTCCGTAGAGGAGCAACTGTGGCCGCAAGTGATGAAAGTGAAGATGACAACGAAGAAGATGAAATTGGACTAGAAGGGGAATTTGATGGGGAAGTTCTAAATCATGCAGAGGAAATTATTTTTAGGGCCATTACTAAGTTTGGGAGAAGACCTACAATTGAAGTGGGTGTATTTTCAGGAAATCTGAAACCAGATGAGTTGATCGGTTAGATCAATGAACTGGAAGAATACTTTGAGTATGAGGATATCAGGGACACAGATAGGGTTAAGTTTGCAAAGGAAAAACTAGAAGGCCATGCCAAAATCTATTGGAAAGAGGTCCAATTGAAAAGAAACAGAAGAGGAAAGGAGAAGATCACAAGATGGGATCGCATGGTGGACAAATTGAAGAAGCAGTTCATTCCTGTAGACTATGAGCTTGATTTGTTTAAAAAGATGCATGGGTTAAAGCAAGCAGGAAGATCAGTCCAAGAATACAAAGAGGAATTTTACTGACTCTTGATTAGAGCGAGGCATGTAGAAGCAAATAAGGAGAAGTTTTCTCGTTATATCAGTGGGTTGCGACCTAGCATCCAGGAGGAATTAATTCTGGTAAGAATGACCAGCGTTGAAGAGGCATACCAATTTTCCCTACGAGTTGAAGAGAAGCTGAATAAAAGGTTTGAAGGAAGACAAAGAGGGTGCGGTCAAGGAGGAAGGGGAATCAGTAGATCATCTGGAGGCCACAATGAAACCCAAAAGAAAAATGAAGATGTGGGTACTAGCAGGAACCAGAGGAATGAGGGTTTCAACCACTCCCATGATCAAGACTTTGGAAATTAGAGAGGAAGAGGTAGAGGACATGGACAAGGAAGAGGAGGCTTCCATGGTACCTATTTCCATTGCAATGAAGAAGGTCATCATGCCTTTGAATGCCCACAATGACAAGGAAGGATAGATAGGAGAGCTAAGGGCCAAGCTAGGGTTGCTCATGTGGATGAAGATGCACAATCATCACATTTAGAGGATGTAGAAAGAGGAGAGACCTTGGTAAATGAAAGAGTCCTACTAAGTGGTGAGATTGAACCAGGACAACGAAGGAGTTTGTTCCATACCAGATGCAAGTGTGAGGATAAATGTTGCGACGTGATCATTGATTGTGGTAGCACTGATAACTTGGTATCATAAGAGATGGTCTCTAAGCTGAAGCTCAAGAGGGAGAAACATTCCCAGCCCTATCGGATTGCTTGGGTAAAAGATGATCATAAGGTCTTGGTAAGTAAAAAATGTTTAATGAAATTTAAAATTGGGAGTTACCATGATGAAGTTCTCTGTGATCTTATTTCGATGGATTTTTTCCATCTATTGTTGGGTAGACCATGGTAGTTTGATAGACATGCAGTACATAATGGACATGCAAACACATACTCTCTGACAAAGGATGGAGTTTGCCACAAATTGAAGCCCATGAAAAAGGAAGGTGAAAAGGTATGTAGCAATGCTAGGATTTGTCTTGTTGATGAAAGGAAGTTTTTAGATGGCATGAAACATCAACATATGTGCTATGCTTTGATTTCTAGGAAAGATAAAGAAGGTAGTAATGAAATACCACTTGAAGTTTCAGATTTACTAGATGAGTTTGGAGATATTGTCTCTGATAATGTTCTAGATGGATTGCCACCAATAAGGCAAATCAGTCATTAGATAGATCTGATTCCAAGAGCTAGTTTTCCTAACAAGGTTGCTCACAGGATGACTCCTACTGAAATAGAGGAGCTAAATAGATAAGTTCAGGAGCTGTTGAGGAAGGGCTTGATTCGAGAGAGCCTAAGTCCATGTGCAGTACCTGTAGTACTCGCACCAAAGAAGGATGGAGAGTGGAGGATGTGTACAGATTCTTGAGCTATAAATAGGATAACCATCAAGTACCAATTTCTTTTTCCAACGATGGATGATCTTATGGACTGCTTGAGTGGAGCTCAGTACTTCACAAAGATAGATCTGAAGAGTGGTTATCACCAGATATGGATTTGAGAAGGAGATGAGGGGAAAATAGCCTTCAAGACCAAGGAGTGTCTTTATGAGTGGTTAGTCATGTCCTTTGGATTGATGAACGCCCCAAGAACCTTCATGCGGCTCATGAATGAGGTACTTAAGAAGTTCTTGGGAAAATTTGTTATTGTTTATTTGGATGATATTTTAATTTTCAGCAAGACTTTGGAAGAAAATTTAGTGCATATTCGTAGTGTCCTTGAAAGGCTAAGGGAAGAGAAATTGTTAATTAATCTGAAGAAGTGTATCTTTCCAAAAAGGGAGTTAGTCTATTTGGGGTTTGTTATATCACCTAAAGGTCTCAAAATGGATCTAGAGAAGGTAAAAGCCATCTTGAAATGGCATACTCCAAGGTCTGCTACTGAGGTAAGATCATTTCATGGTTTGGTTAGTTTCTACAGGAAGTTTATTAAGAATTTTAGTGGCATATGTGCACCCCTAACTGATAAAATAAGAAGGGATAGAAAAGAGTTCAAATGGATTGCAGCAGCTGCGAGAAGTTTTGAATTGCTGAAGAAGAAGGTGACAAAACAGCCTGTGTTGGCACTCCCAGATTTTAGAAAGGTTTTCCAAGTGGATTGTGATGCCAGTGGTAGTTCTATTAGGGCTGTATTAAGCCAAGAAGGTAAGCCTATTGCATATTTTAGTGAAAAATTGAATGATGCAAAGAAGAAGTATTCTATTTATGATCAAGAGTTCTATGCAATAGTTCAGGCCTTCAAGAAATGGAGGCATTATTTATTGCCAAAGGAATTTGTTTTGTATACTGATCATCAGGCATTATAGTACCTAAATAGCCAAGGTAAATTGAATCAAAGGCATATGAAGTGGGTAGAGTTCATGCAGAGTTATACATTTGTGTTGAAGCATAGAAGTGGAAAATCTAACAGGGTTGCAGATGCACTAAGTAGGAGACAATTGTTGCTTACAATAATGCAAGTTGAAGTAGTTGGGTTTGATGAACTCGAGAATTTGTACCTCGAGGATCCTGATTTTGCTGAAGCATGGAAAGCTTGTAAAGAAATTGTTGTTGTAGATAGAACCAAGTGGTTAGACTATTTGATTCAGGATGGCATGTTGTTCAAAGGTAGTCAATTGTGCATTCCAAGGAGTTCCATGAGGGAAAATCTGATTAAGGAGAAACACAGTGGAGGGATGGCAGGACATTTTGGTCGAGATAAGATCATTTCCATTCTTAGAGAACATTATTTTTGGCCTCAAATTTCATAGGATGTGAAGAAGTTTGTATAGAGTTGCCAGGTTTGTCAAATTGCCAAGAGGTTTAGTCAGAATACTGGCCTATATCAGCCATTGCCTGTTCCATCAAGGCCATGGGAGGACATAAGTATGGATTTTGTTCTTGGATTTACAAGGACACAAAGGGGTAATGACTCAGTATTCGTGGTGGTTGATAGGTTCTCCAAAATGGCACATTTCATTCCATGCCACAAAATTCATGATGTTGTCCATATTGCAGACTTGTTTTTCAAAGAGGTGGTAAGACTACATGGTCTTCCAAGGAGTATAGTTTCTAACAGAGATAATAAATTTGTGGGGCATTTCTAGAGGACATTGTGAAAAAAGTTGAGAACAGACTTGAAATTTAGTTCCACGCATCACCCACAAACTGACGACCAAACAGAAGTGGTAAACAGAAGTCTGGGCAACTTGCTAAGATGTTTAGTTGGGGATAAGCCCAAGGGATGGGATTTTATTCTACCACAAGCAGAGTTTTCTTACAATAACTCTATAAATAGGAGTACTGGAAAATAACCATTCCAAATTGTATATGGGAATAGCCCAAGGACTACACCAGAATTGAGGAAGATAGAGCAAGGGGAGAGGACAAGTGTTGAAGCGGAAGAATTTGCTGAACATATCAAGCGTCTACATGAGGAGGTTCAGGCACACATTACCAAGGTGAATCAAGAGTATAAAGCTAGGGCTGATAAAAGGAGAAGACATAAGGAATTCCAAGTAGGGGATCTAGTCATGGTGCACTTACGAAAAGAAAGATTTCCAGCCAATACTTACAACAAGCTAAAAATGAAGAAATTTGGCCCCTGCAAAGTTTTGAAGAAACATGACTCAGAAAATGCATATGACATGGAGCTGCCAGATGGTATTCACATTTCTCCCATTTTCAACATTGCAAATTTAATAGGGTATCATGATGATGGTGTAGATGAGGAGCTGGTGTTAGATTCATGTCCAATTCTTGCTTCTAAGAAGGAGGAGATAGAAGACATTCTAGATCATCGTGTGGGTAGGAGTACCAAAAATAGACAGTATGAAGAGTATTTGGTCAAATGGAAAGGACGACTGATTGAGGACTCAACTTGGATTTCAGCAGCTGAGGTTTCCCATTTGGGATTTCCTCTACCATTCATAAAGTGGTAGGGTCACTTTTCAATCTACCCTGGGTATCTGATGTAGGAGCATCCAGAGGTATAAGAGAAATCCTATGTCACCCAAAAAATGTACTTAGACTTAGTTTTTTTTTCATGTATTTTCATTTTTGGACACCCATTTGGGTCAAATAAAGGTTCCAACTCTCACAGTTCCACTATCGGTGTGCTAGAAAATCCTGAAAAAATAGGAGCATGTAATTGGGCCATCATTTTGGTAAACTAGAAGGTGTGAATTGGCCAGATGAATGTAATTGTGATCTAGAGCATTCCAAAAAAAGAATTAGGTCAAAGGCCCCACGGTTTGAAAGTTATTGCAGTTTTTCAGGTTTTGGAGACCTCCTAAGAATGCTACAAAGTCAGGTTAGGGGCATTAAATGACCTCGATAAGGGCCAAAAAATGGGAGACGAGTGCAACTGGTCTATAGGTCTATAGAGCACTTCGAGAGCTTTCCAAAAATGTAAATGGTTCGTCAATCGGAGCTACGATTCAAAAGTTATGCCTCCCGAAAGTTCAGTTACCATTTCTAGATTCTTCTAGATTTGTGCCAACTTCTAACGTAGCTTCTGGAACCTTCTATTTGGTCGGTGGATGCCTACTAGCCTCTTCTAAAATTTATTCCTAGTCCTTAACCCTCTAGGGTCTATTTAAGGAGATTCATGGCATTGTAAAAGGCAATTCGGAGTGGAGTTTGAGAGGAGGTACTGAAAGGAGAAATTATCTCCACATTTATGCTATTGTAAGCCCTTAGGGCATGTTTTGAAGTTTATTTTCTCTGTACTAAATGTACTAGCTTATTTTTTAGTTAATACAATTTCCCTTTTCTGTTGTGTCCATTCTGTTCTTGGGTTGTGTCCCCATCACCCCCCCCCACACCCCCCCCCCCCCCATTACAACATGCATTAAGTATATACAATAGAGAAATATGAGAAGAACACAATCCTAAAATAGAAAAAGGTCCCCCCCCACAAGAGAGAAGAAGAAGACAGAGAAGATAGTCTCCCCCCCCCCCCCAAAATGAAGAATGTTGATCAGTGATAGCCACTCTAATGTAAAATCTGATCCAGGATTGTTGAATAATGTTCCTCCCCTTTGGAAGAAACAATATCATAGGTATATATGAGATTTTTCCCCTATGCGTGGAAATAATCTTGATGATCAATGATGCCTTTGAAACTTGCTCAATTGTCCCTATGTCGATACTAACTGTCACCCCTTCCAATGTTGTTGAAAAGGATAATGTTGGATCTAGAGAGGATGGATGTAGAACATGTCCCAAAGAATCTACTATCTCCGAAAATGATAAAGAGGCCTCCTGCAATTGTTGTACATCAGGATACACAATCATATCAACCTGTGAAGATCGATCATGTAGAGAATGGACATGAGGGTCAGAGTGAGCCCTCGTAACAACTGAAGAAGGATCTTCTTCATTAAAGAGAAGATGTATATCATCAGTGATATATCCCAAATCTATTAAGTGTGACTCCATAAAAAAACTTGAAATATCTATCAAGAAGTCATCCATTAATGCTAGAGCTAGAAGATAGAGTGTACCCTACTGTGTTGGACCTATCACTATGGCAATGGATGAAGTATTTGCCTCAACAAAGAGAAGACAAATATCATCGAAGATGTTTCCCACATCTTCAATTTGAGACTCCACAAACAAACCTATAATATCTAAAAGGAAGTCGTCCCATGAACCTGAAGTAGGAATACATACTGTTTCTTGTTGCACTAAATCAAAAGCATCTATGACTAGAACTGGATTAGTAGTAGCAATAGGAGCATCAAGAGGTGTGATCTCATCAAGAGGTGAAGGAAACATAGCTGAAGTGACTAATGATAGAATGTCTTCTGGAAAAGAAGGAACTATTGGATCTCCATATGCTTCCCAAAGAGCCATCCAAACATCATGAGGAAAACTTGCCATGTGAAGAGGAGCAAAAGATTCCTTACTCATGTTTTTATACATAAAGTGAATAAGAAGATGAAGATGATCTTCCCAATTAGGATTAGGTGGAGGTATCTTCAAGCAGAGATAAGGAAACACTTTACGATGTTTTCTTAGATGATCAAGCATCAAAGCACTCCATTTCTGATAGTTCCTCAATCCCAACTTTGGTCTTATACTAGACTGACATATGTGACAAGATTCCATGAGATAAATAAATGTATTCACCCCCCAAAATGTAATAGAGAATCAAAGAAACACCCCTCCCCCCCCCCCCCCCCCCCTTAATGGATGATTTAGGAAATTTATAGCCACTTGCCAATTTAGGGCCTATTTCTAAAAGTAGTATTTCTGTCCACACAAACCTATAATCTGATTGCAAATCTAGAAAGTAGACAAAAAATTAAGCATTTTGAAAAACAATGGAACCTAATTATGTGTCCAGATGAGCCTTACTAAGCATTTGAAGTGGCAAAAATTGGGATTTGTGAGTTGTAGAAAAATTGAGGAACAAAGATCTCAAACCACCTACACCAATGTGTAGATCATGAAATTCTACCCCAAAACAAAACAAACTGCTCGAAAAAAAGAGTTTGTATGAGGGAGATATTGTTGTTTGAAAATCACTTCTATTATTATTTTCCCTGAATCATCGCTATCATGCCTCCAAAAATCAATTGACTCTAGATTTCACCTTAGATGTATGAATTTGATGAAACAAAAGTCAATTTGGGGGTTTTCTGACCTTCTGAATATGATGCCAATATCTAATTAGCACCAAAAAGCTCCAATCTTTGCTTGCAAAAAAATCTCTCCTACTGGCTCGATGGCCAAAAAAAATTTAGAAAATAATGCAAATCCAAAAAAATAGTAGAGATTCAAATGATAAACTATGCAAATTTGAAATTTAAATTTAGAGACCTGAAATGATCATACCAATTCTGCAAATTGGATCTTTGAGTCCTAGTTTACAAATTTTTTTTTGCCTCAAAATCAAATTTGGCCTAATATAGGTGAATTTATAATCAATTTTCACCAAATTAACGTTTTAGACACACTAACAAAGTCCCCTTTGGCTCTAGATGCTCCCAATATCTATGGATTCTCTAGATCTAGGTCGAGGTGATGAAGCAAGAATGGTCTTGAATGGCTATGTGAAGAGAATCTCCCTCAGCTTTGATACTATGTAAGAATTTTCCTTAGAGAAAAATTCACCCAAGACCAAGGAACTCAAGCACAAGCATAATAGTAGACCAAAAACGTATGATTAGAATGACAATATGATATTCATTTAATGTATTGATATGAATTGATATGATAAGTACACTAGAGGTGCATGTATACAAAGGCCTCTAGAATGCTTCTAGAATGCCTAGGAATCAACAACATGATAAGTCATACAACTAGGCACATGTCGACCAGAAGTGGATTATCCTTCATTAAGCACAAGAGTAAGTACGATAATGAGAGGATAAGCCTACAAAGGTGTAGCACACAAAATAATGTTGTAGACACCATGTGCTAAAATAGGAGTACAAATAATTGCATTGTCTACATGACAACTCAATTAATTATGAAAAATCCAGTGTTGTAGACACCATGTGCTGAGTTAGAGTTGCTTACTCCAGCATTGTCAATGTGACAACTCATAAGAGTATGCAAACTCCTAAGTGTCTCAACTAAGAAATAATAAAATAATGTGTAATGCCCTGCCATGTGACCTAAAATAAGTTAACCTAAAGTTTTACTAAGTTTTTCAAACATTTTTGTTTAAGATAAAGATAATAACTTAACAACAACAATTATAACATAGCAGAAGCAATTAACATTCACATAAACACATACCATAAAACAAATTACAATTCTTAAGGGTCCCATGACATTGAATCACATTTAAGTTATAATAAATCCACATCAAATAATAATATACCAGTATCAATCCATTGAAATAATATACAATTATATATGATGCCACTTGGCAATAAACAAAATGCACAATCATCCACTGTATAGGTCACTGGGTATGAAAGGCTGAAATAATATAGATCATGAAATAAATTACATCATCTGTTAAGATCTTATGAAATCAAATATAATACAATAGTACAACCATACATCATAGAAATACAAGAATAGATAGAGAGGAACATCTGCACAAACACATCCAGCAACAACATCTGACAGTCAGTTCTCAATGGTATAAGAAAAGCACTACCACCGGACATCATGGAACCTAAATGGCCCACTCCCACTACACTGAGGAGATAGTCTCAAGTCTCAAATAGGATAACAAACTCAACAATCAAATCCAACATCTAGGTTCAAGGAATCTAATTCAAAGGTACCAAGACACAAGTATCAACTAATCCCAAAGGCAACACAAACACATAGGAAATATATTATACAAGTTGGCAAGTGTCATCACATGAACCAACTCTAGGGTTACCTGACTCATCTTTTAATCCTCTGGCCCCCTAGTAAGTCTATGAGGCACTAGTATCCTTTCATACTGACAAGGCACACTAACGAGTCAACTTTAAGGTTACCCAACTAGTTTTTAAATCCTCCAGCCCTTTAGTGACTTTTTGTGGTACAAATAACTTGTTAATTCATTTTAAACTCATTTAATGAAATGTTATCACTTATTAAATAACCTACAATGGGTTACCCTAGCAGCCACTTTGGGTCCTGACCTCCATTGCAAGCCACTTCCCAACATGACATATAGATAACCTACAATAAGCTCAGTAAAATCAAAGGATCACAAAAAAAAGAATCATAGTATTTCACCTCATTCCTATACAAGTGATTGGAAAGCATAAAAAGGTAATTCACAATAGCCGATTAGTTCTTTACAAGCAATTGGAAAGCATCCCAAAAATATTAATCAAAGACTCAAAAAGGTTAAGTCAAACATGTCATAACATGACATCACCAAGAACAAATCATACAAACACCTCATTCCTATAAAAGTGACTGAAAACCAATCTAAATACAACTAATTGAAGACTCAAAGGTTATATCAGATGGGTCACACCATTCACCTTAGTTTCACACAAGAACACTGGAAAGCAATAACAATCAATAAATCAAAATACCTCATAGAGCATACAAGACACATTACCATAGTTGAGTATAAAAGATTGTAGACAAACATCACCATGACATCACAGAACAAACCCCCAAGCCTCTAGTAAACATCCTAACTGGTCAAAGCTA
This sequence comes from Cupressus sempervirens, assembly GCA_028749045.1. Taxonomy (NCBI): domain Eukaryota; kingdom Viridiplantae; phylum Streptophyta; class Pinopsida; order Cupressales; family Cupressaceae; genus Cupressus; species Cupressus sempervirens. Next base: position 72,165,296 of record CM053790.1, on the reverse strand, counting down.
AGAGAAATCCAAAAAATTCCAACACAAGTAAATCACATGGTACATAAAGTGCATACAAAAGTGAATTTCATAATTTATTAGATTTTGAAACCCCTAAAGTTCAATTATTACTAAAATTTTTTAGATTAAATCATAGACAATTCTATAATAGAAATCTTTTCTCAAACAAGATTTTCAACCTAGAGAACTTTTGAAAATAGAAACACAAAAAATATGAAGAAGACAGGAATTCAAAGAACGAGCAACTACTACGCAAACCCACAAGATCCTACCTAGATCTAATGCTAAAGCTGTTAGAAGTAGTAATCTTTCCTTGGTTGTATTTATTTATTTATTGGGATAAACCAAGGTATCCCTTATGTATTATTTATTTGTCCTTTAGTCTACATGTAAAGGACATATCATTCTTGTCCTATTGTCCACTTGTGAGGACAACTCATTTTTTGTATTTCTTTTAATAAAAAAAATAGATATTCCTCCTTAAGAGGAACTTGACACTTTGCACACACTTTTTATGAATGTTGCATTCATAGAAATGGGAGTTACACATGCAAAGACATGCAACTCCTTTCTCATCTCTTTAAAAGAGGTGTTACTCTCTCTTTTTTTCATCTAGTCTCCATTATTCACATCAAGTTTTTGATGCTATTGTAAATGAGCTATTTTACTCCATTCTCTCTCTCTCTCTCAAGATTTTGCCTCATTCATAATACTCACAAGGGGTTTTCTTTGCTTTCCCCTTATCAAATCCTTGTCTCTTATGTTGCTTCCTCTTTGGTATTGCTCCATTGATCTTGTATCATTTTAATGGTAAAACTCTTCTTGCTCTCTTGCATTAAATCTATTATTTCATACTATTTCATTTTATTATATTTTATCATTTCAATCACTTTTTCTTACATGGTATCAGAGCTTTCTAATCCTTGTTTTGAGCTTTTGTGAAGGTTACCATCTTGGAGAACTTTTTTGAGAGGAGAAGTGAAGAAAAAAATTTATTACTATTTTTTTTGCAGGTTTTTCATTCAATCTTCAAATATTTTTTCTAACCCTCTTTGGAAGGTTTACCGCCAAAGAGTTCTTCATTTTTTATTTTTTCTAACCTCCTTTGGAAGGCTTGCCGCCAAAGGATTCTTTTTTAAAAAAAAAATTATTATATCTAACCCTATTTCTATTGTAGGCTTTTTAAATTTTTTGAAATTCAAGTTTTTTTTCTGTTTTTGTTTTAGAAAGGAAAGTATAGCAGTTCGTATTTTTCTTATATCTCATAATCTATGATCTGGGTTTGGTTGAAATTTTAACAGAATTTAGAAAACATAAAAACATAAAAAACCCTTTGAATTTTATTTGTATCAGAATAGTATTGCAAAATTTATTGTACTATATGTGCAGTATTATTTGTTTTTCAAGTTTTAAGACAACAGTTCGTATTTTTATGATATCTCTCAATCCGTGATCTGGGCTTGGCTGAAATTTGAACAACATTTAGAAGACATAAAAATGAAAAAACTCTTTAAATTTTATTGAAAATAGATTTAAATTAAAAAATTTATCACTCTCTGTGTGTAACACATTTTTTCAGTTTTTCAAATTTTTATTTTTCCTGTTTCTTCAATCTGACCAGTGGTTTTGCAGGGAACATTTTAGTTTTAAATGTTGACTCTCTAAATCTCTTAATAATTATTTAACATTCTTGTGGATAATAAGTCTCACTTTTTTATTTCAAATCCATTATTTAAATTTTAAACATAATTTTTAAATCATGTCGACTTTAATTTCAGAAATCAAGTTAAATAACTTAAACTATCATGCTTGGAAAACTCATCTTTCGTTTATATTTCTTTTAAAGCATATTTTAGATGTTTCTACTGACCCTTCTGTAGTTCCTAGTACCTCAGCTACACAAGATGAAAAAATGCATGGAATACTAAAAATGAGGAAGCCCTTGGCCAAATTGGTATATCTCTTAACTCAGATTTATATGTTCCAATTTCTCATTGCACTAATGCCCATGAAGCTTGGAATATTTTAAAGAAAATGTATGACAGGCCATCTGAATCACACAAGATTCAATTGCAAGACAATTTGGAAGACTTAAGGTATATTGATTTCAAATCTATGGATGAAATTTTACTTAAATTTGATTATATTAAAAGTCAACTAATTGGATTAGGTGTTACTCTCACTGATATTAGATTAATTACCATTATTTTAAAGAAATGTCTTCTTAGACAATTTCAACAATTTATTACTAATATTCATTCTCAACTTGCTATTCCTACTTTGTCTACTCAATTAACTTATAGTATTTGTCAAAATTTGTTACGTCAAGAGGAAGCTAAGTTGTTACAATTTAGTACTCTTAGATCAAATGAACATGCTTTTGTGTCTAAAAGTCAAAATCAAAATTTCAAATCTTCTAATAATGATTCTTCCAATACTTATAATAATAATAATCAGAATAATCATCCAAACACTCATCGTAATAATACTCATTCTAATCAATCTAATAAAAAATTCACTGTACTTATTGTGGGAAAGATGGTCATGTAACTAATAATTGTTTTAAAAAATAAAAAGATAAGCAACCTATCAATAACAATAATCAAAACTCTCATCCATCTCGTCATGCTTTTACTGTTAGTTACAATGTTCTTAAAAATTTAGAATGGATTATTGATACTGGTGCATCTCAACATGTTACTTTTCATAAAGAAGTGTTTGATTCTTTAAAACCTGATCCTTCTAATATTTCAATTCAATTAGCTGATAATCATAGTTTCAAAGTTGAAGGATTTGGTAATGTTAGTATTCCAAATGAAAAATTGCATGATGTCCTTTTATGTTCCTGAGTTGAAATACAATCTTCTTTCTGTTGTAAAATTATGTCAAAATTACAAAGTTGAGTTTCATAGGGACATGTGCTCTATTATTGATCCTAACACTAACGAAGTTGTTGCTAATGCTAAGTTAGGCCATGATAACTTATTTAAATTTTCTGAGTTTACCTCTTCTAGACACTCTTTGCAAAAAGATATTACTTTTAATATGGAGCATGAAAGGCTTGCTCATTTGAAAAATGAGCATATCTCATCTAATGCAGTTGAAAATTTACCTCCTATTGCTTCATCTAAGATGGCATGTACAAAATGCATGAGTGAAAACATGCAAAATACCAAAGGTTATCAAGCTTATAATCCTATTACTAACAAAGTGCACATAGCATGAAATGTTTTTCTTGCAGGAAATGGTGTGCATGATTCTTCTAATGCTCAAAATGAATAAGTTCATGGAAGCAAAATTGTGTTAGTGGAGGACCAACCTCCTTCTCTAAACCCTACTCCTCATATATCTACCTTTATTCCTCCTATTATTTCTTACAATGGTAATGGTAATGATGCATTTATAGATCATGGTAATAATGTTAATATTGATAATGGTAATAATGCTAATGTTGAAACAAATGATGCATTCATACATCATGACTTTTCCTCTAGTGATAAATTTGCTAAGAGAAAAAATAAATGGTTTCAAAAAGTACTTAGTAAAAGAGATCAATTTTTAGAATGGGTGGACTTCAACCTAGGAGGATTAATTACTGCAAATATTGTTTGATGTTAATAATTCTCTTTCATCATCTTTGGCATTTCTCTTTAGTATGTTGCATAGAAATTATGTTCTATATATGATCTTAATTCTATTTGCATGATTTCATACCATGATAGTTTATGTATATTTATTCGTGTGTATATATGAGAGCCCACATATATATCCTGATAAATATACAAATTATTGTGTCTCTTGTGACTTATCAAATATGAGTGCATTCTTTATTTCACATAAGTAAATTTATTATTATTATTTTTCTTATTCCTTGGGATTATGAGTTATTATACACTATTGCCTTCAAGATTTATTTTGTTCTACTGATTAGCACATAAGTGTAGTTTATGTTTTTTTAGCATCATTCTATTGCCATATTGGCACTTTATGGTTTATACAATTCATTCTTGGAGTTTCCCTCCAATTTCAATTAATTTGACCCATCTTGAAAGCATTTTACTCTTATTTGAAGGCAATTTATTGTTAATACTCATACTTCTTCCCTTTAAAATCTTTGAAAATATGTCATATAATGTTATGTATACTTTATTGCTTCAATCGTGAGTCATGCAGGCTATGGATTGATCACCCATTAACTTATTGTGAAATGACTTATTAGTGGGCTGTCTATATCCACGTGATTGATGCATTGTTGATTTTGGTTTCATTATTTGGCCTTTTCTATGGTCATTTGTGGCTTTTATATTCCTTTCTTGAGGTTTTTGATAATGTATTTATTTTTTGTAGGATATGATTTATCTTGATTTCTTTGTGGTACCAAGTTATACTTATATTTACTTTATGAGAGTTTACTTATACATAAAAAGTTTCTAACTTGAATATAAGATGAAATTATCCTTGAGGATAGTTGTCTTTTTTCTTGTTTTTATGTTTCAAGCAATCCACCAAGGCACATACAAGACATCATTATTTCTTGTACAAATCCTATGCCACATGAATCCACTTGAAGATGTAACACACTTGAAGGACTATCCACTTCTCTTGGCTCTCCAATGATGTACCCACAATAATAAAAGACCTCTTGCACAATGAAGATATTTCAAAAAAAGTCAAGTTGTAATATTGAAAATTGGTTTTGACACCCTTTGATAAAATCTTCCCAAGTAAAGATTAAAGGGGGATGTTAGAAGTAGTAATCTTTCATTGGTTGTATTTATTTATTTATTGGGATAAACCAAGGTATCCCTTATGTATTATTTATTTGTCCTCTAGTCCACGTGTAAAGGACATGTCATTCTTGTCCTATTGTCCACTTGTGAGGACAACTCATTTTTTGTATTTTCTTTAATAAGGAAAATAGATATTCCTCCTTAAGAGGAACTTGACACTTTGCACACACCTTTTATGAATGTGGCACTCATAGAAATGGGAGTTACACATGCAAAGACATGCAACTCCTTTCTCATCTCTTTAAAAGAGGTGCTTCTCTCTTTTTTTTTCATCTAGTCTCCATTATTCACATCAAGTTTTTGATGCTATTGTAAATGAGCTCTCTCTCTCTCTCTCTCTCTCTCTCTCTCTCTCTCTCTCTCTCTCTCACAGACACACACACACACACACACACATAGGCTTTTGCCTCATTCGTAATACTCACAAGGGGTTTTCTTTGCTTTCCCCTTATCAAATACTTGTCTCTTGTGTTGCTTCCTCTTTGGTATTGCTCCATTGATCTTGTATCATTTGTATGGTAAAAATCTTCTTGCTTTCTTAGATTAAATCTATTATTTCATGCTATTTCATTTTATTATATTTTATCATTTCAATCACTTTTTCTTACAAAAGTAATGAATGCACAAACATGCAAGAATCTTCCTTTCCTTCGAAAATCTTCTTTTTGAAAATTGGCTCCTTCAAACCTGTGTATCTAGAAATGAGCTCTAATTTCCTTAATAAAGAGATTTTTCCCCAAATTAAGGCTTTGATCATGCAATCATGCAAAAAAACCTCTTTGTCTTTAATTGCTATATTTTAATTTTTATGCACACACTTTATGCAATTTAATTAAAATAAACTTTATTAAATTAAAGCTTTCTCTCCTTTATTAATCATGCGTTATTTTTAATATAATATTTATTAATTTATCTAATAATATTATTTAGAGTTTATTAAAAATAAAACTCTTAAATAAATTATTATTAAATTAAATAAATATAAATACACCTAAATTAGAACTTTAATCAAATATTTTAAATTCAATTCTTTCATGCACATTTAAAAAAAATTTTAATTAAAATATTCTCTTATAATTTTTTTTCCTCCACTTTATTAGTAGTGTAAGCACCATTTAAAGCATAATTTATTATTTAAATTAATAAGAATAATTAAAGCTCATTATTTAAATGCAACTCTAATTTAATAATTATTAATTAAATAATCATAATAAAATAATATTAAATATTTAATCTTTTAATATTTTAATTCTATTTTTATCCAACTTTTTTTTTTTTTGATAGCTAAATGGCTGAAGCCTAGGTTATTTATTATTATTATTAAGATTAATTATTATTATATGTTAATCTTGAGTAGATTCAAACCCAAGACCTCCCCGATGAGAAGCTTGCAATTTGTTGATGTGTTGTAGGCTCTTGCCTTATTTTATCCAACTTCTTAAATTAGACTTCTAAAACAAATATTTTAAACTGAAGTACATATTTAATTAAATTTTAATTAATTAAATAACATTATACTCTAATCTTTCTTTAACCAATTTTTGAAATTTGGACCTCTAATTTAGACTTTTTATTTAAATCATAAATTTAATTAGTTTTTAATTAAATTAAATATTAACATATTTTAATATTTTCTTTTTAATCAAATAATATTTATTACTCGACTAATAATATTATTTAAAGTTTATTATTAAAATAAAACTCTTAAATAATTATTATTAAATTAAATAAATATAAATATACTAAAATAAGAAGTTTAATTTAATCTTTTAAATTTAATTCTTTTATTTAATTAATTAAAGATTGAATATTCTATATACAATTTTCATGCAACAACTTTAAGCAATTTAAATTAGAATATCTTTATTAAATTAATTTTCTTTCTCTTTTAATTAATTTAATATATTTTAATTTCATGCATAAGCTTTATGCAATTTAAATAAAATAAACTTTATTAAATAATTGCTTACTCTCTCTAGTTAATTACGAGATGTTTTAATCATATATTTATTAATTCAACTAATAATATTGTTTAGAGTTTATTATTTAAAATAAAATTGTTAAATAATTATTATTAATTTAAATACATATAATTACTTCTAAATTAGAACTAAAACTTTATTTTTATTTTTATTCTTTTATTTAATTAATTCATGAGAGATTTTTTTAATAATATATTTATTAACTTAATTAATAATATTATTTAGATTTTATTATTAAAATAAAACTCTTAAATAATTATCATTAAATTAAATAAATATAAATACATCAAAATTAGAACTTTCATTTAATCTTTTAAATCTAATTATTTTATTTTATTAATTCGTGAGACGTTTTAATAATATATTTATTAATTCAACTAATATTATTATTTAGAGTTAATTATTAAAATAAAACTCTTACATAGTTATTATTAAATTAAATAAATATAAACACATCAAAAATAGAACTTTAATATAATCTTTTAAATGTAATTATTTTATTTTATTAATTTCTCAATTAAATAAATATAATTAAATATCAAAATTTTTAATAAAATTTCTATTAAACTATATTTTAATTTGATTTAATTATAATAGAAAATCACCACATACTAGAAAAATCAAAAAATGACAACTCAACTGAAGGCAAAGAACATAATCAAACTCCAAGGTCACAATTATGAATTCATGTCACTTGACGAATTCAGATGGGTAAACTAACTCAAATACTTGTCTTATTTTTCTAAGACAAATGGTTTTAAAGGTTAGTATTTGGACTTAAGAATTTATCTCCCATCTCTTACCATTGAGATAATATGATAGGGTACACTCATCCTGGCAATTTAGGGAAGTCGATACTTGGTACCTGCAATCTGCATAAAATTCACGCATGTACAAACACATATATGCTAAACTAAATAGGCAATTGCAGGAAGTGGTGCATCATGTAGATCCCAACTAGCAAGTAACTACGATTCTCTTCCTTAACCACATCAAAAACATCAAACATAAAGAAAACATACACGCACACTATACACATGCAAGTATTAGGTAAGTATCCCTAGATACCACATAAAAATCATTCGTCAAACTAACATCATTCAATAACTAAAAGTCAATACATGAACATATTTATCATCATTGAACATAATCATAGCATATGCTTAAAAGAATCTGATCAAAACAAATCAGAAAAGTCAAGTAGGGGTAGGCATTACATAATGCATTGACTTAAGTAAACTCAAGTGAAGTGTAAATAGTAAATACTTATTTACTCCAACAAATATAATCGTATTACTGAGTTTCCTTATGTGCAGCCCTCTGTCTGAGCTCTCTTTTGTTCTCGACCTATCAAACTACATTTAGTACAAGATTTTTTAGGCTAGTTCATAATGGCCTTGACTAGCGGTGACCCAGTTGTTGATATTGGTGTTCATGCTGCTACTTCAGAAAACCATGGCACCTCCATTGAACAAAAATCCTCACAAATTCATCCTGAAGGTCTTTCATGAGGTAATCTTGATATTATCCTTCCTTTGCAAGAATTTGATGTTATTTGTGATTGGTTAGAACAACATATCTTGATAGGGTATTTTGTGGGTAGGACTCCTTCTAAAGCTATGCTCCAAGAATGGGTTAACAAGAGCTGGAATTCTCATGGAGTCCACCTTGACATTGTGTAAAACCTTACCAAAGGTTTTTTTTATTTCATTTTTCCAAACCATCTCAGGTAGACACAATTTTTAACAATGGCCCTTGGTCAATGTGTTCCTCCATACTAGTTTTCCAAAGATGGTCTAGAGACTTCACTATCTCTGATGACAAAGAGCTTAGGGTTGTTGTGTGGGTTGAGTTCCTGGGTTTACCCTTGCCATGTCGGTCTTTTATTGAGTCCATTGCCAATACTCTTGGAAAAGTTATTACAAAAGAACATGAAAAGTTTTTCAATGCTTGTCCTCAAAAATGTGTGTGCATTAAGGTTGATCTCTCAAAGGATCTCAAGTATTCTATGGAGATATAGATTGGTTCTCAAACCTTCTCTTAGATAGTTCTCTATTTGAACTTGCCCAGCACTTGTTATAGGTACCAGTTAGTGGAACACAGGATTAAGGATTTCCATTTGGTGGTGCCTAGGGTTAACCCCCTCCTAAGGAGGCCCCTATCAAACCAACAGAAGGGAAACAAAAAGAAGAATGGACTATTATTGGGCACAAGGGAAAGACTCCCTCGACTCCTAAATAGTCATATGTGGTCGTCGTTTTGGTTCCTTCTCTTTCAATAGAAGTACAAACCCCAACCATTGTAGGGTTGACGACAATTTTTTCAGAATTGAACCATGGTGTTTCTTAGGTTTTAAAACCTAGTAGTTCATAGTGGATCAAGGCAACTGCAAGGGCTACCACTCTTGTCATGGTTCACACTCCTTTTGTTGCTTCCTCCACTATGACTTAGAATGTGTTACATTCTAGCAGTCCTCTCAGATATGCTGAGAAACTAGAGAAGAAACAATAGGCTATCAGTCCACAAGAGTTTTCTTTTGGCTTTAACCAAGTTTCAACTTTCTTACAAAATAGTTACTCCTCTCTCGAGGATGAGGAAGATATGGAAGAGTTTTCATGAATTTTTTATCATGGAACATGTGAGGCCTTATAGACCTCTCTAGAAAGTACTATGTCAAAAATACCTATCATAGACTTGATAATTTAGATTTTCTTTGCATGCAAGAGGTTAAAATTTTTGGTTTTATGTTTTCCTCTACATGTTGTGCCATTTGGCTGAATGACATTATGTTTTCCTCTCAACATGAAATTGATAGAGGTGTTTTAGTTACTCTTCTATCACCTTGTCTTCATTCTACTATTATCTCACATGGTTCTAACCCCATGCACATAATAATTTTTCTTTTTCTTTCTATCAACAATCATTTCTTTAGAGTAGCTAATTTTTATGCTTCTGATGACGCAGTGGAAATATCTCAATTGGGTGGCTGGATGGCTGACAACTTGCCTCCATCTACTTGGGTTATGTGTCATGACTCCGATATGCTTGAGTTGGCCTCTGAAAAATATGACATTTTTCTTTTTCGCTAGATAGCTGAGGAAAGGGAAGCCTAATACTACATGCCTAACAAAGCGGGCCTTTATGATCCCAATACTAACCACCACCAACATAGTGGGGTCTGGCACACTTGGTCTAATTTTTAAGTTGGCTCTACCCGCATTTTAAAATGGCTCAATTGTGTTATGATTACTACATAGTATTTTTTCTTCTTTTATGAGGATCAAGATTTACCTGTCATTCCTTTGCCAAATGTATCATTATCAAACCACTATCCCATTTATTTTTCCATTTCCTAACATAGAGTTGTCCAATGTGTTCTCAGGACATAGTTTTTCCTCAATATGTCAATGTTGATGCATGCTTCACTATTGCTCATATCCTACGTGTTTAGAATTTGGAGCCACATCTGCATTCTCAAACATGCTAGATTTAGTGGTAGAATGATGTTACTAGAACTGCTATATTTCTATGCATCTGTTGGTGGCGGTTGGTAGTTTTGAGATGACAATCTTATAAATCCGCTACCATGGCTCTCAAGAAAACTTATGAAGCTCTCACCCTTAACCCTTCTGATGTTGATTTGCAAAGTTAGATTGCCAAGTTTCATCATGAAAAACAAGTTGTAGATAATTATGCTACTAGAGGGGCCAAATCGAAGCTCACCTCCATTGGTTGGAGGTTGGCGATAAGGCTTCTAAAGAATTCTTCCAAGCTCTTTGAGCCCATCATACCAATCTTGAGATTAGAAAGATCAAATAAGGAAATGTTGTTCTCTCTAGTCTCCTTGACATCCTGTAAGCTTTTATTCACCACTAAAAAAATGTGTTTGGTTTGCAGGGAAATTTGGTTTCTTAGGAGGAAGCCCTCAGAGAATGTATTTTCATTACTCCAAACTGCATAGTGGTCAAGCAACATGCTTTCTATGAGAAACTTCTCACCATCCAAGACCTTAAGGGGGCGGTCTTTTTCATTGCTGATGACAAATCCCCTAGGTGTGATGGGTTTCTCTGTGAAATTTACAAACACCTTTGGGAGTCTATTGGTCTTGACCTACACAAATTTAATCTTGAAGCTCATCATTCTAAGAGCCTAGGAGCTATTATCAACAAAGAAAACATCAAATTTATACCTAAAGCTGGTGATCTTGAGGATATTTGTAATTAGTGGCCCATTACTTTTCTTAATGTGTCTTATAAGATTATTACTATGGCAATTTCTCTTAAAATTTTCCATCTCCTACCTTTAATTGTGCCGCTAGAGAAAATTGGCTTTATTAAGTCTAGGTATATTCTTGACAACATCATTTCTACCTAGGAAGGCATGGAGTGGACTCGCAAATCCAATCAGCCATCTGTGTTTTTGAAAATTGATTTTGCTAAGGCTTATGATCAGATTGAATGGCCTTTCATCTTGGCTATGCTTCAAGCTCTTGGTTTCAGTCTCAATTTTCTTCAGTCTATGGAGATTCTTTTGGGAAATGCTAATGATTGTATTACTATCAATAGCTCTCAATCTAAAGCCTTTGGGCTCTTTCGCTCCATTCAATAGGGTTGCACTCTACCTTTAGCTTTATATGTTTTTAGTATTGAAGGGTTTGGTTACTTGTTAGCCCACTCCATTTCTTCTGGTTTAGTTCATGGCATTTCCTTGCTAGATTTCTCCTCTCAGTTGGTCAATGGTCACTTTGTTGATGATTCCTTTCTTAGTCTTTTGGAGGATGAGGAAAACATCACTAATGCTTTGCAATGGCTGGATACCTTTTGTCAAGCCTTTCACTCAGATATTCAATGGCACAAAACACTTTGTTATCAGCAATCATTTCTTCCAACTCTGCCATGGCTTGACCAATTTGAATGGAAATGGGTCACACACAGGAAGATCTTTCACTTTCTAGGCATCACATTTTCCTTTCAAGCTTTGCTAGTGGATTTGTGGAATGTTGTGCTTATCAAGATTGAAAACAAGTTTGATGACTATTGTCTTACTAAACCCTTTTCTATTGTGGGAAAATTTTAGATCTGTTTAAAGGTCTTGGTGGCTACACATGTTTATTATTCTTCCTATTGGGCTCCTTCCAAAGACTCTTATATGAAATTAGAGTGATTGCTCCATGACTTTCTTTGGGCTTCTGGTTCTAACCATCATGGCTTTCATAGAGTGGCTTGAGATTTTTGTTATCTTGTCAAAGAGTCTAGAGGCCTTGGCCTTCTTTCCACATAGAAGAAAAGTCTCACTCTTTGTGCCAAATGGATTATATGTGCCATTACTGGAGATGAAGCTTGGAAAGTTTTTGTTCAGGATTGCATTTCTCCTAGGTTTCCTATTAATAGGCTTGCATGGAAGGGGATTGACTTTCAAACCCTTCTCATTATGTAGGAACCTATGCACATACATGACTCTTTTGTTATTAGGAGCATATGGAAAGCTTGGGAAGCTATCAAGCCTTGGCTTTGCTTGTCTGGTGATGGGTTCCATGATGGAATTTCTTTGAATCAACAAAACATTTGGTGGTCTCCACTATTTTACATCTAAGGGGTTCCTATGGCCAAGACTCAAGGTGCTAGTAATCTGCATTTTTTTAAACGTGGCATCAAGACACCTAAGGAACTCTTTTCTAGGGTCTTTATGAGTCTTAGATCTTGGAAAGATATGAAAGTTCAATTTCATCTTGCCCGTTCAAATTGATAGACTTTTGATCTTGTTGTTGTAAATACGTTAAGTTTACTTAGGTTAATGCATTATCTTATTATTTTGCATTATTTTATTATTTTATTTTGTGAGACACTTATGATTTTGTGCACCTTTTTGAGTTGTCATGTTGACAACATAGGAGTACACAACTCTATTTTAGCACATGGTGTCTACAACACTGATTTGTGTGTCACACCTTTGTAGGCTTATCCTCTCCTCACAACACTTACTTTCATTCTTAATGGAGGATAACCCATATCTGGTGGACATGTGCCTAGTTGTTGACATATCACATAGCTGATTATGAGGAATTCTAGATGTATCTCAGAGGCCTTTATATACAGGCACTCCTAGTGTACTTTTAACATGGCATATTGAATATATCATCATTTTGATCATACTCTCTCTTTCTGGTCTACAGTTGTTCTTGTATTTGAGTTCTTAGTTCCTAGGTGAATTTTTCCCTTAGGCAAATTCCTACATGGTATTAGAGCGTGGAGATTTTCTCATCACATAGTTGTTCGCGACCACTATTGCTTCCGCACCTTAGCATGAATCTGGAGTACTGCTCAATCAGTGAAGATCGACTATTATCTCAGCTACCTTGGCCCAAAGTCAATCATAAGGCAATTTTTTTTTGCAAATTAGAACCTAGAGGCCCCGATTTATAGTATAGATTTGGTCATTTGTAGATCTCATTAATTCATTTTCAGATCTATATTTTTTCTCTTCTTTTTCAACTGTAAGTTTTCAAACAAAATTTCCCTTTAGACACCCTATAGAGAAATTTTTTTTTGCAAAACCGAGCTATCAGATCTGAGCTCTGCACAGTATATTTTATTTGTGGTAGGAGAAATTCATCCACGGGCATATTCAACAATTTGGAACATAGGTTGTACCAGTCAATATTCATAGCGGCCATACCAATTAATTGTAGCTGGTATTGCACTGTACAATCCATCAATAGCCCCCTTTTTCTAATGAGAAAGACCCAACTCCACCAGTGGCACCAAACCCATCAATGAGCGGCCCACTTCTACCACTACAGCTTTGCATTAGTAGTTGTGGACTTTGTTTTTAAACACCTGAAGGTGTATCCCCATGGGCAATGTGGGATTTATACAATAATTTAGTGAGCTCAGTTTAGATCCCAGCCATCACGAAGCTCCTGCTGGTGCCATTTTTTAAGCTTTTTGTTCACACAAACTCTGACACAGGAAATTGATTACGCCCCACATTTTTGCTTTCTTTGACCTGCATAGTATACATTGGGATATTTTGGTGAAAGGAAAAATTTTGGCCTATGCCCACATATTCTCCCACCCGCGCAAAGGTACAAGCATAGGATATGTGGACTCTTCACCCTAACTGCCATGTGACAAGTCCTACTCCATTAGCCTTTGACTCTCCTCCAACCACACAACTTAGTCACTCAATAAGTGACACATAAGCCTAGAATTTCCATGTGCCATGTGGAATCTGATAGTGACATGTCACCAAATTTTGCATGCACAAATGTATTGCCATATAGTACAGATATACAGTTAGTGCCCACTTAGCCTAACACGTCACCAGAGGGGCCAATTATTTAGCTGACATCAACATTTCCCTATGTTAAATTTGGTGGCCATTTGACTATCAAAACTAGGCCATTTACAACTGCGACAACGGCCATTTGACCATCAAATTTAGACTTGTAGTTTTTTCTCTAGACCCTTCTTCAAATTGTTTTTCAATGTGGTAGCCTGACTTTGCAAGCCATAACTTGGACATTCAAACTCCAATTCAAGTGCAATTGTTTTTGAAATTGGGTAGAATTTCTTGAATTTTCTAGTGGTAGTGTTGCTTTCTAGTTTTGGTTCACAAATTTTGCAAAAATTGTATTTTTTGGTGACTATACCTGCATAATCCTACGTTTTGCAACTTCAAATGCTCCGTACAGGCACATCTGGTCACTTTTTTAGGTTCTATTTTTTTGAAAGTCCATTTTTTTTGTCTACTTTCTAGATCTGAAGTAAGATTCTGGGTTGTGTGGAACAAAAGCTCACTTTCAAAACTAGGCCTTTTTTGGTATTGTAAAGCTTTGATTCTTTTTCAAAATTATTGTAAATCTGAGCTACAGTGCTTAGTGATAGATTTGAGCCTCATAAGGTAGTTTTCAAAGAAAAATTAGAAAGTCCACTTTGTTCATTTTGACAAGTGGCTCATTATAAATACACTACTTATAAAGTCCCAAAAGCATCTTTTTTGGGCAGGGCTTTTGATTGAGTAAAAAGGGGGGTGTGTACTATGTTTTTTTGTGTCTCTCTATTGTGCTCTTTTCATTTCCTATGTCATGGGTTTTAAATGTCCTTCTCTAACTTCACACAATTATTCTACATGGAAATATATTACATGGAGTAGATTAATGGAAAAAGGATATAGTCTTTATGTTGATGGTAAATTACCTAAACCTACTGATGCTAAAGAACTCATTGAATGGAAAAGATAAGACCAACAGGCTTTAGTAGCTATTAGGACTTGTGTACATGGGGATCTCCTCTTTCACATTACCAATTGTTTAGAATCTAAAGAAGCTTGGGACAAACTTAAATCATTATATGGTAAGGTGGATGAAGAAAAGGGATTTCAAATTGAGGACGATCTACTTCTCTTGGATCCAAAGAATTTTGACACAATTTAGGATTACATCATCAAAGCCAATGAGTATAGGGCACTTCTTAAAGATTTTGGAAATCCCATGAAGGATGACAAGTTGATTCATCACATCTTGAAGAGGCTACCTTTAGAGTATGCTTCATTTGTTTCAAGTTTTAATACTCACAGGTTGACCATGGGATCTGCTTACCAGAAGCTTTCATTTGATGCATTCACAGAAATGTTGATTGTTGAGCAATCTCACTTGATGGATTTAGGACTTCTCAAGTCATCAAAGACCAAAGCCTTGGTGGCTAGTGATGAGCGTGCAAATCAAGTCAAGGAGGCAAAAGCAATGATAACAAGAAGTAGTGGAAGTAGAAAACACAATCTGAGACACAACAATCCTCCTCTCAACAAGGCAAATCTTCTTCAAACAAGAAGGGAAGTAATGACAAGAAGGAAAAACTCTTTTGTGCATGCTGCAAAAAGCCAAATCATGATGAGCATCATTGCAAGAAAAAAATAATTGATGAGTTGGAAAATCTACTTAGGAAGAACAAGATTCAAGTGCCAAGTACTTCCAAGGATTCAACTCCAACCAAGCACTTATGGCAAACACAAGTTCTTCTTTGGAATGGATACTTGACTTAGGTGCCTCTTACCACATGTGTTCTTCAAAGGAAGACTTTCCTTCATTGAAGCAGTCAAAGGTACCACACATGTTCATGGGAGATGATACTAAAATGGAAGTTGAAGGGAAAGGACATGTGGAAATGGAAAATAGGAAATTCAAGGATGTTCTCTACATTCCAAACCTTAGCTCCAATCTCCTATCAGTTTACCAAATCACTCACCTTGGAGATGGTCACAAAGTTGAGTTCCTTCCAGATTCAGTAATGGTGCACAGTCTTAGAGATGATTCATTGGTTGCAGTGGGGAAAGTCAATGATGACAAGAGGCTTTATTCCTTCTCCCACTTTGTGCCTAAGTCTCCTTCACAAGCCTTGTTGACTCACTTTACTTCACAAATCAACCTATGGCATGAGTGGTTTGGTCATCTTGACTCCCACTCTCTTCAGCAACTTTTCTTAAAACATATGATCAAAGTTCTACCTAATATCAACTTTTCTAAGGGAGAGTGTTCATCTTGTTCAGTGGATATGAATCTCAAGGAGAATTTTGATAAAGGGAAGTCTTCTAGAGCTCCAGTTGTTCTTCAGCTAGTTCACATGATTTTATCAGGACCCTTTATAGTGACTTCAGTCAGCCAAGGCCACTACATCCTCACATTTGTTGATGACTTTTCAAGATTCACTTGTGTCTACTTCCTTCATCATAAGAATGAATTGGTTCATAAGCTTCAAGACTTTACGACTCATGTTGAACACAAGTCAAGGAAAGCCATCAAGGTACTAAGGGTGGACAATGAGAATATAAATGTAGATAGAAGACTTAGGGACTTTTGCAAAATTGAGGGGATTGATCTTTAGAATCCACCAACATTCAGTCTACATAAGACATGTGTTGCAACTATGAGGATTAGGACTCTCAAAACCATGGCAATTTGCATGATCAAGGCCAAGTCTCTTGATCCTACACTTGAAGTTGAAGCCATTAGCAGTGCTACTCACATACTTAATAGGGCTCCTCATAATCCCTTAGATAGGAAGACTTCTTTTGAGGCATGGGTGTGGTAGAAAACCAGTTGTGGGTCACTTCAGAGTCTTTGGTTGTCTAGCATGGGTAAACCTTTCTTCCATGAGTTGCAAGGCACTAGGACCTAGGCCTTGTACCTTCATCAGATATGAAGACAATGTGAAGGCTTATAGACTTATGGATCCAGAGACTCACGAGATCTTTGTAGAGAAGGATGTTCACTTTGAGGAAAGTTCTCCAAGCTTATCCTCTATTCCTCTCTGCACATCATACATAGTGGAAACTGATAATGACACATGCTTACATTACTACAGTGAAAGGTCCATCATAGCATGGTACATCTCATCTTCTAGCTCTAGCTTTGGTTGACTTGGGAGATAGCCTTGAGGACTTACATCTTCTCATTGATGATGATGATCCTTCTACTATTGTTGTGAGGGCTCACTCTGACCCTCATGTCCATTCTCTACATGATCAATCTTCATAGGTTGGCATGATTGTGGATCCTTATGAACAATAATTGGTGGAGGTCTCTTTGTCAATAGAGAAGACAAATGGTTTAGTGGAACAGGTTCAATACACATCCTTGCCAGATCTGCATTCGTTCTTTTCAACACAGTTGGAAGGGGTGAACATCAGCATTAGCAGTGGGATACTTGAGTAGATTTTAGGGCCACCATACATCTTTAGGATTGTACCTTTGGCATTGTTTCTTCCTAAGGAGAGGAACACCATTTAGCATTCTTGGACTAGCATCTTCATCGGAGCGGCTTTCACTTGTTAGGATTCTTTTTTTGGGTGGGGGGAGCCTATTCTGTCTCTCTTCCTTTTCTCATTATTCTCTTATGTATATATTGGATGTATGTTGTAATGGGGGAGTCTTCATTACTCCATCCATCCATGCATCCCTATTCATCTCTCTTTTTCGGAGAGGGTTTTTCCCATGAGTTTTTCCCTCTTTCATCACTTTATGAGAGACTGCAATTTCATTATGTAGATGGGTACCTAACATGGCCTAGTAGCCGAGACCCATTATGCATTTCATCCTAATTTTCGTAATAAGGGCATTCCCCTAAGTTGCACTTAAGAGGGGGTGTTAGTGTAAATACGTATTTACTATTTACACTTACATAAGTTTACTTAGGTTAATGCATTATTTTATTATTTTGCATTATATTATTTTGTGAGACACTTAGGAGTTTGCACACCTTTTTGAGTTGTCATGTTGACAACACAGGAGTATGCAACTCTATTTTAGCAAATGGTGTCTACAATACTAATTTTCATGTCACACCCTTGTAGGCTTATCCTCTCATCACAACACTTACTTTTGTGTTTAATGGAGGATAACCCATATCTGGTGGACATATGCCTAGTTGTTGACATATCATGTAGTTGATTACAAGGTATTCTAGATGTATCTCAGAGGCTTTTATACATAGGCACTCCTAATGTACTTTTAATATGGCATATTGAATATATCGTTATTCTAATCATACTCTCTCTTTTTAGTCTATAGTTGTGCTTGTGTTTGAGTTCTTAGTTCCTCGGTGAATTTTTCCCTTAGGCAAATTCTTACAGATCTGTTTCTTTCTACAGTTCTAGATCACTTAATTCACAAGTTGGGTATTCAATCTGTTCAACCTTGGTGGAAAGACTGGAAGTGGTATACTAACACTCCTTGGAAGGGGTATCAATGGCTTTCTCCCCATTTTCCAATGGTGGATACCCTCAACTAGTACTGGCATTTGCAATCTTCCCTTTCTCAATGGAGAAAGTGTTTTGACACTATTTGGAGTACCATTACAGAGCCCAAGATTGCACATTTTGTTTGGTGCCTGATCTTTCAAGGTCTTCCCCTTGGGCCTTAGCTTGAGCATATTGGGGTCCTGGATCCCTGATGTCCATTTTGTGGGTAGCTAGAGTATTTTTTGCATATTTTTTGGTTTTGTAGATATGCTCAAAACTATTGGCATTGGATTCATGATTTCTTTAAGCTATTTTGGCCTGAACCTTTTTTCTAGCATATGGTTATTTTGGGTGACTCAAATAATTTATCCAAATTTGGTATACTTTCAAGATGGAGATTTTTTTTACTTTGTGGAAAGATAGGAATGTTGTTCTTTTCACTCACAATTTTCTTAAACTAAATGTTGCTATGTGCACTAAAGCATGCATTTATAACAATGTAATGATGCATATTCAAGTCCAATCCAATAAGGTGGCTTAGGAGGTGATCCACCTTCAAGAGCTACACAATCATTGGGGTAATGCTCCTTGTACGGTTGCTAGAGTGCTTCTTGACATCTTGGCAAATCACACTCCACCTAGGGACCATCGTCGGGGGCACATCTCATCTGCCTACCACTCTCACACACCACACTTGTAGGCTTCTCTCCATCACTCTCCTAGTGGTGGTGATGGTGGTTGGCGTCACCACTTGACTTCTCTGCCTTGTCATGGCTCTTGTTGGTCCTAGGTCCAGTGGCTCCCCCTCTTGATGCTCCTCGTGTGGTTTTTGGAAAATAGCATTTTCACTTGTACTTGGCTATTTCACACTTGTGAGCTAATACAAAGGATGGTGACTAGGTCCTTGATGATGCTACTCATGGCTGGATTGTTCCCAACCCACCTGCCAATCCCAAGGATGACTAGGGTTTCCATGATCTTGATAACCACCCCACCTTCAGCTGGCACTACTTTGGTAGCCTGAGGGGCTGTTAATATTTTTTTTTCTTTTTTAATGAATGGTTGTTGATTCTAACTTTGGTCGTGTGAACTCTTGTGGGGTGATCATGTATCCCCTGACTCTTTTTTGTGAATTGTAACTAGTATATTATTTATTAATAGAAAATAATTATTCATCAAAAAAATATAATTCTATTATTACATTGGATATATTTTTTAAGTTAAATAATATAGTAATTCTAATATTATAAATCTTAAAAGAATTTGATAACATATTATATCAAAATTTAAATAACATATGAATCTATTAATTATAATATATTTTTTATTAAGTAGCGTTTTAAAATAATTTATTATTATAAATTCATTATAAAATTTGGTAACAAGAATCTTATTAATCCCTAAAATTTATCAATATATTTACTTTTTATATATAAATATTTTTCTTTGTTTCTTTGTCATTTGGTCCAATTTTACAAATAAAAAGCTCAAAGCCTAATTAAAGTTTTCAGTTGATATCTAAGTTTCAATATTGCATATAAATAATTGTTAAAACATATTTAGTTATATAGTTTTGTTAAGTTTTCCATTATACAGATTTAAATGTTATTAGCTTAGACATGTTAAAAGAATTAAATGACATATATTTTAAATAATGATTATTAAATATAAGACATACATTTTGGATATATAATCTAATAAGATAATATTTTACAAATACAAAATTTCAATTATATAAATCTAATTATCTGCATGTAAACTATTTTATGTACTAGATTCCAAATATAAATGTGCTTTCAATTAAAATCGTGGTCCTAAAATTACATAAGTATTTGATTGAATGTACATTTATTCTTTAACTATTTAAAAAATAATTTTGATTTTACTTCAAAAAAATCTTGATTTTGAATTATTATAAATGAAATAATCTTATAGATGTATTAAACACAATGTGTGTGTGTGTGTGTGTGTGCGCGCGCGCGTGCACGCATGTGTGCATGTGTGTGTGTGTGGGTGTGTGTATTAAACACTATTCCCAAACATTTTGTTTGAATTTGATTCTAGCTATTTTTGTCTAATTCTTCCTTAAACATTGCATAACTCTCTTTTTTTTGTAGTCGTCTCTTATATTTTACATTGATAATTAAAATCCACAACTTTTACAGTTACAGGGTTCTTCTCCCCCTAAGATCTAACTTATTTTTTTGACATGAGTCCAATCTCACTCTTAAAGACACTTTTAATAACTAGAGTCTCACAGTAGGAAAAAGATAACTAATCTTGAATTTTCTCTAAAGATATCACTGGAAAAATGCATAATGGAAATGTGATTTCATAGAATGCTAGGATAGCAAGAAATGCATAGAATGGATTTTCTAGAGATGCTTTTAAACTCTTTCAAGCCACGAGGAAGTCTAGTTCGTGCTTTGACCATAAAAGCTTCACTTGTATTTTGTTTAGCATGCAATCATGTCAAGTTAGTGGACAAGGGTTCTAATTGAAAAAGTAGACAAGTTACAACAATTAATAATTTCAATATTATATTTGCCAATTTATTCTGCTTTGTGAACATAGTATATGTTATGATGATTTATTCTATATTGATCAAGAGAGATCAAGAGATCCACTCATTAAACAAGTTGATTTGAGTACATAGATTATGATATGATCTTGCAACAAAAAATAACAAGATTTTAAATTGTGAAATTTCAAAATACTTGAGCCCCAAAATAGAGCTTTTGATGGAAGAAGTCGTGTGGCCAATGCTTTCCTTTCATAATTAGTAACATCAAAGGAGAAGTTGTATGAATGCAAGGAGGAAATAAAGGCATCTTTATCCTCCGAGTTCAAAAGTCTAGAATTTAAAAGACATTCACATTCAGAAGTTTTGCTTGCATCCAACTAGAAGAGAGTCGCCTTGTGAAAAGGAAGTTTACCACATTTTCAAAATGATTGACAACATGCAACTATTAGCTTTACCTGACACTCTGTACTAACTGCCAATTTATACAACTTTCTTCAGTGAAGTATATTGTCCTTCGAACAATCCTCATTAATTCTAAAAAGAAAATATAAAAGTTAGTTCGATTCTATTGCTCTTTAAAAAAAAAAGTCAAAAACAACATTCAAACAAGGAGGGCGGTACCTAAATAGTCATAGCCTCCGAATCAAGTCCGACAAAAAATGATTCCTTCCGTCTCCCACCGTAATTCCACGGAGGACTTGGAAGCCTAGTTGCACTCGGACTCTCTGGGCTGGAACACCAACCTGTGAGGGAAAGAGGAAATGACACGCATTTATCAGTCTATAGCTATCAGATCGAATTGAGAGTAAAAGAAACATATTGTTAGAGTAGCTAAGCATGTTTTAAAGATGTATATGATTATATATCTAAGATCAATGTACAATTTGTTTACTCAGTCTTAGCTACCAACATTCTAGATTAAGATATATAATAACTACTTTTTGGAATGGACATGAGTTCATTTTGAGGATAAAATGAAATATGTATTTCTATTTCTTTTTGTAATTGGCGAGCGAAACAGAAAATAGAAAACATATTCTAATTTCCTATTCCTATTTCAACAACCAAACATATTTTCGAAAATAGATTTAGAATGTACAAAAATATATTATTGAAATTATAGAAGCTTTCAAACTGATTCACAGCTTTAGCCAAATCAGAACCCACATTTGATCCATTGCTTTGAGTGAGGATGACTGATCACAAATAGGATAGGAATATTTCTTTCCCTCCAAACAAAATAGTTCTCCTTCGTGGTCACACAAACTGAAATACTATGATGCAATTTTTAATAAACATGTGAATGTTGGGAGCTTCTTGTGATTGATAGTTGTGCCTGCTACCCTCAAACATGTGAATGTTTGATATTGGATGTAATAGGCTCCAACCTATGAAATCTTTGTAGTTGCCTCTTCTGACATCCTCTTCTCATAATCTCATTTGATAAATTGGGTATTAGTGAATATGAAAGCATCATTTACTATCCTATATTCCTTGCTTTGCTCTAAAAGCATCTTCTTTACTAGCTAAGGATATACAATGTAGGCCCATGCATTTGCATCCTACATGCTACCCTTCTTATAGAGCCCTAGATAATCTGTCACCCTTGTGGCTAATAAGTACACCAAGTATGATGTCATGTAAAATTTTCTATTATCCTTCACCACCACCAGCTGCTCACCCAAGTTCTCACTGATAATGGAAGACCAATCAATTGGCATCTCTGCTATTTTGATTGTCTCAATAAAATGCACCATAAAAATGTTCAGGTGTCCAGCAGCCGAAAAACCCATAACTCTACTCAAGAGTATGATTGAATATCCAATATCTTCCTTCATATAACCTCGTGGCATATCCTCTTTTCTTTCTTTTTGGCACTAGAGGAGTCTTCTCAATAAGGTATGAAGACTGGATGATCTTAGAAACTTCATCAATATGTTCCTTGTACCATCTCTCCACTTGTTGATAGGTTAATCTAATGAATTGATCTACTCTTGGGAGATGGAACACCTTCTCAATGTTCTTGGGTCAAAGATCCAAGATGATCTCTCCAGTAATGCTCTTGACAACTCTTTCTTCAAGAACATAATTCTCTTTGAGTGTCATAATTAGTTATGAGGACTGTACTGACATCGGATGTGATGCTACACTGACAACCCCTGATCAAATCAATGTAGAAATCAATGTTTCACACCTCTGGAAAACTTGAAATATATTGGATTTCTCAAAGCTTCCTTGACTATAAGTGTTAGTATAAGCATAACTAGGATTGACATAATGCAGATAATGGAAGAAAATTAGGACACTACAAAGAATTCAAAAGATAGTTACAAGGAGTTACAAGATTTGGGCAAGGCTAGCATAATGAGAGATCCGTTGAAGAAATTTGAGTTGAGAGAAATCAAGGAATTGAAGCGAAAATTGGAAATCTGGACTTACTTCTAGAACATTGGTTTGGGGTACTACATTGAATCCATGGGAAATTTCGATAGTTTCTTATCTTCAATTTCCAAAACCTAGCATATAAAGGCATGATGACAATTGGGAGCTTGAAGTTTGTTGTTACCCTTGAATTAATGGCTGAAGTGAATGGTTTGAAATGTGAAGGAGCTCATGCTGAAAGGAAAAGCTTGAGGAAGTACAACCACTTCATAAAGGAGTTCTTCAAGGATGGACCACAAAAAATTAGAAAGGGTTAAATCCAACAACCTGGGTATGATAGATTCTCTCTCCGTCCCCCCTTTTCTATTGTCTGTTTGTGGATTATGAAATATTTTACCCTTGAAGGGAGTATGAAGCCATACCATGCTTATCACTTTCTGATGCTCAATTTCCCATGCAATGGGGATAAAATAAATGTGTCATTCTTCCTTCTTTCCTCTCTTAGTAACATTATTGTGAGTGGAGATAACTCTCTACTCCACCAAGGGATGATTTTTGTGCTTTATCAACACATTATTTTCTCAGTGCCCTGGGTATGGTAGAAGCTTGACCTTTAGGAAAGATGTGAGAGGTTCCACCTCCTCAGTTAGAATTGAGGAAATTTGTTCTAATCCCTTGTAGGGAAAACCCGCTTCTGAAGAAAAAAACAACAATGGTTGGGTAAAAGCCCTATTTGAAAGAATACAGAAAATTTATCCTTTGAAGAATCCCTCCTTATTGAAACCTTCTCCAAAAGGAAGAAAATGCTTCTGAGTAGCAGTCTTGGTTCTACCCCAAAATATAAAAGTTTGGATACATAAGTTACTGATGTGGAGAAATAGGGGTATGAGGAAGAGAATGGTAAGGAGATTAACCCTAATGTCAAGGACTATAACTAGGAATCTAGCTCTACCAAAAGGACATCTGAGAGACTATAGAAAAAGAGAGATATGAACAAAAATGAAGAACCTAAAAAAGACATCCAAGAAACCAAAGCTAGCGAGTTGATCTTTGAGACTAAAGAAGTGTTTGAGGATAGTGAAGAAACAGACTCAAAGGATGTTGAGTATGTTGAGGAGAAAGATGAAAAGTTGAAAGAAGAGGAGGATGACTCTTAGATGGAAGAACAAGATGTTCCCTAGATGGAAGAGCACAAAAATTGGATCGAGGTGGACTTATGTATGGACAACAAGAACCAAGAAAAAGTGACAAAAAAAGAGGAACATATCAAGAAAAGACAAATAAAGAGGAGGAAAACACTAATAAGGAGAAGGATACCATTGGTTTGGTGGAAGAAAAAATTAACGAGCTTGAGCAAGAGCTCATTGGATGCTTTAACATCCTGCAGAACAAGGTCAATTCCCAAAATATGATGTATAATGAGGCTATCACCAATATTGACTTTGGTATAATTTATAGCATATCTTGCTACCAGCATAACCATTGCAACTTATTGGTGTACATGCTAGTTAATTTTTATTTTAAATTCTATTACACTATTATTTACAAGTACTTCATGCTACATGGCATTTGTTAGTCTTATCAATCATTATATTATTTATTATAATATTTTTATAACTGTTTAAACTTATTAATTTGACGAAAAAAACCAATTATTTTGAATAATATAAATATTATAAAATCATTTATTCTCTAATTTTATCATGTATGATAAACATAGATTTAGAATTGGTATTTGTAAAATAAAAAAATAATTTGCATTATAAAAGAAAATTGTGTAGAACAAAATAAACGACATTTAAATATTGTTATTATAATATCACTATAAAATTATATATTAAAATTAAATACATTATACATTTATTAGTTAATTATCATATAGCATCTATAATATTTTATAATATAAATTAAGTTATTATAGAACTATATGTTTATATGAGAATAGCATAATTTTTAATTTCTTGTATCTATTTCAATGCAAGGTCTAGTGTATATAAATCAAAACTTATAGTATACTAGACATCTTATGACAAATTGACAAAAGTCTACTTAGAACAACTATCATACGTTCTTTATTATGTGAGGTGTAAGAATCACTACCTCAAAATATTATTTATGTATATAATTTTTTTTATAAAAATTTTTAATATATGAATTATATCTATTTATAACAATATTATTATATTACTTAATATTTATTAAAATTTATAGTTCACTTTCTTGTGGACTAATAATAACACAACTTTTTTCAAATATGAAACAAACATTTTCTTATATATTTAAAAATTTAGAACTTATTTATTTCAAACTGATATTAAATGGATATTCTCTTAGTCACATTTAAATAATAAGTTTTAATATTACCTCTACAACAAAATGGGGACAAAAGCGATGTCCAATATCTTTAAATTCATAAAGAAAAGAAAAGTGTGACTTTTAAGTGAAGGTCGGGGTGGTCCATATTATATTGGCTTTTTCAATGTCTTACTCGCATCAAATCATCACCAACTAGTCTACTCACACAATTGCAAGAATTTGTGTTTTAAGCGTTTCTTCATCAGATTTAAAAATAATTATATCTTTTTAACTCTCATTTTGAACGCAAGAGAATTATTGGTGAATGGAAGTTCATTTTTACAAAACAAGAATATTGAGAGATTAATGGAGACACTTATGGTTGTGTAAATTCATATTTCAAATGCCACCATTATCTCACTGTAAGAACTATTTTTAATTGGTTGTATAGAAGCTAATCTAATATATGATATTATAGTGTAAAATTGAAGTTGTGTAAAAATTGTTATATTTTGGAAAGAATTGTAAGTGTTTCTTCTTTGGATAATAAGAGTTTGGATTTTTACAATTTTATTTTTATAATTTCTTTTTAATATAACGAAATCATCAATAAGTAAGAGATATTATGTATAATAATAAGTTAATTGTGATATTGCTATTATGATTAAAGGGTGTAGTTTTTTATTTAAACTTATTGATCTATGTTTCATGAGTAGTGGCTCACAAGAGTTCATCTCCCCTAACTAGAATGAATTAATGGAAGTTCATTTTTACAAAACAAGAATATTGAGAGATTAATGGAGACACTTATGGTTGTGTAAATTCATATTTCAAATGCCACCATTATCTCACTGTAAGAACTATTTTTAATTGGTTGTACAGAAGCTAATCTAATATATGATATTATAGTGTAAAATTGAAGTTGTGTAAAAATTGTTATATTTTGGAAAGAATTGTGAGTGTTAGCACTTTTCGCATCTAGGTGATGTTCATAGAGGTGAAGCAAGGAGGCTTAACAGGATACTTTAGCTCAAGCACACTTAAACACAAGTTTTCTCGAAAGATATATAAATGAGCTTGATAATAAATAATTCATAAGGCATGTTACTTGTTGAAGCTGTTGTAATTGTGGTTGCAAGCAAAGTGGACTTCACCTCTGATACTTTGTAGCTAAGTTTGTTTGAGATTTAGTATTGGAATGACGACCTCCTAATACATCAACTGTGTGAACACCACCTAAATACAATGAAAGTTAAGTGTTGCATTTATTATAGTCATGAGTGAACCACTAGTCAATAAATATGATGAAAAAAAAATTCATGTACCAAAATTATTGAGGGTTTGATAGAAAGATTGAATTTTACAGCTCATAGATTGTACGCCTATACACTGATCTTTCCTTTCGTTGGTCGGATACCAAAAGTTATGGTTAGTTCTGATACCAAAAGTTATGCTCAGCTACCATTTTATAATTATGGCAGAGTTTTTAAAGGCTCAACTACTCAAAGACCATTGTATCAGATAACTATTTATCATGCATGGCAAAGTGTGTAAAAATATTGGGGTCCTGAGAGTTATATTCTGGCCGACTTCTACTGCATATTCCACTATTCACATAAATGCTAACTTTATTCTTTCTCCGGGTCACGTCGCATGCTTTTTAACTGAGTTTGGATGTCACATGTTTCACATTGCTTGGCCCTGTGTTTCCCTGTTTGAATACTTCATTTATTTCCTTCTTGTTTCTTGTTTTACTTGATGAATCAAGAGCACAATGAGATACATGTCTTTATTATTCGAACTAATGTTTTCAGTTATCATTTTGTAATTAATTTTTTAAACATTTATTCAAACGCTAAAATTTAAAATTGATTTATTTTAAAAATATTTTTCTTTCATTAATTTCTTTTTTACTATTGACCATTTCTATTTTTGCTGGGGTTTCATAAATTTTTTAATTCAAAAAAAACCTAAATTCTTGTGCATTGATCTGGAAGCATCCAGCACTTCCTACTGTTGACAGCATGTCCCAGAAGCTTCATGCATTGTACGCCCAATCTATTCCTTTTAGATTTGCCCATTGGCAAGACATTCTATTGAATTTCAACACAGATCAAATTGAATCTAAGAATGGCCTAAAATACTTGTCAGGATACCTTCTGCCTGAGGCTTATATTTTGTCCATAGACACAAAAAAAGACTCTACAATCCAATCCCAGAGACAGAGGCACCAAAGCTTACCAGAGCAGAGTCCCCTGAAACAACATCTCTTCTCGCATACTAATCTATTCCCAATTCGTAACTTTTAGCATTTCCTCTCATAAAAATTAGTTAATCATACAACTTACAGCCTTCAAACCATAAAGCAGACTGTAACCACAAATATAATGATAGAATTTTCATGCACAATCCAATGGCACTGCTACTTAATCAGAAATTTAACCTGCTGCGCAACATTTGATGAAAACAAATCCAGCCTGGAGAATGAAAAACGCGGATGCTAAGCCAATTCCACCAAATAAACACGAGTTGTCGCACTTTTAAAATAAAATCAAAAGATTGTCAGCAACAGTCGAATAGAGCTCTTGTTACATTAATGTTTCCCTTATTACATAAAGCTTAGTTTCGTTAATTTTGATTCTTGTTCAATATTTGGAATACATGTCCTCATTCCATTAATGTCTTCTAAAATGACCAACACTTTTATTGCTGAGGAGGACTTGAAATCAAAGGAGAAAGTCATCACATGCCTTTTGGAAAAATCCCACCAATCAGGCCAACTAACATTGTCTCTTTCTTCCACGAGAAATATGCCTCTATAACCTTTACAATATATTTCTTTACGAGTCTCGCTTCCAAAACACAGCAGACAATGTGCTAGTCAATACTTTTGAGGAGTTGGAAGGAAGCAAAGAAGCACAAATGGGTCTGACTATTATTGGATGCCCTGCTCTAGCAATTGGCCCATTTTTTCTCCCCAATTTCTTACAAGGGAAGAATTTCATATACAACATGTGGGAAGAGGATAAAACTTGCCTTCCATGGCTAGGCACTCAAGCAAAGCAATCAATGTTATATGTTTGCTTTGGTAGCATTGTTGTAAAATCTGACAAGTAGTTGTATGAATTGGCATTTGGACTAGAGGATGGTGGGGTTGCAAGTAGAGTGGGTTTAACTATAGAAGAAACTCCATATTTAAAAGTGGTCAAATTGGAGTAGTACTAAGATGGGTGACCTCTTAGGAAGTCTTGGCATTTCACTTCTACGAGCATCACCTAGATCCAATGAGTGCTAAGTCTTATATTCATTGTAATGAGAGATGAGTTTGTGTAAACCACTACTCATGAAATATGGGCCAATGAGTTTGAGCCAAAAACTACATAGTTAAATCCTTAAATCCTGATAGCAATATCACAATTTGACTCGTGGACAATATCTCCTACTTATCGATTGATGAGCTTAAGAGGCTTTCTAATGAATGGCTCATAAAGCACAACACTTGGTGAAGGTTTTGCAAATGAGGTTGCAAGTAGAGTGAGTTTAACCAAGGAGGAAATTTCGTAGTTAAGTGTGCTCAAGCTAAACTAGTACTGGGATGGGTGACCTCTCAGGAAGTCCCGGTGCTTCACCTCTATCATAACCTAGATCCAATGAGTGATAAGTGTTATATTCATTGTCATGAGAGATGGGTTTGTATAAACCACCGCTCATGAAATATGGGTCAATGAGTTTGACTGAAAAACTGCACAGTTAAAACGTGATGGTTATATCACAATTTGACTTGCTCCATAAAATATCTCCTACTTATCAATAATTGTACTTGTTAAACTCCCCTTTTAACATCAAAAAATTATTGGTAAATGCAAGTTTGTTTTTACAAAATTATACAGAAATTGATGGAGACAATTATCAGATGACTTAAACATCACATGCTAAGCTTCATTCCAAGATTAAAAGTGTTAAATATAGTCAAAGTTGACTTATTTTTTCTAAGCTTAATTTTCTTCTTAGTGCATGATGTTTAAGGGTGGCTAACAATTATGGTTTTGTAAACTCATATTTCTAACATCAAAAATATTTCACACAAAGAACCATGTTTAATTGTTTTACAACAAATAATCTAATATATGGTATTATAGTATAAAATTGAGGTTTCTTATACATTTGTACAATTTTGTGTGAAAATAGTTGCATTTTACAAAGAGTTGTTGGTGTTTCTTCTTCATATAATAAAAGTTTAGATTTATACAACTTCACTTTTATAATTTATTTTCAACATAATGGGAATCATTAATAAGTAAGAGATATTTTCTATAGTAAGTAAAATTGTGATCTTGCTATCATGATTCAAGTGTGTAGTTTTTGAGTTAAACTCATTGACTCATGTTTTATGAGTGGTGGCTTTACAAGAACCCATCTCTTTTGACTAGAATGAATGGAACACTTAGCTCTCATTACATCTAGGTGATGCAACATAGGTGAAGCAGAGGGACTCCATGGGATACTCCAGCTCAAGTGTGCTTAACCACTGTGCTTCTTCGAAGGATAAGTGGACTTTATAATGAATGATTCATAATGCACAACAATTCTTGAAGGTTTTCCAAATGTTGTTGCAAACAAAGTGGACTTCACTTTGGAGAAAACTCACTACTTAAGCATGCTTTATCTGTAATAGTATTGGAATGAATGACCTCCCGATGCATGAACTCTGTGAATATCACCTAAATGTAATGAGTTCCAAGTGTTCCATTCATCCTACTCATAAAAGATAGGTTGTTATGAGTTTTATTCATGAAAGATGGGTTGTTATGAATTCTAATTATGAAAGATGGATTGTTATGAATTCTAATTATGAAAGGTAGGTTGTTATGAATTACTAGTATGACTATTGAATCATTACAAAACATCAATTATTGAGAGTTTAATAGAGACGTGTGAGGTTCACACTTCACATAGTCTACACTAATCTGTCGGTCGTCTCGTACCAAAACTAATGCTCAACTATTGCCTTTAATTTATGGTGTACTCAACCATTGTATAGAAAAGAAGAGAGAGAGAGGGCTCTAAAGGGCATAGTTACGGACAAATGGTGGCTCCTTTGCACGCAGTAATCGTGTCGGGTCCTGCACAGGGCCATGTGAATCCAATGATGAACCTCGCAGAGCTGCTGGCCATGCGAGGATTCTTCATAACTTTTGTAACCACAGAATGGATGGATCAGCGGCTTTTGAAAGCATCTTCCAAAGATGCAGCTGCACGTGACCGTGAGATTCAAGAAAAGGGCTTCAGATTCCGGTTTTTGAGTATCCCTGACGGCTTACCGCCTGATCATGGCCGAACTGCTGAGATGGGAGACCTTTTGGTTGCGCTGCAAAGACTGGGTCCTGCTTTACAAAGTCTGTTGACTGCAGCAGATGAATCTCAAGTTGTGCCAGCAATCACTTGCATTGTTTCGGATTGCTATTTATCCTGCACGGCAGAGGTAGCTAAAAATCTTGGGGTCCCGAGAGTTGTATTCTGGCATACTTGTACTGCATATTCCATTATTCACAAAAATGCTAACTTTCTTCTTTCTCTGGGTCATATCCCTGTCAAAGGTATTTTTCTTCTAGTTTTTGTCACTTTTCTTCTTCAAAGCTATCAGATTTCCACAATCCATGAATATTGTATTGATTTCTGGGAAAGATTGTGTAAGAATTTTTTCATCAACGTTTCGGATCATACTACATGATCCATCATCAGGATGCCAAAGAGTCATATTTTTGCTTTCATTAACTCTTTGGCATCCTAACGATGGATCATGTAGTATGATCCGAAACGTTGATGAAAAAATTCTTACACAATCATTCCCAGAAATCAATACAACTTTTCCTCTTTTTCTGTGGTGTTTATTACCTCAGTTTGGATGTACATGCACCCCTGTTTCACATTATTTTGGCACCAAAAGAGCTATTATGGATGCCCTGTCTTGCTCTGTTTGTCTGTATCGTTTACTTGCTTTTTGTTTCTTGTTTTACTTGTTTCTGTGATATATACATTGAGCTTTGTTTCGTTTCTTTTGTTTCTCGCCCGATCTTCTAAAATGACGAAAAGTGTTATTGCAGAGGAGGACTTGAAATCAAAAGAGAAAATCATCACGTGCCTTCCCGGAAAAATCCCACCAATCAGGCCAACTGACATTGTCTCCTTCTTCCGCGAGAAATATATCTCTGAAATCACTTACGAGTGCTTTCTTCACGAATCTCGCTTCCAAAACATAGCGGATTACGTGCTGGTCAACACTTTTGAGGAGCTTGAAGGAGGTAAAGAACCTCAAATGGGTCTCAGCGTTAATGGCTGCCCTGCTCTGGCAATAGGCCCTGTCTTTCTTCCAAATTTCTTGGAAGGCAGGAAAGCCATGTACAGCATGTGGGAAGAGGATGAATCCTGCTTCCAATGGTTAGATGCTCAAGCAGAGCAATCAGTGTTATATGTTTCCTTTGGTAGCATTGCTGTAAAATCTGAAATGCAATTGCATGAACTGGCTCTTGGACTGGAAGATTGTGGGTACCCTTTCTTGTGGGTGCTGAGATCAGATATAGCACAAGGTAAGTCAGCAGAGTTACCAGAGGGTTTCATGGATCGAACCAAGGATCGGGCCCTCATAGTTAGTTGGACGAATCAGCTGAAGGTAAGGCAGTGTTACTTTTGGTACAAAGATATGTTACATGCTGGTCAATCTTAAACATAATGTATTAAGGAAAATAATAAAACTTTAAAAAGGTAAGTTGTAGTTTACAATCAAATTTTTGTATGTGATGTTTAAGTCATATGCTAATTAGCTTGCTAAATATCTATGGTATACACAAAATGCTACAAGATTTCAAAATTCATATCGAAAATAAGTCTTTTTTATTGATTGTAGGTGCTTTCTC
This sequence comes from Cupressus sempervirens, assembly GCA_028749045.1. Classification (NCBI taxonomy): domain Eukaryota; kingdom Viridiplantae; phylum Streptophyta; class Pinopsida; order Cupressales; family Cupressaceae; genus Cupressus; species Cupressus sempervirens. The sequence continues at coordinate 72,132,673 of CM053790.1, read as the reverse complement.
ACCCTTCTGTAGGGGGATTTCTTACACACAGTGGGTGGAACTCTACTCTTGAGGCAATAAGCATGGGAGTTCCTTTGATTGGATGGCCTTATTTTGGTGATCAATTTCTTCTTTGTCGATTTGCAAGAGACATATGGAACTTTGGCCTAGATTTCGAGGGTATCGATGTTGATGAATTCAAATTGGTAACAAAAGAGGTTGTAGAAAGCACTGTCAAAAATCTAATGGAAGGTTCTATTGGAAAGGAATTGCGAGAAAATATTGTGAAGTTGAAGGCAGCAACAAGGAAGGCAGTGATGGAAGGAGGAACTTCTCATACAAATTTGAACACTTTTGTAGAAGATATGCAAAACATAGCAAACTCAAATGTTTGAGTTTTTGAATTTTGTCTTGGAAACATAATCTTTTAACATTTTTTATTTTAAATATTGGGGAAACTGTTGAACATGACCAATGATAAGAGATTTCATCCCAAATTATTAATGCTAAGGCTTAAACATGTGAATACATTTGATCATCAAAAGCATTAAGTATATGTGATTTTAATGGTCTAATAGTGGCTTGCACCATGATGCTCACAACAAAAATACCACCACTTAATTGGAACACACTATGGGATGATAAGAGGGTTTATTTATTACGTTGAATGATATAAGACCTTTTGAAAGAGAATGAATGAAATGATACAAATTTTAATGAAAAAACACTATACATTTGTAAACACTCTTATGTTGTTCAGGCTATAGAGATTATTCAGAGTGTACAGAGCATGTTGTTGCAAATGTTGGCAAGGTATGGAGTTCCATTTTCTCTCATGTTTTTGGCTCTTGCAAATTGGTAATTTGAGTTAGGGCCTGACAAAAATGCCTTAGCCATATAACCCATAAGTATAAACCTAGTTACAAACTCTTGCGAAATAGTATAATTGAGGATGATTGTAGGGATTGTCTACCTCTCCCAATGGAAATCTTTCGATCAACATGGATTGTGGTATTCATTGCATTAAGAAATCTAAAAAACTTTAATAAAAAATGCTCCCTGCTACAACACCATTACCCATCATTGGTAACTTTCCTTTAATCTCCCATCTTCCTCACAAATCTCTGGCCACTCTTGCCCAATTATGACCATCTATTTGGGTTCTAAACCAGTCATTGTATTATCATCCTCACACATGGCTAACCAAGTCCTCAAAACACATGACAACATATTTTGTGAACCACCATAATCATATTATGAGCCCATACAAAATAGAATCTTCTGAGTATGGCTCATACTGGAAACTCCTGCGCAAAGTGTTCATTCAAGAGCTCCTCTCTTCCAAAGTGATGAATTCCTTCAAATCAAAGCCTAAGAAATGTCTTCCATGATACACTTTGTTCTTCACACTACTGTCATGAATGCAAAGTGTGGCATGAAGAATTCCTTGGTTGTAGATGTGAACAAAGAGGTCACTTATTTGACTAGTAATATTGTTTCTAGAATCACTTTTTGGGAGAAATGCTATGAATGTCACCTACGTGGAAAGACATTTAAGGAATAATTGGATGAAGTGCTTCCTCTGTTAAGTGGTTCCAATTACATAGATTTTATTCCTCTGTTCAGGTGGCTTGATTTGCACGGGCTTACAAAGAGAGAGGCTGAGATTGCGCAGATTTTGAGTGGATATTTTGAGAGGATTGTGGATGAACATGTGGAAAGGAGGTAAATGGACAACCTATTAGAGTGTGAAGATTATGTGGTTGTGCTACTTTCTTTATCTGAAGATGAATCCATGGAGATCAAAATTACCAGAGACGACATCAAGAATGTCATTTTTTTAGTACATGATTATAATATGTGATTCATTTTTTTATTTTGATTTATTAACTTGTCCTTTGATTGAATTATTGGATTGATCAGCAGTCGGAAGTTAAACTGTGAGAGATGAGCACACTAAATTATAATAGCAAGGAAGCATATTATATCAATGTTATCAGATTTTAACAATTTATTTAAATTTAGTGTGCAGTGAAATCGATTCAAAAAAGTTTCTAGTTTCCTCCCCTACTTTTATCCCTTTGGCCATTCAGTATTGTTTAGACAACTTTTTATGCCTAGGATTTGACATTTTTTGAAGTAATGATTTTGTTGCAGAACACATCAGGAAAAGGAGAAGAGACAAATTAATGAGGTATAATGTGCATCCAATTCTTTCTAATTGCTGTAACATGTTTCTTTTGTTTTGATTAAGTAAAAACAGGTTTTGAAAGGACTCGAAACCTTTAAACAAAAGGCAAGAAAGATATAACAATGAGGATCAAAATACAACTGCAGGAAACCACTCGACAAAATAGAGGGACACACCAATGTTCCCAACAAGAGGGCAAACAGCCCAAGAAGTTATAAACCATCAAGATTAACATTTTGGTCCAGTCTTTTGAGAACGTAAAGACATATCAAAAGAAGGAACAGAGGATTTTCCTTTTTTTCCTTTGATTGATGTCCAACCATCCTCTACCTTCCCAACAGCCTTCTACCAATCCCAACTAACCCCCAACAACCCCTCATCGATAGAGTCAACAACAGAAAAAGAGACAGCAACAACATTATGATCCAAAGCCATCAAAGGGACAACAGTCGAATCAATAGAGACAACAGTAGGTGACAAGTCAGAAACAACATTCTGATTCAAAACCATCATGGAGACAATAGTGGGCAATGAGTCAGCAACAACATTCTGATTCAAAACTGTCATAGAGACAACCTTCGAATCACCAGAAACAACAACATAATCCTTGACCAAAGAGAGATCAATATGCGAAGAGCTATCTGAACCATCCACCTCTGTAGAAACCTTATGAATTGTATAGTGATCATTTGAAACCCCCGACCACCAAGAAGGTGATTTCTTTGATCTAGCCTTGTTAAAGGAGCAACAACTCGCAGCAAGATGACCAGTCTTATGGAATTTCCTACATCTAAAAGGAATACCCTCATAATCAAGCAGTTGAATCCAAAAACCAGTTGGAGAAGCCAACTTCAACATTTCTAGAAGCCCCTTGGAGGTATCCATCTCCACCGGGATGCAAGCATATGTTGTCCTATAGACATTGGAAGAAGCCAAATCAACCAATATGAAATCCCCAAGAGCATCCCCTATAGCCTCCAGGACTAAATCTTGCTAGAAATGAAGGGGAAGATTTGGTAACCTCACCCAAAGAGGAATCTTATTAAAAGTTTCAGTAGTCAGATTGAATGCCAGAAACCAAGGTTTGGCCATTAGGGGGAACCTTTCCTCCTAAGAGAAACCACAACCCAGGATGGCATTTCTGTCATCAACATTAGCAAATTTCACAATAAAAAAATCCCTAGCCATAGGGTAAATTTGCATTTCATCTGAAATGATTGGTTCCCAAAATTTGGAAATCCAAGCATGCAAATGTGAAAGAGAGGGCCAAAAACCCCTAAAACAAAAAATAGTAGCCATATTGGAGTAATCCACCACATATGAGTTGATCTCCTCAATAAAATCTTGTTCAAAATGAAGCACAAGGGGATTACTAACCATGACAGGCATAGCTGAACAACTGACATAAGGAGAAAACAGACGGAGCCCCTTCCTCATAGAATCAGAAATAGATGTCTCATATGCAGCCACATCTGCATAAGATAGGGTAGATCGAACCAAAGAACCCTTCATAGTAGGAGTAACATGAACACCAGGACTAGGACCACCCCTAGCTACAACAATCACCACTGGAGGAACCCTAGCCACAACAGTAGGTAGAGCCATTGCAAAAATAAGGGTCTTAGTAGCTCCTTGGGTAGGTAGAGCCATCACAGAAGTTGGTACAAAATCCCTAGTAACCAATGTGGGAGAAGTCACTAGACGAGCGAGAGAAATCGCAAGAGTAGGAGTGGGAGATTTCTTCTTTGCAGGAGCCCAAATTGACCTTTTGTTTTAACATGTTGCTTTTGTTATTACCTACTTCTTGGTTTTTTTTTCCCCCTACTCACATCATTTTCATGTCTGTGCTAGATATTTTCTCTATCTATCATTAGAATAGAAAGTTGGTTTTGGTCTTCATGGACTAGTTCTGAGTGTTGATGGATTGTATTGGTCAACTATCTATTCATATCTTGGAAGTCCAATAACCACACCTTGGTTTTATGTAACCAGTGTGGCAGTTGGCTTTGTACTCATAATGCATGTGATCACCCCATTCACATATTGGCTCTCTATTTATGATGCTATAGTCTTCCCCATATTTTCCAAGTATATATTCACATCTACAAGACAAATTACAATATTTCTAGCATAGTTGATTCCAAGCTTCACTTGGACAAACATGCCTATGAGATAAATGGTCGTTAAATCTGAGCACATTTTTTTGTTTTTCTCATTGGATAGCCTTTGCACCATTGTCTACTATGGTCATGCATGCAGTAATCATCCATGGAAAGTAATAACTTTTCTATTACCTTCCCTCTAATAAAATCTGACATCATTGTGTTATATTTGGATATGATAGTCTTAATGGTTCATAATTTATGATAGTAGAGACATATATAGTCTTAGGATGATTAATGATTCATAATTTATAATAGAAGAGACATATAGAATCTTAGGATCAATAGCTTCAAAGATAGGAAAATGGATATGCACTACAATTTCATGAGAAAGTACATAGAAGTATCCAACTGGTGGTTTTTCATAATTCTTGTCTGGACTTTAACAGTCACCATTACAATATGTGAATGGTTCTAAGGATCAACTTCAATTATAGTGGTGGGGAGTGCTCCTTTTATGTCACCTTTGCCATATTCTTCACTCTGTCAATTGCCATTATAAAGGCTAATACTAATAAGGTATCAAAGAAATCCATTTTGGAAAAGAGGACTGCTCATGTTGTGAATTCTTGCAAAAATGTACTCTCAATATTTTCAGGTTTCCACATAATATAAGGTTGATATTTTAATTGTATGAAATGTTTAATATCACAATCTTGGAACACATTCTATGATTCAAGCATCAAAATTTTAGATCATACTCTACTATGATTCTTCCTCAAAATGCTCATGCATCAAAAGTTTGGATCATGCTTCATCACCCTTCAAAATGCTAGAAAATATTTCATCTTAATTTCTTGAACTCTTTATCCTTTGGACTCAATACAATGCTTGGTCTTGAATGTCATTTCTAAATACATTTTTGGTTGCATCTACCTAGGCCAACCCATGGCCAATATCTGCTTCAAGATTTTGAGTGATGTCCCCATCTATCAAACCCTAACATTTGTCCAAGACTTCAAAGTTGTCACGACATGAAATCCCATCATGTTCCATGTTCATGGCACGAGTTGAACTCTCAGCATCTCATGCCATTTCTATGATGTAGATAATTACTTTCATTGTAATTATCCAGGATTCTCCTTGATATTTCTCTCATTATACATATTTATGCATATGGTAGGGATAAGCATTGTTCCCAATTTGTGAAATATAGTCTTACAAGACAACAGTCTATGGGTTTGTCCATTGGAACAAGTGATATATGATGTATCCGTGGTTTGGGATTGATCAACCTAGGGACAATTTTATTGTGTTTTTAACTTACCTATTTCTTAATAGGATCTATAACCCTAATCTTGGCATGTCTTTTACAAAAGTTATTAACTTAATCAATTTACCCAATGATATCTTCATGGACATAAGTTTTTCCATTTTATTCAGGTTATGCAAAAATGGCTTGTGACAACCATCCTTCCAATTCAACTATAGTCAGTCTTGGAGACTTTGCACTAGAGCATGAATCTTCTACCATTTATGGTAGGAACTTGGCTGCACTGCAGCTCTTGTCACATTAGCTTACTAGTCCATATTAAGTTCCTACTTAAGCTTCATTGATGTTCAATCTTATAGATTCATGCTTAATCATTATTCTTTGGACTTAAACATTCACACCATTCCCAAACTTCTTTCTTGAATTTGATATATATATATATATATATATATATATATAATTTATGAATAGGCATGTTTGGTCAAGGCACATGTCTCTTCCTAGACTTATTCTCAATATAGATGGAGAGAGATAGTTGTATTTGAAAAGATATAGAAATTATAAGCAATATTATTTTCATCTACAACAATCCTTTAACTTTAACAAGTTAGAATTTTTTTAGTTTCATTCTTTCTTAAACATTAAACAAGTCTTTTTTTATAGCCATCCCATATATTTTACACTAATAATAAAAATCCACAACTTTGACACTTATAAGGCTCTTCTTCTCTTAAGATCTAACTTGTCATTTTGACATGAGTCCAATCAAACTCTTAAATGCACTCTTAAAAAATAGAAATAAGATAGCAAGTGTTGAATTTTTAATGCTTTTAAATAATGGTTTAGTAGTATCTCTCTAGATATATCATTGGCAATGCCAAGAATATGTTCAAAGATAGGAATGTTGTTCACATAACATACATCCCAAAGCCATGTGAAGCACTTTTGTTATGAGGCTATGAGATGGTGAGGTCACAAACAAGGGATTTCATCCCAAATGATTAATCCTAAGGCTTGAACATGTGAGCACATTGGATCATAGAAAGCATAAGCATATATTTTTAATGGTATAGTAGTCACTTGCACCATGATGCTCAAAATAAAAATACTACCACTTAATTGGAACACACTATGGGATGAACTCAATATTTTAATTCATATAATGATAAGAGATATATTTTATTATGTTGAATAATATGGGAGCTTTTCAAAGAGAATGAATGTAAATGCTATAATGCTTACAACATCTTACTAGTTCATGTACCTCTAAATAATTTTTATTTATTTTATATTCCTACTTAAGATTCATTTATGTTCAACCATATAGATCCATGGTATTCATTCTTCTTTTGACTTAAAGTCTCACAAAATTCTCTAACTCCTCACTTGAATTTGACTCCATCTTTATTAGTTTAATGATTTCTTATATATTAAAATACTTTTTTTTAAATTTAGTTATTCCTTATATTTTACATTGATAATCAAAATCTACAACTTTTAAACTTATAGGGTGTTAGAATATATAGTCCACCAATATAACTAAGAGGGTGGGGGGCTGAATCAATTATCCAACTATTATCCCAATTATCAACCTTATTAAATCTTAACCATATGAACAATATAATTAGAAACCACAACAAGATATTCATGCACAATAACACCAAATATGTTAAGTAGGGAAACCCTTGATTAGAGGGAAAACCTCGGTAGGGATGGTACCCACAAGATTATGCACTAATATAAATATTACTTGTTAGAGGATGGACCCTATTAGGAGTCTATGAAAAAATTTAGTACATATTAGTCCCTATTAGGAGATTCCAACCCTGTTAGGAGTTTTACAAATCCTATTAGGAGTTGTGAAAGGTAGATGGACCCATTGTCCATGTAGCTTTAAGGGAAAGACCAATGAACCCATTGTCCAAATGATCTCTATATTATTCCCTATATAATAATATAATTGAACTGTACTTCTCCTTCCCCTTTCTCTTTCCTATCAACCATACCTATGCTCCTTCTAATCTCGATACTAGATTGTAAACTTTACATCCAATAATCCCTTGGATTGCTCACTCGCATTTACTAAACACTCTGCTCTTGCTCGCACTTCCTTAAACACTTTGCATTCACATACACTTTACAGAAAAGGAAAAAATTTCCCTTTATAGAATGTCCTCAAAACAATTCCTTGAGTCAGCCTTGAGTGTTACCTAATCAATTATAATAGGACCACAATAAGGTAATTAATTATTTCGCAACCACAGTTGGCTCACAGTCTACACAACTTCTCACATGTATGACTTCAAGACTTGCACACTCAATGAAATCACCATTAGGTTATCCTTTATCACTGTATAACTTTCCATATTGTGATTATATCTCCATTAAGAGATAAAATACAATCATCATAAACTACTTTTCAAGAACTCTATTTCTACATTGCTATCTATAAATCATGTATCTCTTTTTTATATCTTTGCCTTAGGTTACATGCACTTAACCTCATCATCAAGATACAATGTGGAACATGTCCTTAACTTCATGTTACATGAACATTAAAAATCTATCCGTACGAATGTGATCTCTGTCTACTACTCTGCTAGTCTTCACAAAATTGGTGCTATGTTGACATTAATGACAAACATAGTCATGAATGTAATATGTCAATACTGCCACATGCTCTCCAATACTTAGGATACTCCCCCAAAGGAATACTATCAACATTCATGCTAGAAATATCTCCCTTTGGCATTGATGGAAACATAGATGAAAAACATATAGGTTGCAAGAATACCAAACAATACTTTGCTATTTTTGTTATTCTCATCTTTTCAAATCCTCTTCATCAATCAAATTTGAAATCCTATAGAACACTACTTTGTTCTACATCTTATTAGGATTATCATCAGTTGTTCACACGCTAAACAACTCTCAGTTTCTCCCCCATTCCTTATATCTCTTCATGCTTCATATCTCCCCCAAAGAGATATTCCTTCTTCTTACTTACATGAACCTTTCTAAGTCTCCCTAATAAGGTATAAGGTTGTGCTCATCTTGTTGGAAATAGGGAATACTGAGAGGAGGGAGGGTGAATCAATATTCTACAAACTTTGGTCACCAACTAGAGATTATCAATTACTTTCAACCATGCATAAGAAAGTAAACAAGTAATGCTGAACATTAATAGTAACCATGCATAAAGAGAACTCATAACATCATATTTTGCCAACTAGGGAAATCCTGGCCAAGGGAAAACCCTAGTGGGGATGATACCCACTAAATAATATATTGATATATATGTTCCTTTTCAGAGGATGCACCCTGTTAGGAGTCAATGAAAAAATTTAGTATAGAGAGTCCTTGTTAGAAGATTCCAACCCTATTAGGAGTTGTAGTATAGTAGATGAAAGAAGAGCTCACTACCCAAACATGCACTTCCAATTACAAGAAGAGTTCACTGCCAAAACATGCACTTCCAATTACAAGAAGAGTTCACTGCCCAAACAAATAATTAGTCTTTAGATATAAAGGTGTTGTATCTTCTTTCTTGATTGGTCTCTGTCCTCAGCTCGATCTCAGATCACAAAATGAGGTTCTCAAAACTTTGCATATATCACTTCACCAAAAGTTCGCATATCACTTATCACAATACAATTGCACATTTCTTCTGCAAATGAATTCACAAGATGTCTTTACATAAATACCATGAATTTTCACAAATTGCTTCTAGGTCATCTAAGACCATAATATACTTTTCTAACTTAGAGTAAACATCTAGGATGTTGGCCCTAATTGGTCAAGTAATTATTTTACAAACAAAATAATTCATTTTCTTTAATTCTATTGTTCTATTTCACTTGGTAAATTTTGAATATCTCTTTTTCATGCTGTCTGTACCAATGACTGAGGTTATACATGTCATCATCAACATGTATACTATCACCATCTAACTTCGCTAGTCATAATATGATGTCAGAAACATTTTACATTTACAATAATGTACTATTGTAAACCAATTTCATACTTAGACAATTTTTTTGAGTACCAAAAGCTAAGCATCTTTATTACTGAGGTTTTCTACAAGTAAGTACATCATGTGTTTCCATTAATGACAACAATTACATCACTATATAAAGCCAATTGTCAATAATCTTCCCCTTTGGCATTGATGGCAACAAAGTAAGAAAAATTGGCTAATTGACAAAACCTTAACAAAAACTTACAATACTTAATGTCTAATACATTACATATACTTCATATTAAACATGCTCAATTGCTCAACTACTCCCCCTTTGGATATGATTGCTACATCCATAATTTTCTACACAATTTTCTTCTACAACTTCTCCCCCTTTGACATCAATGACAAAGGTCAGAAGATCAAAAACTATCAAAAAGTTTTTTTTCCCTTTGTCAATCTACTAATATTTTCATGCAATCATCAACATTTTCCTTCAAACTATTCATACCTTTCTCCCATGTGTCCTTATCTACTTCAGTAGTAGTGAGCATTATACATAAGGCATATGATGCAATCTCAACTACATTAAGGTCAGAGTAGGTGAAGTTTGCATAAATGTCTTTTTAGTTAACACATTCTTCCAATTGTCTTTCAATGATTGATATCTTTAGAGCAATAGACTCTATGAATTATTAGAGTCTTGTCAAAGTTGGCTCTTTTTCAATTTCTAGTTTCCTGATGTTTGTGTGAACACTGACAACTTGTCCTTCCAATTCATCAACTCTGCAAGAAGGTTGCTAAATTTGACTAGTTAGAGCTTCCCTTGAATCTTTATATCCACATCTTTGGTCAACATATGAGATAAAGTACACTTCATGTATAGTACCTTGCCAACTTGTTGACATCTTTGAAGTTCCTTGATACAAGTTACAAGACAGCAAATCATTTTGAATATTCTGACAAATGGTGCTAAAAAGATTAGCATCATGTGAGATTTGGGCCTTAGACTCAACAAAATTTAATAAATTTGTAAATTCATCATCAAACAATTTCACAATTTCTTGTGCTCTCTGTTTGAAATCTATTTCAGTGTGTTTGACTGTGAGGGTGTTGTGTAATCTATCAGTCACCTCTATTAGAGCTCTCTATAGAATTTTCACCTTTTTGTTCTTCTCAAACAATTTTGTGAAGGATGAGATCAAGTTAGATTGATCATCATCATCACCTATAAGGTTTGCAAGAGATATAAGAGAGTATGAGCTGGATGCTTTCACCTCATCTTTCTTTAGTTTCTTCTCTGCTACCTTCCTTGACTTTCTCTCTTCTTCTTCTTCCTTCTCTTCTCTTCTCTTTCTTTCTTTTCTTCTTCCAACCTTTTCTCTTTTTCTTCTTTTCTCCTTTTTTTCATCTTCTTTCTGCTTCTTTTCTTCTTCTAGTAATTTTAGCTTGGCTTCTTCTATTTTCTTCTTTTCCTCTTCTAGCTACCTTTTCTCTTCCTCAATCAGTCTCAACTACTCTTGAATATCTTCATAATGGACCTCAAGTTGATTGAATGGGTCTTCATCAATGTTAATTTTAATATTTATTTAATCAATATGCATAGTATCACCACTTATTGATACTTCTAAGGTTTTCTCTATAGTAGTAGGTTTTGTCGTTAACTCACTCATCATTTGATTGATGAGTGTTGTAGTTTTGCTTCTTATAACATTCTTTTATCCTCCCATGAATAGAAATGGCCTCATCTTACTTCACAAGTAAGGTTCTAGTTTCTTCATCAATTTCTTCATTTCATCTTCATCATCTATCTTGCATATAGTTCTTATCATTGACTTCCAAAGTTTCATGTCTTCCTCATGAGTTGGTGCCTTCTTAGCTACAAGTTTGTCATAGAATTTCTGATTCATCACGCCTTTAACACTCTCAAGTTTTAGGTTATTGAGAATCATATATCTCATAGTAGAGATATCAATATATTCTTTCTTCATATCATTGTATAAATCATAGAACTTATTTATTTGTAAAAAGCTCCCTTCATTAACAATAGTTGTGTTAATCTTCTCTATCTTTGGTTTCCAAGGTTGACTTGTTTTACCTACTGGGTACTTAGAAACAATGACTTTCTCTAATTGTTTGTCTTTTGGTTCCTCTTCTCCTTCTTTATTACCTGTCGTTTTCTTAGAAAAAAATGACTTTCTCTAACTATTTTTCTTCTATTTCCTCTTCTCCTTCTTCATTACTAGAGTCCTCAATTGTCAACAATGTCTCTTATCGTTTATGAAGTTCCTCCTATTGTTGCTCCTATTTCTGAAGTTTCTTCCATGATTCCTTTTGTCATTTCTAAAGTTTCTTCCATTATTGATTCTATCCATTTTGTAGTACTTTTTTGTATGTTCAAAGTTGTTAATAACTAAAATACTAGGGTTCTTCTTCTAGGATTTTGTTGATCAATAGGTGCTTGACAATTCTAGGCTATCTGTCCAAAGTTGTTACACTTATAACACATGATCTACTTCCTTTCTTCATAAGGTCTACTTTCTCTTGATGTTATTTCATTAGATCTTCTTCTATCTACAGGGTTAGTGTTTCCAGATATTCTACTATTTCTTCTATAATTATCATTTTTAGGTTTCCTACAATCAATTGCATTATGACCAATACCATGACAATTATGATAGTAAAATTTTTGTAACATGATTAAATGATCTATTTGTACAATCTCTTTTCATATGACCTATTTCATTATATGAAAAACATTTTCCTTTAAATTCATACCTAGTTTCTTTAGGAGATTCCACTTTCTTAGGTTCATCCAATTTCACAGTTCCTTCTCAACTTCTTTGGGTTTATCAGAAGATTGACTAGATTCAATCTTATCATCAGATTTATCTTTCTCTTTGAAATCTGATATACTTTTAGGTTTCTTTAAAAACATGTTAAATAGATAATCAAGACCAGTTTTATCATAGGTAGGTCTTTGTATTTACATAGATTCATCAAGCTTTTCTCTGCTAGTGTAAAGATTTTCAAGCTATTGCTTGCATTGAGTTAGTTCACCTTTCACACTACACTAGTAAATTAGGCCTCAATTTTTAATCAAATTTTTGACCATCAATGAATTTGTTTAGGTTTGGTTGGATTTTAGAGGCAAAAATTTCTTTCTTTTGAAACTTATGCCCGTGTTGGTCAAAATTTCGACCAACATGAGGGCATGTATTTTAAAATGAAAAAGGAAGTTGTCATTTGTAGGTTTCATTTGACTTTCATAGTTATGTGATGCTTAGCTTCGTAACCTCTATAGCCACTCACCCTCGTATTCTTTATTGCTTGTATTCTATCTTGAATTCTCTTGCTTGAACCTACCCTTGTATTATTTCTTCTTGCCTTTTGTTTAGCCCTTGAGCTCCCCATTATTTGAGTAGTCTTGAGCTAGTCTTCCAGATCACCATTTATATAGGCTGGCATCCCCTACTATTTTATGGCCATTTCCCTTGGAGTTCTCACTCTACTTTCTCTCTGCTAGAGCTAGAAAGCATGCTCGAGTATTAGTTTAACTACTCACACTGTTCATCGATTAGTTGAACTCTGGGGTAGGTTTGCAGCACATCAATTTGTCTTACTCAATTCATTGATTTCATTTTAACACAATCACTTGATCTGCAACACACTAATTTCATTTTAACATTGTGTTTTAATAGCCGAAGTGCATGTCGAGGGTTTTCATTCGAACCTTATACAAAATCTTTTGTAGAATTTGAAGGTAGGAGATAGCTAAATGCATGTATTGAGTTGATCAATTTTTAGATTAATCTTTGTTCTATGTTTAAACCCATGATAGAGTGAACATGTATATAATATTGAACCTCTTCTTGTGTTATTAACCCTTTCTTTTGTCATTTAGAAAGGATGTTGTCTCATAGTACAATATAATGGAAAGGTGTCCAAAGAAAATGTATCCTATGTACATATCCCTTATTTCATAATAAAGCTTAATGAGTTCTAGGTTGTGATTCAAGGGAATTCTAACGAAGTAGAAATTAGAGATTGGGTGAAACAAAGCCTTGTTTTATACCTTGAAGATGGTAAGAAACATAGAAGTAGAAGTAGAAATAATACAACATTAGTGATAGATGGAAAATGTTTGGAATATGCTTTGGAGACTGATCTCAATCAAAGCTTTTTTGAATTGAGTTGTGAATGCTTCGGTGTCATTTTTTTTTGTGTAACACCTTTGCAAAAGGCCTAGGTCTCTTTCTCACTTACTCTCTTTCTCCATCTTAAGACCCATGTCATTTGTTGTGGAGTGAACATTTTGGTCTTGTGTGTATTCATGTATGTATTTGTGTAGATATCATTTGTCTATTTTTTCCAATTTTGTACTCTATTCATCTATCCCTTAATTTTGTCATTATTCAAATATAATTTTATTCATCATTATAATTTGAGAATATATTAAATGTCCTTTGTCACCCATTTAATAACATTTTGAAAGTTTTAATAGTTCTAATAATATTTGCCATATCCATCCCTTGAAGAAATGAAAGGTAAAAACTTAATAATTACCAAACTTGGTCCTTAGAAGGATCATAAAATTACTTTTATTAAGGCATTATTCTTTGATAGATAGTTGTTGGTGAAAAAGAATAAAGAATTTGTGATTCTGATAATTTACTCAAGTAAATCTCTCTTCGAAAGGATTGTGGCTATAAATATATTCGTACTCCAAGTTTTTCCCTAAATTAACTTTCCTTATGTCTCCTTTTTAGATGTTAAGAAGATGTATAGAAGAGGGTTTTTTTTAAAGTTAGGGAACTTGGAGTGCTTAGGGGTCTTCTCTCTAATGGCCCAATATGCTATGTATGTTGTGCTTTTTTCTTGGTTGGACTTGGGTTTCCCATTTCCCTCTTCACTTTCTATGAATATATGTGTTCATGACAATGGTTGTACATGAAAGATGTTAGAATATGTAGGTTTCAAAACATCCTAGTCTTATTTTGTGTTATTGCTCACATTAGACCTATTTTGGTGGTCCTTTATGATTTGATTGTAAGACTTCTACTATGGATGTATATTCTACCAATAGTAGATGGTATAAATGTGGTCCAAAATGCTATAAATTTTTAGCAATTTCTACTTGGATGGTCCTGGATTCTAGTTTTTCATCTTCCCTTTCTAATAACATAGTTGTTCATAGTCATTTTAATTGTAAAACATTGGAGGAAGTGTTTCAAATTATCTTGGTCTTCGTTGGTCTATTTTATGTTTGAGCACTTATCATATACTTCATTAGTGTTCTTTTTGTAAAGGTTTAGAGGTTCCCTTCCACATATCAATTCCTTATTTGAGTTTTTCTCTCATGTAAAGAATTTTTCCAAGAATATCATTTTTGCTTTTCCTAAACCCCTCAATTTTGGCTAGGTGCTCCTTTGTTTGGTTTAGACTACTCTTCGTACTAGTTTTGGCACTAAGAGAAAGGTGACCTCATATTTTAGGATGCTACAATGATGGCTAATCCATGCCAAATAGGGGATTTTTTGGTATACAGATCTTGTAGAACACAATGGTTATATTGGGTTGATCCACAACACATTTTTCTTCATGATGCACCTATTTGAAGATCACTGATGTGCATTATATGTTTCATATAATAGTCACATTTGCAGCCAACCTAATTAATGAATTGAGATTTTGTCGAGGATATAAATAGGATAAATTATTTGTAAAGGAGTGTGTTCTGTAAGTGTTATATCTCTAAGTATGAAGCCTATAAAATAAGCCAGATGCATCAATCACTGCAATTCATAATCTTGTTGTTCATTGTAAACCTCGTGCATATTGTTGATTGATAGTATATCGCTTCAATGAATACATATAACTTTGTATCATGCTCAACAAGTCCATCAAGGAACAATGTGCCTCCTTAAGCAGTGAGACTTGAAACAAATATTGTAATCCATATTTCATATAATTTGAGTTAAGTTTCGATGTTCTTTCCTTCACTGGGTTTTTGACATAATTTTTTTTGTCTTTGTGTTGTAACCTATGGTACATGTTTATGTCTTTTTGTGGTAACCTGTGGGACATGTTTTTCTTTCACGCTCTTCAATCTATTATGGTTTGATGTTAAAATTACTTTATTATATGTTGATTCATAATATACTTTTTTCAAGTCATGATTCATTTATCTTCATGATGCACCTATTTGAAGCCAACCTATGTCGTACTTCATTTTTCATCCAACTTTCACTTTGGAGCTGACTTACTTGATTCATTGAGGTGAAAGGATGTAAACAAAAAGATAAATCACTTGTAAAGGAGTATGTTATTTAAGTGTTGGATATGTGAGTTTGAATTATGTAAAATCATTTCAATGAAGTACTTATGCAAAAAGGGACTATCATATCGGCATAAGCTAGATGCATTTATAATTGCAATTCATAATCATGTTTTTCATTGTAAAGTTCATGCGTCTTGCTATTTGATGGTACATTTCTTCAACAAATCTTGTGTAAGTTTCTTATCTTGCTTAGAAAATCCATCATAGAGAAGTGTGGTTCCTAAGCTAAAGGGCCTTCAAACAAGTATTACAATACGTACAGTAAGAGTTAATGCACGCCATGGCACTACTAAATTTGAACTCAATTTTCGATGAATTTTGGTCAAAATTTCAACCAAGTATTTTGTGGCAATTTTTCTCGTTGAAATTTTGATGAATACATTTGTTGAAATTTTTTTTGTCTCTGCTAACTTTGATTTGCCATTTTTGGTCAAAAAATGTCAATAAATGGTTGAAATTTTGACCAATTCTTGGTCAAAAACTTTCAAGAATTGGTTAAAATTTCCACTAGTGTTTGGTTAAAAACTTTCAAGATTTGGTCATCAAAATTTCCACCAATGTTTGGTCGAAAATTTTCAAGAATTGGTAGAAATTTCAACCAATTCTTGGTGGAAATCCATCAGATGATGATCGAAATTTCAACCAAACTAAGTTGTTTAAAAAAAATAGAGCGGGTGAATCCCCCAATGAATGCCTACCCATGGAATCTCTCTTAGATCATATGGAATATAATGGTTATGGAGATATGTCAAAGACAGAGTAGTAGACACATATTTGGGATCAAGCTCTCACTAATCTAATTCAAGCTTGTTATAATCAGCATTTAATCATTTGAATAACAACTCTTGTGAACAAAGAGGGTTAAAGAAAATCTTAAATAATAGTTAATGACAATCTTGAATAAAAACTCTTGTGAACAAAGAGGGCAGCAATTAGCACACATTGGCAATCTTAAATAATAATTAATGAAGGAAAGGTTTTTCACCATTCATTCAACATGTATTGACATCTTCCAACATGAACCCTAGAAACCATGTTGAATGAATGGTGAAAAAATTGATAGCAGAGTAACTGGCTATCCGTCCAAGATCAATATCATGGAAATTAAAATCAGGCATAGAAAATAGCAATAAATTGTGAGAAAAAGAAGAGAAACTAGTATCTCAATGAATTAAATACAATTAAAAATATAACTTATACTATAAATGTTATATCAAAGTTCACGATAAAAATAAAACTATGGTGATCTAAGAACATTAGCAAGACAATCATAAATATAGTGTAAATTGTGAAAACAATCATGTGAAGAATATAGGGATTTAGTTTGGTTGGTTAATACAACAACCCAAGCTCTGTCTCAATTTAGTGAAAAACTAGATGCTACATATTGAACACAAAGACCTATTTAAAAGGCCATTCATATTTGTAAAAATCAATAAGGAGATAGCTACTTCAAGTGAAAAGTTTAATACCTATTGGTTTTTGCGTTTGAAGAATTAAATAAAAATAGGAGCACTGTAGGTGTTGAATGCACTATGCACTATTCATGTATTACTTGATTTACCTGAATAAGAAATAATAGTGGAAAAAAATAGTTTTCTACCAGAATATTGCAAGTTTTTTGTAATATTCCCTCTGTTGTGTGAAGTTTGGATGATTAAGATTTTCAGATTGCAGTTTTAAAAGGCAATATTATAGATATCTCTTAGTTTTGTAAGTTTAAGATTTCTTGATTTAAGTAGTGTAAGCAATTTCAACACTTTCAATTCATCCTCATTCCCAATTCAATAAATATTCCACGATTTCAACATTATTTAAGATTTTTTAATTTAGGTTTGGACCAATAAAGATTTCAGTTCAATACTTTAGCTACCAACTTCTTATTGCAAATATCTCTTACCTATCAACCAATCTGATACATTCATAGATTCAAATTGGGCCCTTGATAGTGTATTGAAGCCACACTCTTGACTATGTGGGTGGTAGCATCCATAGACTTCTCTGTCACCTACACCAATTCAATTTGAAATTTCAAATCAGAAATTACTATGAAGGAAGGAACATTACAAGTATTAATAGAAGAGATGAAACAATGTGTGGATTGAATAAGTGAGGCTCAAGGTTCATTGAATGGAAATCAAAAGGAGGGGAACAAAACATTGGATTTGTGACAATGTGTTATTATTCTCAAAAAGAAAAATTAGGTTTGTTATTATTACAATATTATTCCCAAACTAATCCATCATCAAGATCACACACCCAACACTTCAAACCAAGGTTGCACAAGGACACGACTACTTGGGTACTTGGTGCACGAGCATCAAGAGATGCCATGAAGGCTTTGAACACATCAAGGAATAGAACAAGTGATATTGGGTTTGGAGGACCTAACTATGAAATACTAAGGCCTATAGTGGCTATAGATTGTAATGAATTCAAGAAAATGGGACCAAAAGTTGTCAAGTGGAACCTAAGATGCCAAATGGGATAAAATGGATGTAACAAGTCCTAAATAATGGAATAAGGTCAGTTTTGATCATAGTTAAAGTGATAGGAGTCTAGGGGTTTACATTTCAAAAGTTCACAAATTTGAAATTCAAATTCCTAACAGTTAGGTATTGGAGGGCGCAAACAAATCTGTTGTTTTTCAAATTGTAATGATCACAACCAACTAGAATTGGCTAGGGAGGATTAGAACAAGGTCTATAAATCCTCTAAAATGTGTTTGATGTAAGAGAGAGATAGAGATCTAAAGAGTTGTACAGGAGATACAAAGTGAAGTCAATAATAAACAATTTTCTTCAAAATTTAAGTTTGTTGCATGATTTATTGATTCATTTGAGTAATCAAACATTTGGATGTAGTTGTGAATTAATTTGAGATTTTAATACTGACTTGAATGTTCTACTAACAAAGTTCCATCAAAATTCCCATTTTGTGCTGCTATTGTCTTTATCTAAAGCATTAGCATATAGACCATATAGAACTGGATTTCGAAGCATGCAAATGTAAAGATAAGGGTATCCCAACCATGTGCATGCCTCCCTTGCATTTTGAGCTATACGTAGAACAATTTCTGCATTTAAATGATCTGGTAATTTTGAGATAAATTGGCTCTCAATTGGTAATTGTTGATTCATAAGGGACAAATAATGTTGTAGCTCACTATGAACTGTTAATGTTATTCCTTCACCATGGGAATCATACTATGGCCTTCCAGCTCGACCAAGCATTTGCATAGCATCTAAGGGACTAAGCTCAATCCACATACCTTTCTTAGGATTATAAATTTGAGTTCCTTTTATAATAATAGTATGTGTAGGGAGATTTACTCGCCATGCAAGTGCGACAGTTGATACCAAAACCTGTATATGCCTATTAGCAAAAATCTCTTCTACCAGAGTTCAATTTTCCCTGGCCTTCCGTGCATGATGTATTGCAAATCCATAAGGCAACTATGATTATAATGCAAACAATGGGGACATCACATGACTATGTAGTATGTACATATTTCTGACTTATTTGAGCCCATGCATGCTATGATCAATACTTAGAGCTTCCCTAACTAGTATATTACAACCTAATGCATGAGTAGAGAATAACAGAAACCACCGCTAAAGCCTTTTCAACCACAAATCAAGTAATTTCTTTTAATGTTTAGTTTGACAACAAATCCAATGGCAACATGAGTACCTCTGAGTATGAAACAACTATAACCTTTGAGCATGTTTTGAGCTCCACACTACATGAAAGAATAGCATAAGGGGAGATATTGGTAGATGTTGTAAATGCAAATGTTGTGGTAGGTAGTGTGCAAAATGTGGAATCAAATATAATACACTTAAATTGTTTGAATAAATGCTCAAGGGAGATGTCATCATACTCAATGCCATGATGACACAATCTACACATGAAAGATTTGGCAAAAACTTAGTTTAAAAAATGTATGCAAACTATGAGTGTATATAGTGCACGTGGATTTTTGATTATTGATGGACTAGTTTGAAGGTTCTTCTCATATATTAACATTGGAAAACTCATGTAGATATGCCTGAAAACTATAGTATCATAAAAAATCACATTGAACTATTGGAAAAAATATCTTTAGGCATGTCACCTCAAGATATGAAAGAAGATAGTTCCATGATATGCATTAAATCAACCTTTACAAGGAATTTTTCAATGCTTATGAAGCTTTGAAAACAAAGTATATGCATGATAGACAAGAATTTCATTGGAAGTGCAATAGAATACTTCCATAAACATAAACAAGTGCAACATGCGGATCATAGAATGCACATTAAATGTTTGATAGAAAGTCCCAAAGAAACATCTTTGCATGGCATGCTATATAGAAAAATATACACAAAATGAATTAGTTTAAAAGGCTTTCAGACATTTCAAGATATGCAAATGGACACATTTGCTCTATACACACTGCTGCACAAATATGGGAGTGTCAAGAAAACCAATTTTATCCATTGAAGTGCAAAGAATCAGAGATTTTTTATAATGCACTAAAGAGATGTCATAACCAAGCGGAGGCATAGGATTTGAGACTCTGGACCATCTAGAAGATATAGCCTCTAGAGCCTTAGATGAGAAGAAGAACCTAAAACAATGGAATTCCTCTAACTGTAGGCCTAGGTTTGGGGAGTTCCACTCAGGGTATGCCAGTTGATCTGTGCAAAACAAAAATGGGAAAAGCCACAGGAAAATTTGTCAACATTACCTGATGGGCGAATGAAGCCCCAATCTTGCTAAGACTATTAATGTTTTAAATAAACTAAACTGCTTATAATCACTTAGCTCAGCAGTGAACCAAGTTAAATCACTATTAACTTCTATATAATACATTAGTCTAATGTAAAGCTAGTACAAAGAGATTTATTGATGTTTCATCAATGCCAATGTTGTAAAATTGGCAAAATACACATTAGCAAGGCACCATATTTCTCATGAAGACCAAACATGTCACCATTTCCATACCCTATACTATTGCTTACTAGCTTACCACAAAGATTTGGTCTCTAATAGCGCTCAGAACATTATTGAATAGTAACACCTTTCTAGAGAGTAGTGTAATATTGTAATGACATCTTAAAAATATTAAATTATATTTACAAATGGCAGTCTCCAAGTACCCTTATCTCCTAGTGATAGATATTGTGATTATGATATAACGAGTTTTCTAAGTTCTCAAATCTGGTCTCCTCTTTGTTGTAATCAAATTTATTGTATGACAAGAGATTCCAATAACATACCCCAATAGATTGGAGGGGCAATGATTGCAAGCAACACACGATGTTAGTTGGGAGAAAAAAATGTGTAATGTTAGTTGGGAGAAAAAGTTGTGTATGGGCCCTTTTTACTGATGCAAATGAGCTTTTGACACAAAGTTGCTAAGTTTTTTTCGAAAAACTTGGTGAGGTTACTCTATTACCAATACCAGTCTCCAAGTACCCCCATCCCCTAGTGATTGGTATTATGATTCTGATAAAATTAGCTTTCTAAGTTCTCAAATCTGGTATCCTCCCAAACTCCTTCATTATAATCAAATTTATTATATGACAAGAGATACCAATAACTAGTGGGGGGTTTGAGAATTGAGATCCCAATGTTGGAGGGACAGTGATTGTGTAAAACACCCAATGATTACTCTACATGTATGGGCCTTTTTTGTTCATTCAGACAAGCTTTTGAAAAAACTTGGTGAGGTTTCAAGCATACTTTATCAGTGAAACAAATAAGTATGCCTAGCAGTAGTCCCACCAAATAAGAGGATCTGATAGCACCAAATCAGCATGATATATTCTTTGTAATAACAATACTATGGAGACTTAATATATATGAGAAAGAAGTTATCCAATAGACCAAAAAATGGAAGATTAAAACTTTTCCAAAAATTCAAACTATTGGTAAAATTAAATTCTTTTCATGCAAAAACTTTTGCACAGATAAATTTGTGGCAAATGCAAATAGTTGAGGAAGCATCCAGTTTAAGAGAACTCTAGACTTAGCAGCAATGATGGTGGATTGTCCAAACAATTTGAATATAGGCTCTGAAAAAATGTTTGGTATAAACAAAGGAATTGCAGTTGCTGAAAGTATCACAATAGATTGTTGTATGTAAATGCCAAGCATATTGAATTGTCTTGTTCCAAAAGCCTATCCACAAAATGTTCCTAGAGCAGTTCCTATTCCTAGCTAGCCTCCTAGGATTGGTAAAACTATAGAGAATGAAATGTCTAATTACACTTAGTTTGCAATCCTTAGGATAATAGTCTTCAGCAAATTACTCTAGTCTCAGACTATACAAACCTCTTATAAATTGATGAAAATATGATGCCCCTATTGAATGATTTTTAAAAGGTAATGTCCATCTGCCTGGAGCACACATAGATCACATCTAATTCATATTTCCTTTTATATCTTACTGAAGAGCATATATTGCCTCAAGAAAATAATTGTTATACATTAATATGTTTCAATCTTTTAGTCATCTTCATTAGTTAATGCATTAATCACATTAGTCATTGCTATTAGGATTAGTCAAGGCATGCTACTGATAGCACCTAAGTAACTTTCACCTTTTGACATCTCTTTGAGGCATTTTGCAAATAATTAAGATACTTTGTCTATAACTCCACACTTTGCAAACATCTAGGCCTTCTAGAAATTATAAGATCATTTTAGTTACATTTGAAAACATTAATCAACAATTTGCATATGTGCAAATATAAACATTAACTACAACATGTCCAATTTATTTGCAGATATATTTTTCTGTGAAGAAAGACCATGCCTGACAATATGAACCCAGAACAAAATAATGAGACAATGGCTACATTGTGGTCTCAGTTTTGAAGAAAACCTGATAAATGTTATTGTCCTTGCAAAAAGTGTAAGGGCTTAAAGAATCAAAGAATTCTAATCACAAAAGCCCAGAGTCATTGTAGGAAACATGGTCACGTTGAAGGGGGCCATGATTTTTGTCCATTGCTGAATGTGGATTTCCTATTGGAGGAATATGGAGGTGCGAATATCTAAGCTGAGGATAACACTCCCATAGAAGAAGATGATAATGTGCCAGAGGACATGATTGAAGAAGATGGTATTGGATCAGGTGATGAAGAGGCTCACAATGATGGTACTAGCAAATTTGATAATGATGATGAAGATGGTCTTGATATACCTTTACTTGAGAAGGCACACAAGCCCTTGTATGAAGGCTCCCAAACAACTCTACTCTCAGATATGGTGTTGTTGGTGAACTTAAAGGCTATGAATAGTTTATCCAATGTAGCAATGTCATGTATGCTAAGGTATGCCATTTTTGTCATCTTCAATGTTAGCATACAATTACTATTAATTATATTAATAATGCATATTTTTTGTTGTAGGTTGATTGGTGAGTTTTTGTTATAACCATCAAACATTTTTTTCTCATTCCTACCAAGAATTATCTACCATTATGAATTAGATTGGAATAAAGTATCAGACAATACATGCCTGTCCCAATGATCACATTCTATATCATACACAAAATGAATTTGCAACAGAATGCCCTAATTTTCATATTAGTAGATATCAGTTAGATCAAATAACAAAAAAGGTGCCTCACAAGGTTCTTTAGTACATTCCTATTATTCCACATCTTCAATGATTATTCAGGTGCACTAGCTTGGCACAATTTATGGATTACCATGCACACAATAGAAGTCAAGATGACATTATGTGAATGCCTACTGATGGTTCTACATTTAAAGAGATAGAAGAAACATGGTCACACTTTGAAGAACAACCTCATAATCTAAAGCTTTCATTGGCACCGAATGGTGTCAATCCATATGGAGATATGAAATCTGTTTACTCAGTGTGGCCTATTTTTGTTATTAACAATAACATTCCTCCTTGGATGTTCATAAAGAGGGAGCACATAATGTTGTCAATGATTGTGCCAGGTATTTTTTCATTTTATAGTTATCTAAATTAATTTATAAATAGTGCATGAAAATGGTCATAATAATTACGTAATGTTTATGTTCATTCAATTACTAGGTAAGTACCAAGTTAAAGATATGAACATGTATATTGAGCCCCTATGATGAGTTGTTGTTCAAAGTTATGGAATGATGTCACTATGTATGACATCTTTAGACCAATAAGACACCAAAAATTTCAATTTCATGCAATGCTTGTATGGACAATACATGATGCCCCTGGGCTAACTCATTTTTGCGGTATGTTATATTGTTAAGATCACATATTTTTGGTCTGTTATAGTGCTTACACATTACTATTGTATGCTTAAGTTGTGCATGGTAATTGTACATGATCCAATTGTACATGATCTTTTAGGTCTTTAGACAAAGGGAAAATTTGCATGTCTAGTTTGTGGTCCAAAGTTGAAATCTCGTCATTTGAGAAGTTTAGGAAAGTAGGTGTTCAATGAGTTTAGGCACTTTCTCCACAATAATCATAGGTATTAAATTTCCAAAAACATATTTTCAATGGGAAAGAAGAGACATCATCAAGGCTGTGAAGAATGACATGTCATCTATGGAAGTTGGAATATGATCAACTAAATCATCGAGTTAATGTCCAATTTTTTGTTCAAAGTTTAAAATTTGTATTTTGATATTGTCTTATATTTACTAATGCTATAATTGATGATCATGAAGGTTGTTAAGGCATCAATGACCAACTTCCTAGAGGAATGAAAAGTTATCCTACTCAATTTAGTAGGTTACCATACTACAAAGATCTCCCAATTGTGCATTTGTTTGATACTATGCATATTGGAAAGAATGTAATAGACACACTAGAAAATGTTGGATAGAAGGTGCAATAAAAAATAAATTGCCAAAATTTGTACTGACATTCATGAATCTAGTCATGCACTAAAAATTTTCATTGAATCAAATAGCAATAGAGACCACATAAATACAAGTGCCCTTCCTTGGTTATTAATGGAGCAACAAAGTGATGCGTTAAAAAAAGTCATAAAAAAAACAAAATTTCCAACAGGATTTGCTGCAAATATAAGCTATCTTTTATCAAAGAAAGGTGATTTTGGGCGAGGGTTGAAAATACATGATTGGCATAGCTTCGTTAAGGTAAGTCATGTTCTCTATCTACAATATATTTGTAAAATTGAATGTACTACCTATGACATTATTTAATAATATATTGAAATGATCATTTTTTAATGGTTGTAGTATGTCCTATCTCTATCCCTTCCACACCAATTTGACAATAGTATTAAACAAGTTATATATGATCTTGGAAAATACATGAGTTTAGAAGTGTTTTTTCTTAAATTTGTAGCTTTTTATCTAAAATCTATTGTACAATTTTATTTGAAATCTCATTTATGTGTTTTTGTGTGTTGAATCTCTTTTAGGTGGTTATCATCTAAAGAAATTGATAAAAAGGTGAACCCACAATAGTGGGTTACACTTTTTTGGAGGAAGAAATCCCTCCAAAAAAGCATGCACGAGAAAAATCATCCAAAGAGTTTCAATAGAATTTTTAAAAAAAAGTTTCTATCGAAAGTTAGTTTCGATCAAAACTAACTTAATTTCTTAGTTTTGATTGAAAGCAAGGAAAAAGTTTCAATCAAAACTTTAGTTTAGTTTTGATCGAAACTAACAAACCTGCGGGTGGGTAAGGAACCATGCGTGGGTTTCTTGTTTTGATCGAAACTGAAATAAAGTTTCAATTGAAACCCTAAGCCGCGTGAGATAAAAGGGGGCACAAGCTATTGTCTACTCATTATTTTGATCGAAACAAATAGAGTGACTAGCATGTGTATATGTATATATTTATGCGTATATAAATGCATATATATATATATATATGTATATATGTATATATATATATATATATATATATATATATATATATATATATATATATATATATATATATATATATATATATATATATATATATATATATATATATATATATATATACATACATATATATATATATATATACATACATATATATATATAATGTATGTATATATATATATATATATATATATATATATCTATATATATATATATACATATATACATATATATATATATGCATATATGTATATATATATATATATATATACATATATATATATATGTATGTATATATATATATATGTATATATATATATATATACATATATATATATATATATATGTATATGTATATATATGTATGTGTATATGTATATATATATGTATATATTTATGTGTATATAAATGCATATATATATGTATATGTGTATATGTATATGTATATATATTTATGTGTATATGTATATATATGTATATATTTATGTGTATATAAATGCATATATATGTATATATTCTAATGCTACCACTCACCATAATTTCAACCATAACACTAAATCATTTTCCTATTCGTAACATTAATTTTAACCATATCCTAAAACCTAAACCTAACCTAGGTAACTATAACTATATCTCTAACCTAAAGATGACCTTATATATAACTATATATTCAACCAAAAATCTAATTTTAACATTAAGTATGAAACAAATCCTAACTTCAACTCTACACCCTTACGATAATATTTATCTTAACCCTTAGGCTAAACTTAATCATAAATAAAGCCATATACATTGTGAATTTTAGATGTGTTAGATTGAGAGTTTTGAGCTTATTACCATGATGTTTGATCTTTTCTCAACTTATCAAATATTTATAGATAGATATAGACATTTTCATGATAAACATTGCATGTACAACGAATCTTGGCTTCATTAATAAATATGATTACATTAAGATGTCCTCTTGATTCAATCATCACCACTATATTTTAAATATATTTGATATGAAATAAAATTATATGAAATAATAGATAATATATTAATATTACTTTCTTTTATTTCTTTAATATGTATCTTGTGCATTTTGTATGTCTTATTAGATGAGCCAATGACGTGCTTTCCTCTTTGGATACTTATTGATTAAGAGGGAGTTCAAATTTATGAAATGATATCATTACATTAATGTTTGAGAGTATATATACCACTTTACACCAATTTCATTACTCTTTTCATGTATTATCTTGTTAGTCTTCCTCACACTAGATTGGATGATCTTTTACATCATGAAAGATTTTGGGTTCAAACATAAAGTTTCTTTGTGGTAGGGTGGAAATGTAGTCTAGAAATATTCTCATTCTTATTGTGTTGAGTGAAACAAGTGTCTAGAGGTCCTATCTAGATGGTCTTCTTTGATAAATTTTGATTTCAATGTATTCAACCCATTGATCTATTATAAATATGTATATATGCATACCTATGTTAGCCTAGTTGAAGGCTCTTGTAGTATTCTTTATGTAGAATGTGATTCAATTTATCTCTTGTTTGGTCTATTTTTCACTTGTAAAAATTGATGTATTCGATAAGATAGTCAAAACCTTCTAACAATTTTTTAACTATTATATTCAATAGGTTGGTTGATTTTTTTATTGATTATTGATGTATCATATCTTATTTGAATATGTAGTCTATTATTGAATTTACTTAATTGTGCTTATTTATTGTTGACTTGCAACTTTGTATGCAACTTGTGTTTGTGTTGGAATTTTAAATCTTGTGTCATGTTAGATCATATAGTGGGACAAGTAAATGATTGGGTCTTGCATCCTAGTATCATCCTTGCTCAAGTCTTTTATGTCACTCTACTCATATGTGAGATAGGTGGATGACTACCTATCACTTTTCTCTTCTTATAGTTCTTGCTTAGACCTTTGATCTCACTATGAGTCCAATGATGCATGGAGTAAGTAGATGATCTAGGATCCCCTCTTCTTTCTATTATTTTTCTTTCCAAGGCCCGCTATATCACTCTAGATCCCATGATATATAGAGAAAGTAGATGACCAAACTCTCGTCCTTCAATTACTATTCTTTCTTAGGCCTCTAATTTCATTGTGGATCTCTTAATGCACAAAGCAAGTAGATGATGCAACCACCTCCTCCAATTATAGTTATTTCTTAGGCCCATAATGTCACTCTAGACTCCATGGTGTATGAAGTAAGTGAGTGATATGATAATCTCCTCTCATTATTATTCTCACTTGATCTTGATGTTATTTTTTATCTTGTTGATAAATCTCAAGCAAGTTGGGCAACATGACTCCCTTCTCCTTCAACTAGTATTCTTGTTGCAGTCTTAACCTTTTGTCTCTTCATATTGTTCTAAATCCTTAGACCTATTTAGATTTTAAAGATATTTTTTCATCCATATTATCTAAATATATAATATTATCTTTTAATAAAGTTTATTTAAGTACACTCTAACTATTTTACCTAATCTAAACTCTAAAACTAGCCATAACCATGACCTTTAAAAAAACTCTAAAACTAATTCTAACTTCAACTATAAGCTTTACTCCAATTTTAATCATAATTGAAATGCTAACCCTAATTTTTAAAAACCCCAATCTAATTATTTATCTAACCTAAGATAATGCTAAAATTAACTATATATCACTAATCCAAACCCTTCCCATGTGGTGTAAAACCTCAACCATAAAGCCTAATGTTGACCCTAGCCATAACCCAAACCCTATTCATGACCAACCGTGATGTAAACTCTAACCTTAACCTCAAATAATATTTTCAAACTATATCTAAACCTCAACCCAACCAAATTCTAATTCTCTCCCTAACTAAGAGATAATATAAACACTAATTGTAACCTTATCCCTAGTTAAAGCCATAACTCTAACCCTACATGGTGCATTATATGAATCCTAACAATGGCCTTTATTATAGCCTTAACCATAAACCTTGACCTTAACTACAATCTTAATCATAAGCAAAGTTACGCGAACAATAATCCTAAGAAAAGTATTTCTGTAACCTAAGAATAATTCTAAACCTAAGTATATCACTAATACAATTTAACCTAACCCAAACCTTAATCATGGTGTTAAACCTGACCTTGACCCTGAAGCTTAATATTAGTAGTAACACTTACGCTAGCCATTTCCAAACCCCAAACCTAACTATATTTTTATTCCCACTTTTAACTCTAATTTGCTAACCATGATTTAAACAACCACACCATAACCTCAATGCAAAACCCTAAACCTAAACTTTATCCTAGTATGCATTTATATATACATACATACATATACATACATACATATATATATATATATATACATATATATATATATACAGACACACACACATATATATATACATATATATATATATACATATACATATACATATATATATATATACATATACATATACATATATATATATACATATACATATACATATATACATATACATATACATATATATATATACATATACATATATATATATATACATATACATATACATATACATATACATATACATATATATATATATGCATATACACATGATATGTATATTTGCACATATCATGTACGTGTGTGTATATATATATGCATATGCACATATATATACACACACACACATGATCTATATGTGCAAATATACATATCATGTGTATATGCATATATCTAGATATATACATATATATGCATATTTACTTCATGGACCTAAATTACAATTGACAAGTTTATGTGTACACGTATGTCTAAAACCTTTGAACATTCAATCTAACTTAGATAGAAATATAACTTGCACACATAGTTCTTAAAAGGTCCTTGAGTTACACACATTATATATAACAACATGTGTGTTTTAAAATTTAGTTTTTTTAAGGTACATGTTCATTTATGTTTTAGGACTTCTATATATATGTACACATGTACACATGTTTAATTTTATCAAAACAATTTAGATACAAGTTTTTTAATTTTGTCAAATTGTACATACATATATTAATATAAATTTCAAGTTTATTAAATGTCGTACATTTTAATTTTAATTTTTAGGTTTACACATTATACATGCACCTACATACATTGAGACATGGCTGATCAATAGCCTTCTATCCCCCCCGAGCAGCTTGTCCCCCTCGAGCAGCCTATACCTGGGCCCGAGCAGCCTATCCCGGGCCCTGAGTAGTAGCCTATCCCCCCTGAGCAGCATCATGTCCCCCATGATCAGCTACCTATCCCACCTTAGGAGCTCTATGATTGCACTCACCAAGAGATTCATAGACTTTAGGAATCCCTGACTAGTGGCATATGCTCTAGTGTCTATAGTGGTACATGCTAGAGTATCTTATGTAGCCTGACATTTATTTTAGATGAGATTCATGGTGCTACCCCATATTCTACATAGACTATACAGACTATCCTTGATATTAAGAGATGAGAGGTCTCCTTTGGTCTTTCACTCCAAGAGGTGCAGGTCTTGGTGTCCAAAGATGTCCTGAAGAGGGAATGTTTCCCTCATTATCTTTCACAAAAGTATGTGAAGGGGTATTCTCCCCTTAAGTGTATAGATCCATAGATGGTTGCATTGATATACCCATGCTTCCTTGTTGCCCATGGTCATTATCCAAATAACGAACAAATTCCACTCTATTTTGCCTAGCATCTTTATGCAGAGGTTTGCTTATGTAGGGCGATGAACTACATAGATTTACCAGGACATTTAGGATAGGGGCATGGTAGTCTGGTTGATAGGCAGCTAGGTCATCCCCCACTGGCACATAGATTGATTGTCGAAGAGAGGGCGCCTGATATTTCCCCTATGTTAGGTCTGTCAGCTAATGAGGCCATGTGTAGCACTTAGTTACGTGGCATCATTTAGGGAGTTGGAGAGATTGCAATAGCTGTCAGATCTATTTCTAGTGATAAGGTTGGTTAGTATTTGATGTCTCGTCAGCATTCTAGATCATCATCCTATGCTTCATCTTCAAGAGACTTGTACAGTGCAGCAAGCATCCCTTCAGTGGCTAGCTTAGAAGGTCTCACTGGAGTATTGGCACAAGATACTATGATTGGTCTGGTTGAGGATCTATTAGATACATATATATTTCTATTAGAGCATCTTGGCATACCCATATTAGATGTTCAAGATTGTGCCCATGGCAGTACTAGGACACATCCTCAACCATATTCCTCTCATTGATCAAGTAGTGGTCATGGTGGTAGTGCACATGATGATCCACCTTATGACCACTCTTTTTGTCGAGAGAGACATATGCATACCACAGACCCTTTAGCCAGCGTTACAAGGTAGGCTCAGAGTTCAGATGTGGGCCTTAATGATGTTGATTTGAGCTTGTCGACCACAGGAAGGATGGACTTGTTGACACACGATGATTCCACATCTATGCCATCTCATCTACATAGTCCACTTGGCTTGTCATTATTAGGATGTGTGCTAGTCACCAGTCACAGGGCTCGCGTAGATGTAGAGATGGACCTTGATGTGATGCAACGAAATCTGGATGCATTAGTGGACATGATCGATGCTAGGTAGTCTGAGTATTATCAGATGCTACCATCTACACAGGTAATTTTTTTTTTGTTCATGTTAAAATTTTAGTTATTTGAAACTAATTTAATTTACACATGTGCATGCATGCACATAGATTTGTAATCATAGAGAAATATTAATTTGATGTGTTGCATGTGCACATGTACAATGTAGGGGGACATGCCTCTTTTAACTCCAATTTTGATGCTAGATTGTGTACGTCATCGAGACTCATTGGATGATGTTAGTAGTGGATAGGTAATGTTTATTTATGTTTTGCTTGTGTACATGTATTTCAATATCACTTTCTATTGATTAAATGTATGTATGTATTGATATCACTTTCTCTTGAATTTATATATAGGGGTCAACACATCCTAGTGAGCACCTTGATAGTCAGTCTTCAGACCGCGTTGTGAGGAGGTGTGGTGATGATAGTCCTACACCTGATGATCTATAGTTTTTTTTATCTAGATGATTTGTTCTAGACTTCCATCTAGAGAGACATTCATATATTAGATAGACACTTTATATACACACATGATGCATGCTATATTTATATTTGATTTGATATAGATGTACTTGGATCTGCATGTCTACATGTGTGCATGCTATTTATATTTGATATTATCTTATGATAGATCTCTAGATAGATACATGTTTTTGTTATTTGTTCTTGAGATGATTGATACATGTTACATTATGCTATGGAATCTAATACATTATAGATCTAGATCTAGTATATTATAAATTGTTTCTATCTAAGATATGTAAGTAATTTATTTAGATATGTACACATGTAATATATTGATTAAATTTAGATATATATATATATATATATATATATATATATATATATATATATATATATATATATATATATATATATATATATATATATATATATATATATATATATATATATATATATATATATATATTTCATGTAATTTAAATGTATGGTAACATATCATGTATTAAATGTTCAAGTATCAGGTAATTAGTTGTACATAATTCCTAACTTGAGTAAATCTATAGAACTCATCCCTTTTATTTGTACGCATATCCTAGAATTTTATCCCCTTAAGCCCAATGTTCTAATTCAAGTCCAACTTAAAACATGTACATGTTCAAAATTTAGTTAAATAAAGTGCAATTTGAACTTGAAAGCTCACATGTCCTAAAATTGAAAGCACATGTCCTAATTAGTTAAATTGAAAGCATACATGTGTTCTAAAATTGACAAGTTGAATGAAATAGAAAGTTCAATATAATAGAAAGTTAAATGAATTCAAGACATCGAGTTAAAAATGAAAGAGTAAAAGTTCAATTTAGAAAATTAGTTATTCCACCAAATTTCAAATTGATCAAATGATTTTTCAACCAAATTTCAAATTGTTCTTGAGTTACATTTCAAATTTTAATCATAGTGAAATTTTAATTTGTACACATATCCTAGAATTTTATCCCCTTAAGCCCAATGTTCTAATTCAAGTCCAACTTAAAACATGTACATGTTCAAAATTTAGTTAAAAAAATCACAATTTGAACTTGAAGCTCACATGTCAAGTAATTAGTTAAATCGAAAGCTCACATGTCCTAAAATTGAAAGCACATGTCCTAATCAGTTAAATTGAAAGTGTACATGTGTTCTAAAATTGGCAAGTCAAATGAAATAGAAAGTTCAATATAATAGAAAGTTAAATGAATTCAAGACATCGATTTAAAAATGAAAGAGTAAAAGTTCAATTTAGAAAGTTAGTTATTCCACCAAATTTCAAATTGATCAAATGATTGTTCAACCAAATTTCAAATAGTTTGAATCAAATTTTAAATTGTTCTTGAGTTACATTTCAAATTTTAATCATAGTGAAATTTTAATTTGTACACATATCCTAGAATTTTATCCCCTTAAGCCCAATGTTCTAATTCAAGTCCAACTTAAAACATGTACATGTTCAAAATTTAGTTAAACAAATCACAATTTGAACTTGAAAGCTCACATGTCCTAAAATTGAAAGCTCACATGTCAAGTAATTAAGTAAATCAAAAGCTCACATGTCCTAAAATTGAAAGCACATGTCCTAATTAGTTAAATTGAAAGCATACATGTGTCCTAAAATTGACAAGTTAAGTGAAATAGAAAGTTCAATATAATTAATTTTATAGACTCCTAATTTCATCCCCTTAAGACAAGTGGTGTTCGAATTTATTTCCCTCAAGGTGCACATGTCAGGTAATTAATGTACACACATACATATAAGCCATAATTTCTATAATTAGTTACTTTATGACAATTTGAATTCAAGACATTGAGTTAAAAATGAAAGAGTAAAAGTTCAATTTAGAAAATTAGTTATTCCACCAAATTTCAAATTGATCAAATGATTGTTCAACCAAATTTCAAATAGTTTGAACCAAATTTCAAATTTTTCTTGAGTTACATTTCAAATTAGGAGTTGTTTCTATCTCATATCAAGTGGATCAGCTTGTTCTTGGATAACATTTAATATTTTCTCATGATCATCAATATGGAGCCTCCACTTGCGTATTCCAGGTCCTTTGACTAGATGAAGAGTTAGACCAGTGGCAATAACATGGTTACTATATTGATATACCTTTTTGTTAGGTTGACAATCACTGAAATGAATCCCATTTTTAAGTACTTTTTTTTGCTTCAAATATGTTCCCTATACAACAACAGAACTTGCACATGTACACATTTAAAAAATACATCAATCTTGAATTTAAGTCAAAGAATTTGAATTCATAAAAAACATAGATGCTTGACATACATGTACATAATTCAACTATATACTAACCTGTGGGAAAAATAATTTCATCACTTATTTCAGTCTTTGTTAGCTTCTCTCTTTACATGGTGCAATGTAATAAATAATAGCTAACACCTTCTACATTTTCTGATTCTGCCATGACTACAAAAACATTTCCTACACAAACTTATTTATGTCAAAATTTTGGATACATGTCATGTACATAAGTACATATATATAATAAAAATTAACCAAAATTATGAAAAAATTATACATGTACATGATCCAGGTATATATATAGTTCATACATACCAACTCTGATCAATCCTGAAATATGGTTATAATCACTAGAAATCAATGGAATATCATCATAGTTTTTGTCCTCAAACTCATTTGTATTAATAACATCTAGTGGCACCAAAGTCCATTCACCCACATATCCATGTTCTTGATTAATGCAACCATCATAGTCTTCATCAATACAATGAGGACAAAAACATGAGTATTCTCTTGTGTACAATGACCACACATTACTATTTGTACTCATAACTGAATGCAAAGATCATGTCTTCTCTACCCTCTTGCATGCATGCATTGATCTTATATCAACACCTAAATGTACACAAGGTCCATAATTTAGTTAGAGATCATCTACAGTAACATATTAAATATAAATTTAAGATTCAATTTAAAAATATGAACAAATTAATTTATATATACCTGATACCTCCCAAAACACTCTAAATGGTATGACTGGATCCACTTGTGATGATGTGTTATCTATATTTGTTGGCATTGAAAAATGTGTTTTGCACCACTCAACCACATCATGAGCATTATTAATGTGATATCCTTTATAGTCCATTTGATACTTTCTTAAAGCGCGTTTAATACAAGCTCCTGCACCATCATGCTCACCCTTTCCATGTCCACTCTCAAAAAAACTCCAAATGTGTGGTATATTAAGGTATCAATGATATCTACATAATGCATAAAATGGTCTAGCTAATTTAAATTGTGCTGCACATCCATCTAACCATACAAAATGTTTTTCTATTTTAATGTTTTTGTTTTTCAAATATTCAAAAAATGTCTTAAAATAATGTTCCACAAAATGTGTGTCATGTTCTTTGTCATCACTGATGTAAAAGTGATACTCTTTTTTAATGACTCGTGCTTGATCTGTACTTTCCACACCATCCAGATCAATTTGTGCATGTTGATAAGACACTTAAACCATAATAGTAACCTCCTCTATATAGTAGTATTCTGCTTGAAGTTGTTTTTGATATACAAAAGAGTAATTCTCTACAAAGTCAACAATAGATAGAATTGTTCCGAGTGCGAAAGTTTCTCTTAGTGTTTGAAATTGTTCTACTTGCCACTTAGCAAAAGATGCATGGTATATATATGGTTGAATCAATTTACGAAAATTTGACATAAATTCTCCAACTGATATCTCATCCTCTACATATTCTAACCTTGTTGATTCTTTTCCAGCTTTTGTTTCTGACTTTATGTACTTATATCTCTCACATTTTACCATCCTTGATGTATTAGTATCTTCTTCTCTCAATGGAAATTTAGTCAGGTTACCACATGTTTCACAAGTTCCTCTTATGCAATCTATTTCACCTATTGCACAATCATTTGGTTTGTCAAATAAGATTGATGTTATGAATTGACTCGATCATTTAGGAAAAGTATTTTGAGAAGTTCCACCACTTTCTTCTATCATCTTTCAAAACCCTTCATAGAACAGATCAAATTCAACATTTTATTGACAACAACATGTTTCAAAAGATTTATTTATCTTCACAAAATAGGGCTTCAATCTTTCAAACATTGTTTGTCCACTTTTTATGTTAGGATTTAAATTACAAAATGAGAGATACAATTCATGTTGAGTGACATCAAACCAATGTTTTACATGTTGAATATATTCCTTAGGCCCAATCCTTTGCTTGATGATATCTCTTCTATTTGGTGAAGGAAAAGTATTATCAATCCAAAATTGAATAACTAAGTTCTTAACTGTTTCCCCAATCTTGTTAGATCAAGGAGCTCTACACATTAGTGCCCAATTGCCTTCTAATGTACTATCATTCAAATTGTTTCTCCTTTTCAGATAATGTAGTACTATCTTCTAACTATACTCAAAATGAGATGATAATGAAGAGATCTATCTATTTTGGGATGTTTTCTTATTTAAAATAGATGTCAGTATCATTCTTCGTGCAATGGATTTATCTTCAGATCTAGTTTTTTTCCCAATGGAATGTAACCCTTCCTTAACACTTTCAACAATATCTTTTTCTAGTTTAGAAGTCCTCGTTTTTATACTTGTATCTATACCCAATAGTCTCAGTGGCTCTTTTAATTCATCTTTAAGAAGTGAAATTGATAATAGTTGATTTTTCTCCACTGTTGATAGATTCTCAAATTGTGCAATTATGTCTTTAGACTTTTTATTCAATTTCCTCTTTGTAGTATGTGTAGGTTGATTAGCATATTCTCTCAATTTTTTCACATCCATTTCAATTAAATGATCTATGTTTCTCTGATTAATTTTTCTCTTCAATCTTTGAGCTAGATTAGCATTCTCATTTGTTGTTTGATCTCGGGCTGCACAAGAAAAAATGAAACAAAGTCTTAATACAATCTCTTTAGGGGACATATATGTATACATATATACATGTTTAACTTGAGTAAAATATTATTTACTTGATTAAATTATCTAACCTTCAGATGGTCCTTCTTCAATATCCATTGCTTCATCTTCAATTTCCTCATGTCCAACATTTTCATCATCAACTAGAGTTGCATGTGCACGATATAACAAATAAAATCAAGTACGTTTATAAGGGGAAATATCACTCACTAAATTTAAAAATTAAAGATATATAGTTTGATAGAGACTTAGAAATCTAGAGAGATCTATATTATATACTTGCAAGAGATGCACAAGTACTTGTTTGAACTTGGGATGAACCTTCTCCAATGTCGGTAGGTTGTCCTGGTTGATTACATCCTAAATAAATTCATTTATTTAAATTTAATCATAATCTAATAAACCTTAATGGACTATAAATTATTAAAATAATTAAATAAACAAGTTAATTCATGTGCTAAATAAATTCATAATGTAATATTTACCCTAAGGACTAAATATGAACATAATTGAATAAACCCTAATGGCCTAAATATGAACATAATTTCAAATAAACTCTTAATATTAAGTTAATAGAAATGCTAATTTAAGAGAAATATCATATTCCTAATTGGATTTAAACCCTAATCCTAACTAAATAAACTAATTAAATACATTGGAAAAAAGGTTGTGCATGTGTACTTGATCTAAGATAGTATCTTGCTAGCATTTTTCAACGATTTTCATCTTCTTGTTCCTTAGTTCTTCTTCGTGCATATTTACTTGCTCTTTTATCTTTCTTGGCCATGTCATAAATTCTTCCTCCAAAATTCAAAAATAGGTTGAAGTTTTTCAAATATTTCTTTCTTCCTAATTCAAAAGCCAATAACTTGATTTCACATAAATGTAAATTGAAAAAAATGAAACTCATATTTATATTTAAAAAAAAAATCTTTAAAAAAACCTCCATATTAGCCGACTAGGGAAAAACCCCCAGGGGCCGACTAGAGAAACACCCCTAGGGGCCGACTAGGCAAGATCCCACACCATGTTTCCATAGTTTAAAAAGATATAAAATATTGAAAGTGAAAAATTTCACATCTTATGTGTGAAATACAAAAGTGTTTACCTGCAACCTTTTTCAATGCTCAAGAACACTGCCTCATACATCAAGTTGAGGAGATTGAATTGTGTGGACTTGTACAAACTAGGTCAATGTGGATGGTTGAGAGGCACTTGAAATTAATGAAGGGCTTGGTTCAAAAAAGAGCATGTCCTAAGGGTTCTATGGTAGAAGGATATATGTTATACCAGACCATGGTGTACATTAGTGAATATCTTCTAAAGTTTGTAGCAAATATCCATGTAGATCACATTTGGGATCCCAAATCTAATGACAAATTCAATGGGGAGTACCTAACAGGGAAAGGTAGATTGAGGAGAGTGAGAGGTAATTATAAGTTTTTTTTTTATTGTTTAATAATTCTTATCCATCATCAATCTATATATATAAGTTGTTTCTAACTGATGTAATTGTTTTCTTTATAGTTGGTCATGAATGGGATGCACTACATTTGTATATTGTAAACAACCTTGATTGGATGACAGTATGGATTGAATAGTCTCAAGAAAATGGTTGCTTATTAACATGAGATGGTGTTGCATCATTGGTTAAAGAAGCTCATCATAATGAAGATCCTAATGTTACGCCAATGGTACTTGATCTAGTATATGGCTTAAGAGATACAAAGGTATGCATAAGATTACTAATCATGAGACATAAGTTGAATATCAACTCACATATTGATGCAAATAATCTTGACATGTTTGAATAATTGTAGGTCAAACACCACAAAGCTATGTACTACCATGGCTATAAATTTCACACAAAAAAGTTAGACAAAACAAAGAAAATGTGTGATTTCAAGATAAGTGTTGTCTTCGCAGTCACTAATATTTTATCTAGAACTAACATACATCCTCAACAATCTGAAAATTGATGCTATGAAATTTTTGATGATGTACTTGAGTGTGACTTTAATTCATTCAAAAATAGTTCTATTTGTCAAAAAATGGTATAGGCTACGGTTGAATCGAAATGATCCTGATGGGACTATTATTGAACATGATAGTGGATTTACTATAATTAATACAAGGTCATTTGAGCCAGTTGGAGATGAGCCCTATATTCTTCCAAGCCAATGTGAGCAAGTGTTTTACTTTGTTGTTCCACACAAACCAAGTTGGTTATTTTTTGTTAGACATGACCCAAGATTATTAGGAATGATAGTTACCCAGTGATGAAGAAGAAGAAGATGGTGATGACTTTGGTCATGCTGACGATAATGGTGATAATGATGATGATGATGATGATGATGACCATGATCATGATCATGGTGATGAAGATGGTTATGATCATGGTGATGATGGTCATGATGATGATGGTGATGAAGATGATGATGATGGTGATATAGATGATGGTGGTGATGACGATGAAGATGGTGGTGGTGATGATGATGATCAAAGTGACAAGTACGATGATGGTGATGATGATGATGACTGTGGGAAATATAGATGGAGTAATTGAGAGGGGGGGTGAATTAGTTACTACAAAAACAAATCCACAGATCCCATAGATGTCTAACAAAACTATTCACTATTGTCACTTGGTAAACATACAGAAAATGTTGTAACTCAGGAAATGCAGTGTATGTTACTTATTACTAATCCTAAAAATTCACAGTGATTAACATGCAAGCATAAAAGAAATAACATGAACACATGAGACACCATATTTAATGTGGAAACATAATATGGGAAAAACCACCAAGTAACTAGCTACTGATTTTCACTCTTCTAAACTGAGCCCTTTTAGGAGCCAACTTGGTTAAAGGTTACAAAACACACTATTAGGAGTGACCTTGTTAGAGGATTTAATCAGTATATTAGGAGTGGCCTTGCAAGAGGTTTTTAGAACAATTCAATAGAACTGTCACCTTGTTAGAGGATTTACAACTAGCTGTTAAACCAACTCTGCTAAGAGATTTTGGAATCATTGCTACAATGGTAAGAAAATAATAATAAAATGACCTGAATGATATGTAACTGAATTTCTAATTACAGATCTCTAGTCTGCTTCATGTTAGATCCTCCTTGATTGAATATAAATTTTTTGCTCCTCAAGGATATCTGACCATCCTTCAAATTCACTCACATTTTTCTCTTCAAACAATCAATACACTTGCATACTAGCTCATACTTTACTCTTCAAATAATCAATACACTTGCATACTTGCTCATACTTTAGAATCTAAACTTAACTCTATATTTATACCATTTATATTATCAAGTTAGCTCAGTTACAACTTACAATTACCAATAATCATTACCTCAGTCGGCTAGAATCAATAGTTGAAATAATTAAACTTCATTTCTCAAATTTAACAAAATCCTTCCTGACCCTGCTTAGTAAATACTGATCCTGAAATGATTTCCTGTGTTAACCGATAGATGCTTGGTTAACATTGTTAACTTGAAAAATCCTTTGGAAACCAAGTGAACTCAGTAGATACTAACTCTGACTAACTTTCCTTCATTAACCATGAGAGCTTGGTTAACACTACTTTTTTCCATAATCTCCTTTAATGCCTAAGTGAGCTCGATAGGCACTGTCTACCAACTAATATGAAATTTGTGTAACATCAAAGACAACACACAATTAGACAATTTTATCCAACAATCTCCCTCTTTAGCATTGATGGCAACACAACATGTAATAGTACAATGAAATTTGAAAATAAGACTTTACCTGATAGAAAGTTTCTCCCTCTTAGATTTTATGCCACAAACTTCTCTAATGCAGTAATCTCCCTCTATGAAGGAATTGCATAGCTTCTTCTCCAAATAGTAAACTCTCTCTCAAACAAATTTTAGAAAGATATGATAGTAAAATCTCCCTCTTTGACAACACATTCCAAAGATAACACATACCAAATGAGTATCAATGTACCTTGAGTATTGATTCATATGCAATGTTCCCTTGACTAGGTTGCATCAACTCATAGATCTTCAACTTGGTTCTTGTTGATGCATCACTAAAACTTTGTTTTAGTGAGCTTCAGATAGTGGAATGACCCCTAACTTACCTCTTAGATACAAGAATGCATCCTTAGGTAATGGCTTGGTAAATATGTCTGCAATCTATTCTTTTGTATGGACATATTCCAATCTAATTTCTTTGTCCTACACCAATTCTCTTACAAAATGATATTTTATAGCAACATGCTTAGTTTTGGAATGCATCATTGGATTATTAGATATGTTAATTGCACTTGTATTATCAAAAAACATGACAACTAGTTCTTTGATCTCAACCTTCATGCCTTCCAACAACTATTTAAACCAAACAATATTAGAACA
This sequence comes from Cupressus sempervirens, assembly GCA_028749045.1. Classification (NCBI taxonomy): domain Eukaryota; kingdom Viridiplantae; phylum Streptophyta; class Pinopsida; order Cupressales; family Cupressaceae; genus Cupressus; species Cupressus sempervirens. The sequence goes on along the minus strand of CM053790.1, from coordinate 72,091,544 downwards.
ATTCATTGCTGCTGCAACATATTCTACTTTTGCTATAGATTGGGATGTGCAATTTTTCTTTTCCCTTGTCCAAGATACCAACCTCTTTCCAAAAAAGAATGCTCCACCACTTATACTCTTTCTGTCATCAATGTTTCCTACCTAATCAACATCAGTAAACACTTTTAAGTACAAATTTCCTCTAAGTTTATACCATAAGCCATAATCTTCAGAACCTTTCAAGTATTTCAAGATTCTTTTAATTTCCATCGTATGATTTTCTCTGGGTTTTGCCAAGCATCTTGCTACTATACCAACTACAAGAGCAATATCAAGCCTTGTATGAACTACATACAATAATTTTCCAATCATTGATCTATATAAGATCTGGTCTACCTCTTTTGAATCATCATCTTTGGTAAGCTTTAATCTAGTACACATAGGGGTTCCAACTAATTTTGAATCTTCCATACCAAACTTCTTGAGTATCTCCTTGATATACCTAGATTGAGTGATGTAGATACTATTCATGCTTTGCTATATTTGAAGACCAACAAAGAACTTAATCTCATCAAACATGGACATTTCAAATTCTTTGTTCATTTGTTTTGAAATTTCCTTCCATAGATCATCATTCCCTGTAAACAAATTATCATCCACAAATATTTCTACCAAAAAAATCTTGCTTTCTGGTCCTTCGTTGATGTACAAACTACTGTTATCATTAGTTCTCTAGAAACCAATTTGAATAAGGTAGTTATGCAATCTCTCATAGCATTCTCTAGGAGCTTGTTTGAGACCATACAATGCTTTGTGTAGCTTTTAGACTATGTCACTTTTGTTTGGATCAAAAAAACCTTCAGGTTGTTTAATGTAGACTTCTTCATCAAGAATACCATTGAGAAATGTAGATTTAACATCCATCTAATATGTTGCATATGAAAGTAAGGTCCTAACACCTTCCAATCATGTAACAAGAGCAAAACTCTCACCATAATCAATGCCTTCTTCTTGAGAATATCATTTACACACCAATTTAGCTTTGTTTCTTGATACCTTACCATCTTCATTCAATTTATTCCTAAATATCCATTTTTTTCCAATCACATTTTTATCTTTAGGCCTAGGTACAAGAATCCAAGTTTTGTTCTTTTCTATTTGCTCTATCTCTTCATTCATAGCCTCAATCCAACTTTCATTTTTCAATGCATCTTTGACATTTCTAGGTTCAAAATCAGCAAGTAGACAAGGACCTTTTAGCTTACTTCTTGTCATAGTACCTTCTAATTTATCTCCAATAATATAATCTAGTGCATGATGCCTCCTGACGTACTTGGCCAATGCAGATTCCTTGCCTTTTGACTGAATTGCATTTTCATTTTCTTGAAATTCAACTTTAGGTTCTGGCTACTTAGGCTCGGTAGCTTCAAAATGTGACTCGGGTCCTTGTGACTCAGTTTGAACTTCTTACAACTCGGTAACTAAGGAAGACTCAAGAGTTTTAGTCTCCTGATTGACATATGTGTCTGGCAATGTATCAAGTTCAATGTAAAAAAATCTCCTATAACCCTCTGGTTCCTTTCTGCTTTCTTCTTTAGTCCTTTTTGCAAACTCATCAATTCTCACATGTGCACTTAATATGATTTTGTGAGTAGACAAATTCAAACATCTATATGCCTTACTCTTGCAAGAATATCCTAAAAATATATCTTCATTACCTTTTACATCAAATTTTCCTTTTCTAGATTCTTTCAAGATATAACATTTACTTCCAAATAGTTTCAAGTAACTTACATTGGGCTTATAGCCATACCATAACTCCTAGGGGGTTTTAAATGAGTCCTCCTTCAACTGTACTCGGTTTAAGGTATGAACTGCAGTGTTGATAGCTTCCTTCCAATATTTGATAGCAATGTTCTTTTCATTCATTAGAATCTTTGCACAATCCATGATAGATCTATTCCTTCTTTCAACTATTCCATTTTGTTCAGGAGTTCCAAGGGCTCATACTTGTCTTTTGATTCCTCTTTCAATGCAAAAGTTATTGAATTCATTGGAGATGAATTCACCACCACTATCTAACCTTAAGCATTTAAGTCTTTTTCTTGTTTCCTTCTCTACTCTTGCCAAATATCATTTGAATTTCTCAAATGCTTCTGACTTCTCTCTTAAGTACATAACAATCATCATTCTAGAGTAGTCATCAACAAAAAGAATGAAGAACTTTTCTCCACTATAGCTCTCAATTCCAATAGGTCCACACAAATCAGTATGCATAATTTCCAAAATATCTTCAGACTGATGGTTTTTTCTTTTAAAGCTAGTCTTTCCCATTTTGCTAATCTGACAATTCTTGCATAGACCAATATTAGGTATCTTCAAACTAGGAATGCCTCTTACTTTCCTAAATTTTCTTATTTTCACAATGTTATCAAAATTTACATGGCATAACTTTATGTGCCATAACCAACTTTCTTCAACTTTAGCAATAAAACATGAGCACTTACCAAGATCATGATAAAACAAGTTACTTTTAGTTTGTTTACCTAATCCAATCAATTTTCCTTTGTCATCCAACAGTCTTGCCTTGCCATGCATGAATTCCACCTTGACTCCAATATTGATTAGTTGTTCCACACTCAATAGATTATGTTTTAGTCCTTCAATCCAATAGGCATTATCACATACAAGTTCTTTGGTTAATGAGATTTGACCTCTTCCTTTTATACAACAAGGTTCATTGTTTCTAAACCTTACACTACCACCATCATAGTCTTCAAAGTGTTCAAACTTTTTTTGTCAACAGTCATATGATGTGAACATCCACTATCTATGATCCATGTATCATTTTTTCTCACATGAGAGATAAGTGCCATCTTATCTTCTTCATCATCATCTGATTCATCTTTCACAACAATGTAAACTATTTTATCATCACTATTATCGGAATCCTTATCCATAAAACATGTTTTCTTACCTTTTTCCTTGAATGATTTGAAATCCTTCTTGCCATTGCACTTGTGACCTTTCTTCTCATCCTTGCTTCCTTTTTTGGGCACTTGGCAGCAATATGACCAATTTCTTGACATGAAAAATAGATTAGGGGGACTTTACCTTTGTATTTTTCTCTACCTCTAGAATATTTCCTTGCCAGTAGAGCTTCAACAATTTCAAGATCACTATTAGAAATTTCCTTTGATTCTTCTTCACTTTCTAACTGAGTGTGCTTTATTTTCTTGCCTTTTTCTTTAAGTGAAAGCTTGGCCTCAAATGCAGATTCAATATTCTTGGAAGCTGGAACATAATTGTCATAGTTATCTAGCTCAAAGGCTATCAATCTTCCTACCAAGGTATCCAAAGTTATCTTATGATTTGTCTCACACCTTGTTTCTTGTATTGCAAATACTCTAATTGCATAAATGGGAAGCAATGTTCTAAAAACTTTACTTACAATTGTTTCTTCCTTGATCTATCCTCCAGAAGCTTTGATTGCACTAACACTTGCTTTGATCCTTTCGACATACTTGGAAATGTTTTCATCCTCTCTCATCCTCATCTGATCAAATTTTCCTATAAGGCTTTCTGCTTTGGCTCTACTCACATTGCCATCTCACCACCATAGATATCTTGTAGCTTGTTCCACATTTCAAAGGTAGTTTTGCAGTCCTTGATATCATCAAATTCCTCACAACTTAGAGTAGATGCAATGTCTATCATCATGGTGTAATGAGTCTTTTTCTCAGTAATGTCACCAATTGATAATGTACTAGAAGGAGTTGTGTATTCTCCATCAAGGTATTTCAATCTTGAATCACCAATGGAAGCTAGATGAAGTCTCATGAGACCTTGCCATGCTGAAAAGTTATCTTTGTTAAGCCTTGGAATTTCTCTCTTATAAGACATCTTAATCTTTAGCTTAGGTCCTTAAAACCTTTCTTGAAAGCACCAAAAGCTCTAATACCAATTGTTGGAAATATAGATGGAGTAACTAAAAGTGGGGGGGTGGGGGGAGGGGGAGGGGGTTGAATCAGTTACTACAAAAATAAATCCACAAATCCCTTAGATGTCTGGCAAAACTATTCACTGTTGTCACTTGGTAAACATTTAGAAAATGTTGTAGCTCAGTAAATGTAGTGTATGTTACTTTTTAATGATTTTAAACATTCATAGTGATTAATATGCAAACATAAAATAAATAACATGAACACATGAGACACCAGATTTAACGTGAAAACCCAATATGGGAAAAACCACCAAGTAACTAGCTACTGATTTTCACTCTTCTAAAGTGAGCCTTATTAAGAGCCAACTTGGTTAAAGGTTACAAAACACACTGTTAGGTGTGACATTGTTAGAGGATTTAATCACCTATTAGGAGTGGCCTTGCAAGAGGTCTTTAGAACAATTCAATGGAACTATCAGCTTGTTAGAGGATTTACAACTAGCTATTAAACCAACTCTGTTAAGAAATTTTTGAATCACTGTTACAATGGTAAGAAAGTAACAATGAAATGACCTAAATGAGATGCAATTGAATTTTTGATTATAGATCTCTATTATGCTTCATGCTAGATCCTCTATGATCAAATATAAATTTGCTGCTCCTCAAGGATATCTGACCATCCTTCAAATTCACTCACACTTTCCTCTTCAAACAATCAATACACTTGCATACTCACTCATACTTTAGAATCTCAACTTGACTTTATATTTATACCATTCAACTTATCGAGTTGGCTCAGTTACAACTTATAATTAACAATAATCATTACCTCAAGTGGGTAGAATCAATACTTGAAATAAGTAAACTTCATTTCTCAAATTTAACAAAATCCTTCATTGGCTGACCCTTCTCGGTAAATGTTGATCCTGAAATGATTTCCTATGTTAACCAACAAACGCTTGGTTAACACTATGTACTTGCAAAATCTTTTGGCAACTGAGTAAACTTGGTAGATACTAACTCTAACCAACTTTCCTTCATTAACCATGAGAGCTTGGTTAACACTACATTCTACCATAATCTCCTTCAACGCTTGAGTGAGCTCAGTAGACACTGTCTACCAACTGATATGACATTTGTGTAACATTAAAGACAACTCACAATTAGACAATTGTATCCAACAAATGACATGGATGAAGATCATGATGATCAATGAAATGTCTAGGCAGGATCAATGTCAACTATGATGGGGTTATGTACGACCAAATTTTTCATTCCAAACCATATGTGCATACATAAATATTAAGTAGAAAATGTCAAATATTTTTTTAGATATACACATTAGATACACCAAATTTTTGGCCAACTTAAGACAAATGATTTACATATACAATCTACTTTATTATTAATATTTTCTTTGGTAAGTCTATTACTTTAATTTTGCTACTGATTTCTAAGACTTACCAATCTTTTTCATAGGGTGACATGGATGCACCACCATGCACAAACACAGATGCACCATCTCACACACCTTTACCAAACGTAAACATTTATTATTGTAATTTTTAATGTTAATATAGAAACAAATGTCATATTATTATGCTCTTTTCTTTATGGCTTTGGAGTTATTTTAATGAAATTTTACTGATATTTGATGTCACAAATGATAGGAAAAAGATAGAATGATAGCTGATCAAATGCAATTTGAAATAAGAGCATCATTTGTACATGACATCGCCCTTAGTGCTGACCCTATGTTCATGGCCCAACAACTCAAAAAAAGATACACTAATGGAATTGTTAACAATATCATTGAGGGTGAGACAAGCGAGGAGAAAGAGGCACTGGGAAAATAATTGGACTGTAGGGTCCAATATTTGAAGGTAAGCAATAATTTGATTAAAGAAATAATAGAAGTTCAATACATGTTAATATTTTATAGTATCTTATGGATCATGATCTCTAATTTTATGTGTTCTTGTATAGAAATATGTGATAGTTTTGACATCACATGGTGAACATGGTGAGGGTTGTAGTGCACAACCTTCGTGTAGGTAACACTTTCTTTGTTTATTTTCATCAACATTATAACACTTACCTTTTTTTTGTGGACACTTCTAGCTAGTATCCCATTTGATCTATATCCATTTCAAATGTCCTTGCAAAAAATATTGTATTCTTCAGCTCATGATGAAGTGTGGACACCTCCTTTGGTTGGTGGTCCAGTATTGCATTGTGCATTATCGGCAATAAGGATCATGCACAAATCCTTATTTATGTCCACTACAACTGGTAAAACCTTATTTTTCTATAGTTTGTAATGTGCTAATCATGCATTTTTTTTTGTTGGGTGGATTTTGTACTCATGTACCTATTTTGTGCACTAATAGATAGACCTTCAGTTGATAGAGCAACAGAGAGGAGTACTACTGAAGCTGATCCATTTCCTAGAGCAGTCCATGTGATTAGTACTGGTTCATACGTAGGGACATTGTTGCTAAACAAGAAAACTATGTTTCCATTAAATTTATGAAAGCTTCCAGGTGCTTTAAAATTGTTATCATTTAAAGTGTAAATTTAGTTTACTTTTACATTACTCATTTTGGACTGATAATCCCTTTATATTTTTGTAAGTAATAATGTTTTCTTTGATCATTTTTTTGATATGACATTGAGACTCTTTGGACCCACCATACGTAAAAGGTACGTAGTTTCATATCATTGCTACATAATTTTTCTTTTCTTTCATTTATTGTACTATACTAAAGTTATTGATCTAATAATCTTTTTTTTTAGAGGTGGAATTTATAAGCTATGGAATTAAAAAATCAGCTCATTACATCTTTTGAGGAGAAATTTGGAAAAAACATTTTTGACACTGGCCTACTTTTGAAAAGGGCATCAAAGCATATAAAGACTATGAGGGATCAATATAGAAGGGCTCTTAAGGAGAACCCAAAGTACAACCATCCTCCTATGATTCCATCGATGGAGTGGAATGAAATAATAGAAGATGTAAAGGAGAAAAGGCTATGTGAACATAAAGTAAATGAAGTAGCACGGGGCAAAAAAAGGTATGTCATGATAGTATTAAGTACATTGTAATCATGCACTAATTAGTGATATTTGTAAATATATAATATAAGATGTTTGAAATTGTTCATAGACTGTAGGACACATCCGTGGCTACAAAAGAAAGACTACAAAAGGTTGGCCAACACAAACTTGGCTCTAGTGGCTATATGAATATTTAGTCTCGACTTGTAAGTAGGAGCAATGAAATTTCATATTAATTTTTTTATATAATGTTGCAAACAATTTTGTTTAATGAAATCATACATGGAAAACTTACAATATTAAGATAAAAATACAGGGCACATAATTCAATGTGGAGCTCATAGATGAGGATAGAAAAATTTCCTTGAAGGAAGGCTATAAAGTTGTGGTTGCACACCTACGTGAAGAATCTGAAAGCCTTGCCCAAAAATCTAGTTCACGAAATGATATCTCACAGGTAAATTGGTCAGATGAAAAGTAAATGAAATTGAATAGTTGAGAAGATTCTTTTTTGGTGTTAGTTTTGAACATAAATTGACTGCATAACAATGTGCATAATATTTTACTGTAGCCTTCATATCCTATCATAGAATCTACTTGTGACGAAGGCCATGATTTGAATTATAGTAGTGGAGGTATTAATTTGCTATTGGAAATTAATTATGCAATTATGAATACAATTTAACATCTTCAATTTAAATTTGACATGTATCCTTTTTTTGAATATTTCAGAGCATGTTGAACATCGTGGTGAAGGAGTGGAGCATGTTCCAAGTGTTCAACATGTTGATGTGGTGGTAGATCAAATTGTTAATGTACATGATGTGGCATTTTCAGGTAAGAAAAATGCATGTTATGTTCTACTAGTACTTAATTACATAATTGTAACATTTAAAAAAAGAAAAAGAGTATGCCAATTTATCCCATTTACTTGTTCTTGCAACAGAGTTCCCTTTAGTGCAGTAGCCTCCTGCTCCTCCAAAGAGAAGGAGCCATCGTAATTTGACATTTTACGTGCTAGAAGAGGAGGAAAATGAGGAAGATATGGATGCTCCTATGATCATTTTTCTTAAAAGAGAGCTAAGAAAAAAGAAAAGAAGAAATGATGTTTTAAAAATGCTCTTTGATAAACCTTGTTGGATAATGAAAGAACTTTGTTTTAAGTAATTATCTATGAATGGTGCATATTAATATTGATTTTTATTTTATGTTAATGAATATTGTTATGTGTTAATGAAGTCTTGATTAGTATTGTGTATTAATGAATTTTATATCATATTAATGAATGTTATGTGATTGTATTGATTGAATGTTATAGTTCACAAATAGATGGATGAATGAATGAAGTATGTAATTAGATGATAATGGGTAATTTAGATTGATGTTAGAGGGAGGGGATGAGGCCAAATGAGCTTCCACCTTGACCTGGTTGGCCTTGTTAAGTAGAGAATATTATAGTATTCTTGAAACCAAGTGAAGCTCAAAGTAACATACCAAGGAATCGTAAAACCCAAATCCATCTACCTCTCATCTTCTCATCCCAATAAGTCATCGTTTCTACCACTTTTATTTGGAAGGGTATAAAGCCTGATCAATTCATCATCTGCATATCCTAAAATTATAACGCTCCAAAGAAAAGAATGATGTGCTTGAATAATGCACACTATTTCTTTCACCCACTTTATTTGGATGCCAATTGCTTGCATCACTAAGTTGAGGTAGTGTAACTCATAAGGTGACCAAAATATGTGCTCATATCTTGCCTCAATTGATGTAGAGTCTACAACCTTAATCCACCAAAATATTCTTAAGTACCTAGTAGCACCCAACCCACTACAAGATGCCAAGTAAGGTTACCAGCCTTTACCCAATGCTAACCTCTATCTTTCCAAGTGGACTCCATGTCTCTAAGGTCTTACCCCCTCTCTAGGGCTCTTAGCAAACTTGGGTCAAATTAAGGCTTTAGGGACACTAGCCCTCAACTAGGCCAAATATGGCAAATTAGGAAAAATGCTCTCAAGGCTTCAAAAAAAGATTGGTTTTTTCATTCCTAGTCCTATATACCTTAGTTTTTATTGAATACAAATATAAGAACTCCACCACTTAACCTTTGATTCAAATATGACCCCATTTTCCAACAAGATTATCTAATATGAATCCTGAAATCTCTTCCCACAATAGTTGTTGGCTTTGACATAATTTTTGGTAAGTTCATTTTTGTATATATAGGTTGGAAAGGAGCATTGGGCTTGCTGGGTTCACCAAAAATTCTGGCATGGTGCTCTTTGAAATATCTACAAGGTATGAAATTAATGCTATCGTAGTTTGAGCTAAAGTGGATGAAAAAATGATCTTCAACCCTAAAATTTCACTATAACAAAAAAGAGGTTTACTTACTATGTTCTACTCAAACATTCACTTGGTTTTGCAATCTCATCATAGGCCTAGAGATGGACCATTTGAAATGAACGATATATTTACCATCCTCAATTCCATCTGTGCTAATGTCTTACTAATATATAGACTCTACTACAAAGGCCTTGTGACAAGTCTTTGTTTTGGTGCTATATGGATTTCCCCTTACCTTGTCTTCTATATTTTTATGAATTCAATCTTGGAAAGCAGTGCAATAATGATTTGGATCACTGTATATTCCATCATCTAGATAAATGATGAATAAGACATTATTGAAAATTTACTTAATTCTTATGTTTACATCTGAAGGGTTTTAATGGGTCTGAAAACTTTTTCCAAGGCATAGGAATCACCATTGGTGGGGTTGCATATATACTAATCCACGATGACTTTATTGATAGACGTTTTCCTATTGGGCCACTTGGTGATATTCCATACCTTCAAAAAGTAGAAGCAACACATTAGGTTTGTGTTATAAACCCTCTTCTCATAGCCAGTTTAGTTTTGTGCATGCCATTTTAAAATCTTTAGTTCATTTCTAAGTCAGAATGTATATATTTGGGCAGAAAAAAAATATAAAATTTTTTTGTTGATGTCACTATAGATTCATCATGTAGATAAGTTTAATGATATACCATTTGGTATCTTACTTGGACTTTCAATGGGTTTCTTTTTCCTTCCTAACTGCATTCATGAATTTTTCTTTGGACCTTGCACTAGCCACTAATTACCTACCAAAGATAATGTTCTCAAAAATCTTATTAAATTAGGGTATGTAATGTTTATACACAATATTGTACAATATATTTTTATCAAGTATAATATTTTTTCTCAATATCTTTAACAATATTATTTCTTAATTACTTATTTCTAGAGATAAGTATTCTAAAATGTTTAGTAGTTTACTAGTGTTGAGAGTTTGGAATCTTAGGTTTATGAAAAATTGATCTTATTTGACTTCATGTTATAAGTAAAGAAATAGAATGTTACTAGAGGAGATTCTTTTTTACTTTAAGGTTTAAACAGAATGTAGAAACATAACTAGTGCATAAATAATCATAAGTTGATTTTAAATTTACATTATACAAACTAGAAGCTGTAATCAAATTAATTATATTCTTCAAAGCATATTTTGAATAAGCATATTGCCTTTGTCTTTCTTGAATTTGATTTTTTGAGAAAATATTTAACCCCTTTCTATCAAACAGAGGAGCAGGGTTCCTATAATTCTATCATGGTATACTTCAATTTTGTTTGCCCTTGATTGTATTTTTTTCCTGTTTAATAAATATGTTTGTACTTATTTCTAATATGAATGTTTTGTGTTTTGTTTGTTTGGATCTTTACTTTGGCAGTGATTTGCTTTAGTAAGAGCAGTTTTGGGTGGAGCTTTGTATGCTCTTATTGGCTTTGATGGCTGACAATACTTGAAGTAAGTTCACATTTTCAATTTTTAAGTTGTGTGTATGTGCATCCAAATAAGGTAATTTTTTAATCAATTTACATATCTTTGATGTGTCAGTGTTATTATATTAAGTCTAGCTATTTACTTTAGCTAGAAAGATATTTCTTTTTGAACCTTAGAGGGAGTTGTTCTCTATAGTAATTTATATGCAAAGCTTAGGAGGTGAGAGTTGATGAAAATATTTCTTCTATTTCAAGTCCTAGCTATAACTATGCCAGATTCAACCAATTTTTAGTTAATGTGTCATCCATTTTTTAGCTCAAACTCTCCAAACATGGATCAAAATGTAGATTTCAAATCATGAAAGAAACTTAAAATTCATTGGCAGTTTTGGCCAACTCATATTGGAATTGAATGATGGAACTTTAGAATTTCCCAACACTCACACCAAACCACTGGACTTTCTCAATTTTCATAAACATAAAGACAAAATAATGAATCGACTTCTTGCAAGGAATGCACTTTTATAACATTTTAGAGCCAAAGCTTATTCTTTACAACAAATGCCATGTAGCTTATTGGTTACACATTTCAATTAAAAGACTTCATTTCTCATAGGGCAACTTTATCTTATATTTCATATTTGAAAAATAATAGAGTCACCTTATTATTTGTATGCTTCTTCCATGATAAGACATGAATGTTCATCTAAGCTCTTGACAATTGCCACATGTCCATCACCCAAGACATCCAAACTAGCAAATTGCCTAGTTTCTTTAGTAAACTTGTCATTATCATCTATAGGAGATAGTACTGGAATCTTATATTTCATGCTAGTCAAAAAATATTCTTGGCTATGGCTTGGGGCAGTATGAACAAGCCTTGTTCTAGATTCCATCGTTATGTAATCTCCACCCATAATAACAGGGCATTCCCTATTTTCTAAAGGATGGATATAACTGCAATGTTCGAGATCTGAACCACAAAATGTTTCCAACACATCAAGCTCAACCCCCCACTTCAATTGTAGAGTACTAACTAAATCTGCTGCAACAATAATATGTTGGCTAGTTTCAAAAATAGCCTTTTTGACACCTCTATAACAGTATCTATAGATGATTTTTTTCTTAACTAGACCACTACATAAAGAAGCTAACCATTGACTACATTAGTCTACGAATTCTCCATGGGGTTGTAGTCTAGATAGCCAAACCCAAACTAGGTAGAAGTTGTTTGAGAAAATCAAGAGTTGTGTCTGCTACATTAACCGACCACTTTGAAAATAACATAAACACTTGTTGATATGTGTCACTCTAGATACTCCAACTCAACCTCAGCCAAAGCCGTGCTAGATGAGGGACTCCATTGAATTAGTTTTTGGCCTCTATAAATGTGGCCTTGCAAAAATATTTATCCAAATACTTCAATTTGTGCAGCTTCATATTCTGGAGCAAGTGTCAGATAGGGATTGTCCCACTCTCACCAACTCAGCCTCAGCCAAAGTCATGCCAGATGAGGAACTCCAATGAATCGATTTTTGACCTCTATAAATGTGGCCCTGCAAAAACATTTACCCAAATACTTCAATCTGTGCAACTTCATATTCTAGAGCAAGTGTTAGATAGGGATTGTCCCACTGTCCCCATATTCTATATCTCCTAAATGATTTTCTTTGAGCATCAACAAATTTCTTAGCAAATTGAGTAGCTCAATTTTTAGTTTAATATTGCCATTTTATGGAGTTTATGAGTTATTTAATTAGTTAAATTCAATTGAATATCTCGATGATTATAGAATATATAAGGGGTCAAGTTTGCATCTAATATATTCATGTCAAAGCATTTAATTTATATGCCAATGGGATGCAAACTTTGGGCTAAAGAAACAAAACCATTTAATATTTAATGATTTAAAAAGCCATACAAGGCATTGCTTTTTGGTATGCACATAAAATAATGAAAGTGAATTACACTAATTTAATTAGATGTGAAGATTTTTCTGTAGTCCACGAATATTGATACCACTTTTAAATATAAGTGTGTATAATGTTAAGACTAATAGTAAATGTAACCTCCTCAACTTGGTGTTATTATAATATTCGTCAGCATGTTTAGTTCAATTTGTTTAAAATTATTACCTTTTTTTTCACATTCTAAATCTATTCTGTAGTAGCGTAGTTGTGTTTAAGTTCTATGTAATGGCAAGTGGGTATTCTGTTAAACAAAATGAAGTATCAAATGTTGTTTGGATAGGACATTGCAAAAGTTAAGGAATACAAAGAAACTAAAACACTTGATCATAAGATATTTTCTAACCAAATACTTGTCAATGAGGCCAATTGATACATTCCATCCAATTTTTCTACTTGGAATCAATAAGTTACAATCAATCGAGTACAACATATTGACAAAAATATAAATAGATATCTACCTATTTCCTCGAAAACATTAGATCTAGCTTAAAACTCATCAACAACTACTCCATCTTGAAGCATCTCATATGCATCTCTTGGCCTCAAATTTTTCATGCCTGCAATGAAATGCACCTTATTTGATCATGGGTCATCTACTAAAATTGTGGTAACTTTAACCCATAAGACTACTTTGGTTTCATTCCTTCAATTTCGATTAATTTTCCTCTCAGCAGAAAGCCTAACACTCATGTAGCATATCTCACAACTGAAGAATCTTTGAAGCCCACCTTATAGACTGAAGGTATATAGATAGTAATTTTTGCTGTCACTTCATCAAAATCATAATTGGTAGCATTTTTGGGGAATAATCCTGGGGGAAGATTATAATCCTGTAATAACTCTAGCAATGATTTTTGTGCTTTGCCTACAAAATATAGATATAATTAATATTTCAGCCCAGAGTTATACCAACATACAAATACAAAAGAATGTTCCAAAATAATCAAACGCAAGTGCATCTTATGATATATTACTAGTGATGCACTTGAAGTACAAATACTTTTAACCAAGAAAGAGAGATATGGAAGCAAATAATAGAGCTTTAACACTGTCACATTGTTAAGTAATTAAGATTCATGAAGACATCTATTAAGCTTGCTTCTATTCATAGATTTGTCTCCAAAGATTCAAGGGAATGATGGGATGTCATATCTCTTTTGGTTTGAACTTGTTGCGACATAAGACAAATGACAACCTATCTAAGGGTTTCACTTTGGCTTGATTAAATTATTTTGTTGAGCTTACTACACTGAACTGAGGATATTCAAATGAACTCAAAATCTTTCTTGTTGTCATGTGTTCGAATGGAATGTATTATATATATAGTTTTCTTTTAGTGCTTGAGATTGACTCTGCTAGTATGTACATTTGGTAAATAGTTTTTTTTGCATTTGTACGCTAATCATTTGAAATTGTAGAAGCTAGTGTGAACTTGGGAATATTTGATTGAGCTTATTCTTTATTTTAGTCATATCCTTCTAGGCCAAAAGAAGCAGCCAACATCTTATTTCCTCCTAGGGTTGTACATTTAACAATTAAAGAGGATGCAATGCTACTCCTAATTGCTAGACATTGAAGAATTGCCTAGTCCATAGCCCTTAAATAAAAAATGTTGACCAAGTTGAGATTACAAACCTTATTCAACACACTTTCACTTATTTTTTCTGCTTTGGCTTCTACATCAGCACTCACATAGGGTATAGGAGCCCACAACAAAGATGAAGATTTTCGGTCTATGGTGCAAGTTAATCATTGAGGAAGATTTCTTAAACAATATTGTGACATCAAAAAATATGAAGTGCCTCACACCCTTGTAAGTATTTCAATATTCTTAGCTTCTTTGAGACATTCTATAAAATAGTTCACATGCCTTACTTATGATTTGACATTTTGCATGCATCCTGCACTCTCTCATCTGGTTGATGATGGATTATAGAGAGTGATCTGAAATGATGATGGTAAAAAAAACACACAATCAAATCCAAAACGAACTTGCATTACAAGTGGATTGTGGAAATATGATATTATTAATTTTGCATGCATGTCTACTAGGACAATCACAACTTAAACATATATAAATCTATTAAATATATGTCTCCCTGCCCTCCCCAATTCACCTAGAGAATGTTTTTCATGTACATATCTCCCCCGTTGACATCAATGACAAAGACCTCATTATGTCAATCAACTACTTCAAGATTTCAACCAGTTCAATTAACCAAAGATGCTATTCCAGACTAGTTACCAAGAGTCCATAATGACTCTTATCATCATAGATAATCCCTCATATAGGAAGCATCAATATTCAACCTAGTTAAGCAATAGTGCTCTATACCACTAGACTAATGCACTCTCTCCATCATTTACTTTGAAGTGAGAAGTGTTACAAGATTGAGTTTCTATTGCACCAAAAAATCAACCTGCTAATGTCTAATACAACTAGACTTAAAGAACATAAGGGATAGTTAAGCTTGGTGGTTAGTCCAACAATCCCCCCTTAGTGTTACCCGAGGAGATTCAAACTTGTGACCAAGCTCTGATACCACTCGTTACAAGCTAGAGTTTCTATTGTACCAAGAGATTAACTTGTTAATGCTCGATACAACCACTAGACTTATATAATACAAGAGGCAGTTAAGCCATGTCACAAATCCCAAAGGGGAACATTGGCAGTTAGTCCAACAATAAGGGGCATAAGCCCAAGCATACCTCTCAAGTAGTCAAATGTATCTTTAGGTAAGGGCTTTGTAAAAATTCTACAATCTAATCTTTAGTACTAAAATACTCCAATCTGATCTCTTTCTCTACTACTTTCTCTCTCAAAACATGATACTTAATAGATATATGCTTAGTCTTAGAATACAATACAAGATTCTTACACATACTTATTATACTTGTGTTATCACAATATATGATAATAGGTTCTAAGAATTCTATCCGAATATCCTTCAGTATCTATTTCATCCACATAAGTTGTTTACAATTATTTGTTGTTGTTACATACTCTGCCTCAGTTATACCCTATGAAATACAATCATGTTTCTTGCTTAGCCAAGAAACCAATCTTCCTCCAAGACAAATTGCATGACCCATTTTAGCTAAGTGAAAGACCTTTCCAAAAAGGTATGATAATTGGGGTTTATGTGATAAAAATGATTGTCAACTTTCTCATAGACTAAAACTTATTTTTTTTATAACCATTTTCTAAACCAATGTGAACATTAAGTATTAATTGTATAACACTTAAGTATTTGCCTTGAATATGTTTTGAACAATATTGAAGGACATCAAAGAAGACAATTACATGATGGTAACCATAACATATGCTCATTATAATTACATTATTGACATCAATGACAATAATCAAAGACCAAATACCAAGGGTTCAACATACTCCCCCTTTAGCATTGATGTCAATACCAACTTCCACCTATATATCCATGTGTATCTGTATATCCTCTATATGTAGCTGTATATCTACATGTACCTATACCTATATATCCATCATGTAGACATCTTCATCTTCATTTTTCTCCCCCTTTGAAATCAATGTCAAAGGAGATGTACCAAGGTTTTAGTGTAACAAAATGATAAGAAAAATATGCTCCCCTTGAAACCTATCACTCGTTTATGAAATTATGCAAGAGAAGAGAGGGATAAAACCCTATTACAAACTAATCTAGCCTTGTTCCTTGATATCTTTCCATTTTCATTTAGTTTATTTCTAAAAATCTATTTACCACCTATTACATTTTTATCTTCAGGTCTAGACACTAATTCCCAAGTTTTATTCTTTTCAATTTGACTTAGTTCCTCTTTCATATCATTAACCCAAAACTCGTACATCTTATCATCTTTATATGGTTTAGGTTCAATTTGAGATAAAAACAAAGATTTGCACATTCACTAGATGCAATTTTTGCTCTTGTTTGAATACCTGCATGTCTATCCTCTATAATCTATTCTTGAGCATGATACCTCTTCAATTTTGTTCTTGTAGCCTTTGCACCTATGGGTTCTAATGTTTATATTTGATCTTTTATCTCTTCTTCACCTTCATAAACTTTATTATCCACTTCTTTACCTTCATCAACTTTATTATATGCTTCTTTCAAGTCTTTATCACTGTGTCATAGAAAAGTATTATTTATACTTATTTCCTTTTTATCCTGCAAAAATTCATCCACTTTCACATGTACACTTTCAATAGGTTTATTCAACCCTTTATTAAAACATTTGTAAGCTTTACTTTGAGAAGAATATCCTAAAAGTATTGCTTCATCACATCTTTAATCAAAGCTTCCTATTTTATCATCAAATTTTTTAATGAAACATCTACTTCGAAAAATTCTAAAATGTTCAACAAAAGTAGGATGTCCATACCATAACTAATAAGGAGTGTACTTAGTTTTTACCCTTAGTTATGCCCTATTTAAAATATATACTAATGTGTGAACTACTTCTTTCCAATACCTATTTGGTACTTTAGATTCATCTAACATAGTCCTTGCCATTTCTTTCACTATTTGATTCTTTCTCTTAACAACTCCATTTTGTTGAGGTGTCTTGGATGCTGCATATTTTCTTTTGATGCCATGTTTTCTACAATAATCAACAAATTCATCTAAAGTAAACTTGCCACCTTGATCTGATTGTAAGCATTTAATCTTCACGCCTAACTCATTTTCTCCATTTTCCTAAAAATCTTAAACTTATTAAATGCCTCTAATTTATGCTTTAAGAAGGTTACCCATGTCATTCTTGTATAATCATCTATGAAAAGCATGAAATACTTTTCACCATTTAACGATATTGCACTTGTAGGACCACATAAATAAGTATGTACTAATTGCAAAGGTTTAGAAGAAAAATATTCCTTTGAACCAAAAGCTGTCTTTGGTTTTTTACCATGTTGACACCCTTCACAAATAACATTCTCTGGCTTTACTTATACATGACATACCTCTTACTTTCTGATGCTTACTAATTTGTACCAAGTTGTCAAAATTCAAGTGCCCAAGCCTTTTGTGCCATAACCAAATTTCATTCACCTATCCCATAAGACAAGCATCTTCATGATTGTTAGTATTTGTGATATCTTTTAAATTGTATACATTCCGTTTAGATCTTTTACCTAATGCAACTAATTATATATCTTTTAATTTGATTTGATAAACATGGTTATCAAAAACAACTTCATATCTATGATCACAAATTTGACTAACACAGAAGATTTTACTTTAATCCATCAACACAATACACAACATGAATGGACATTTTTTCAATAAGCACCAAAGAACCCAAACCTTTAATTTTCCTTGAAGAATCACCACCAAAACTAACATTGCCACCTTTGTAGTTAATTAATTTGTCAAAATTCAGTCTATCTCCTGTCATGTGTCTAGAACAACCACTATTAATTATCCAAAAGTACTTTTCTTCAAAATGTAGAGCCATTTGAACAAACATAGACTTATTAATTTGAGGCCTCCATATCTTAGTCATTTTAGTATCAAATTCTTTATCAATTTGTAGACTAGCATAAGATTGATCATTTTGAATTGACTTACTTTTTCAATTACTCATAACATGACCAAAGAGATTGCATTTGTAACATCTTAGATGATTCATTTTAGGAAATGAATAACCAAAATGAGACTTTGAATACCTCCTTGACATGTATCTACAATCACTTATTCTATGTCCATATTAATGACACATGAAGCAATACCCATCAAAGAAATAAGTGAACCTGTTTGAGTATCTTCTACCAATAAATGAAGTGGTAGCATTGCGACTTGTATCCTTACTTTCAAATTTAAATATCTTGAATAAAGATTTATCTTTCTTGTCACTAGAACATTGTCGAAGTTCAAAACCAATTCTTGTTACATCACCAGTTCTTCTTTGTTTCCTTAAAAATCTTCCAAAGTAGCATTCTAATATTTTTCTAACTTTCTTCTATATGACACTACTTCATTCATTAACCTTGTACATTCCTGATCTTTAGAACTTAACTCTTCCTTAGTGACAAAGATAATTCTCTTTTGTTCTTCAACTTGTAATTTCAATTCTATAACTTATTGATTTAATTCCTTAGTTTCTTTTTCAAAGTTCTCTTTTTCCTTTAAGAATTGATAATCTTGAACATTTAAATTTCTTTTTAATTCCTTGATAGTTTTAAGTGCATAAAGAAATTCACATTCTAAATTGGCCTCAACAAGTTCAAAATCATCATCACTATCTGATTCTTGACAAGTAGTATCTATAGCCATGAATAGAACTTCATTTTCATCACATTCAAAACTACTAGATTCACTATCTGATATGCTAGCAATCAAACTCTTCTTCTTCTTAAAGAACTTCTTTTTATTATAAAATTTCTTTGTACTTGATTTCTCTGTCTCATCATCTACTTCATCATGACTATTATAAGGACATTTAGATGCAAAGTATCCTATTTTACCACAGTTAAAGAATTTGAAAGGAAGTTTACCTTTTTATTTACCTCCTCCTTTCTTTAATTTCCTTGATAAATGCACTTCAAGAGCATCAATATCTTTTGATTCTGAAGAGACTTGCTTCACTTTCTTTTCCACCTTGAATGTTGCTTCTTTACTTGTGGATTCCTACTTGCCAAACTTTATCATTCCATAAGATACAAGTGCTCCATGAATATATTCCATAGTATAATTGTTAATATCTCTAGTTTCTTCTAGAGAACATATCTTAGAAACAAATTTATCAAGAAGAGATCTCAAAACTTTATTTACAACATCAATGTCATCAATTTCTTCACCATGTCCTCTTATACCATTTACAATTTCATCTATCTTAAGGAGATAATCTTCTACCTTTTCATCATTACCCATATTAAGGTCTTCAAATATTGATTTCAAATGATGTATCATTGCTTCTTTAACTCTATCATTACCATGATATGTGTTTTTCAATTTGTCCCATACTTCTTTAGAAGAACTACAATGTATTACCTTAACAAAAACATCTCTAGATAAACTATTAAGTATAGAAAATTTAGGTTTCATATCAATTTCATGTTTCCTCTTTTCATCAATATATGTAGGTAAAGTATTAGGAACTTTATAAAAATAAAAATTTGAAGCCCAAACATCAACGTTAATAGATAACAACTAATTTTGCATCATTACTTCAAGAAAAGCATAATCTGATCCATCAAAAGTAGGAACCTTTGAAGAACTATCTTGAGCCATAAAAGATAAGTATTCCACTCAACCAAAATCTACCCAAAGTTATTAAACTTAATGTAGGGAACCTTTCTCTAATACCACTTTTTGGAATGAAACCACCACTAAGAGGGGGAGTGGGGGGAGGGGGTGAATCAGTGGTTTAAAATACTTTTCAAAACTTGAAAAAATTACAAGTTATAAAAATTTAACACATGAGAAAGATAGTTAATGAATAACAAAGTGACACAATATTTTAACATGGAAAACCCCTTGGGGTAAAAAACCATTTTCAATTTGAAACTTTATTGGCCTCTTGGGAAAATATTTTAGATCTATAACTCTGGGAAGCACCAACACCCTATTTTAGAAACACCACTTTCAAGGAACACCAATCCCTTACACCTAAAGCACCAACTTCATGAATACAAGAAGCACTAAATTCCAAATGGAAAAATGAGATGAAAACTAGAGGATCATCTCTATTACAACACAAATCATGAATCACTAGTTTCAACTTCTTGTTGAAAACATAATGCAGGATATACTTCTATTCTCCTCAAAAAAACCAATACCCAAATATATTTTCCTTTTCCATTAAAAGATCTGATCAAATATTGATATGAATGAATGAAGAAGAAATATTTAACCCTTCTTCTACCTGTGATAATTTTCTACAATGAAAATTAATTCACAAATATGAAAATAGAAACATAAAGTAGTACCCTCTTCTTTTCTGTTAAAAATATGCCTACAAATTGTTCGGTCTACAATGAATTCAACACAAATCCTGAAACTTTTGTCAAAACTAGCTATTGAAGGTTTTAGAGGAAATTTTCCTCTACTTATAAACCAAGAAAGTTGAAAATCTAGAGGTAGGTAGATACCTCAAACTTCTATTGGACCAAAAATCACTCAAAATTGCTAAAACTATCATAACAATTTGGTAACTATTTTTAATAAAAAAATGTTTTCTCTTTCCATACATGTGTTATACAAAAACCAATAGTGATTCATTTTATCTATTTAAAGAAATTTCCAAAAAGGTATGATAATTGGGGTCTATATGATAAAAAATCTTGTTGAGTTTCTCATAGATGGAAACTATTTTTTTATAACCATTTTCTAAACCAATGTGAACATTAAGTGTTAATTGTATAACACTTTGGTGTTTGTCTTGAATATATTTTGAACAATATTGAAGGACATCAAATAATATAATTACATGATGTTAGCCATAACGTATGCTCATTATAATTACATTATTGACATCAATGACACCAATCAAAGATCAAATACCAAGGGTTCAACAAATCACTCCATTTCTATCAAAAAGGTGGTGAAAGTTTACATGAACAAGAATTCCTATGTTGACATGAAGGCTTGAGGTGGTTAGAATGGATAATGGAGAGGGCTCAGATTTGAAGAAGAACTCGATATGAAACAATCTCGATAACTATTATAATAGTGAAGGTGGTGCTTTCACTAACCCAACAAATGGGTCATTGGAAGTGGAAAGTGAAGGAGCTGCTATGGCAAGGGACACCATTAGGTATGGCTCCATTTCTTTCAGCTAATACCAAGGCAAGGGGAAAAAAAGGAGAGTGCAACGCAAGGATGGAAGAGAGGGACCGGATTTCTAAGTTGGAAAAAAACATGAGTGTGGAGGAAGTCAGTTGAAGGAGACTAAATATAGTTGTGGAAGTATCCCAAAAGAAATAGAGAGCTCAGTTTCATGGGCATGAAACCTGAATATAGTAAGGAAGAGTTTGAGACCTTAAAGGAAGAAGTGGATGTCATTGAGTACTGGTATTTGGTGATGTGAAGGATATTAAAGATCATTCCTAAAATGAATGTAGTCATGATTATTATGGGGGTATTAAGGAAACATGAGCCTCTAATCTATGTTTAGAAAGAAATAGAAATGAAGATTTGTAGATTATGGAATGCCATAGATGATTCACTGCATCAAACGATCAACACATATAATGATTTTAATAAGATCAAGAGAAGAATTAACATTCTGAGACAAGATATCTAAAATGTGCATAAATGAGAAATGCAATCTTGGAATTAAGTGATCATCTTCATAATGGTTGACTATAGAGTCATCAATCAATGTTATTTCTATATCACTATTAATCTTATTATAAAATTTATTTGTAGATTTGATAGTAGCATGAGACAATGTATAAACTCTTCCAGGTTGAATATGTTGGAAATTGAGGTCTGCTATTTCATTTAAGCAAGTGACACAAACTTCAGTTCTTTCACTATCAATCATAGCAAAACTAAACATGTGCCCATTTCCTCTGTTGTTGTTGAAGTGGTGGATTTCTTTCTTTGCATTAACATGACCTTGTATCATCCATTGTGGTTGGAATGAATTCAATCTTGGTGCAAGAGAAATAGTAGCTGAGGTTGGGGTGGGGGGGGGTTCTTAGTAGGGATGCATGCAAGCCAAGCATCAACTTTGGAGGAGTTGGCAGAATGGACGTGAGAAGTTCTTTTGCATTTGTCAATATATATGAAGAAGGTCATTTCTTTTCTAGAGTTTTCTCAAGTTCTTTGAAGAAGAAGGTAGTGTTGCCAATTATTGCATGTGTTGGGGAGGAGACCAATAGTTTGGAGACAACAATCCACCTACAAAATAGAGAAGATTTATATATTAAGTATTTTGTGTACTTGGATGGCACAATGGAAAAGGTTTATTATAAGAAAAATTCTACAATAGGTGGCTTAATATAGTGTCCTCTTGAACTTATCCTTTTCTGACAAGGTCAGTAAACTTGCTTGGCAAGGTAGCTTTTTGTATGTGGATACCATTAGAGAGCTCTAACTTTTATCTAGTTGTTGATTGAGTTGTATGAGAAATTGGTAGAATTGAAAACACTTGAAGAAACAAATGCAGGTCAAAGTTGTCACCATTGAGAAGTGTATTAACATCTTTAGTCAGAGACAGAGACATAACTAAATGGATTCATAACGAACCTATTATTGGTGAAGAGGTGTTAAACATTTCTTAGAATATAAATAATGTAATGCAAGGATAAGTTGTTTGTACAATACCTAGCACCATAATCACAATATTGTATAAGTACAAAAATATGAGTAAAGGCAATAGAAAAATGGTAGGTTTTCATATTTAAAATAACATGGCTGAAAAAATATTTGACCATTATTCCTTGTGCAGACAGGTATGAAAAAATGAAAAGTTGGGCTAATGTAAGTTGTAAAGAAAAATATAGTAAAAGATAGAAAGATGCACCTTCCTAGAACAAGTAGATAAGAGTATGACATGGAACTTGTAAATGATAGATACAATAAATCCTATAAATAAGAAGGGGAAAAAAAGGTTAGATAAAAGAAGTAAATAAATGCACATTTGTGGAACTTGGGCTATGGTAATTTATTTTATTAGTATTTGTTAGAAAAGAAACAATAAAAAAACAAATAAATTGTCATAACATCAATTAGATTGATTGATCAAAACTCAAACTTTGCGTGGAATAAATTTCTATTAATAGATCAATAATGTAATGGTGTAATTATTTTAAAAATAAGTAAAGATTTAAATTAAACAAATTATAGAAAAACCACAAGGAACATAGAATTATGCCAAAATAAAAGGCAAAACTATTTATTTGAATAGTCCACAAAAATGAGGTGTATAGATTATTAATTTGAATGTTCTAATAACTAATACTGAAGATTGTATTTATTTGAATAGACATATTTTATTATGGAGGATTTACACTAAGGTGAGGATAAAAAGTTTAATATTTTCAAAATATACTAATAATTTAACAAAAATTATAATGCGGAAACTTACGAGCTTAAACAAAATAATTTCAAAAAGAACAATATAATAATTTCAATGTAGTGAATGTAATATGAAAAAACTATAGCTTATTAAATATTAAGAGTAACATGTAATTTCTAATTTTATGTATTTAGAAATTTAATAAAATATAATATAAAATTCAAATTTAGTACAAAAAAAAGTAAATTAACAACAACACGCCAATATTCATCTATATTGATAGGATATAGTTGTTTAGGTTGTTTAGGTAATGATATCTTGGTCTAGAATGTCCTACTACTCAGAAAACAAATCTAGAAAAATAGAGACAACATTTGATAGGGTAGATATATTTTTCAAAATATTTGGAAAACATACATTTATGAGACTCTTTACCAAGAGTTTATAATAATTGATATACATTCTTTATGGATTGAGTACACATAGATTTCATAGTAGGTTTACAAAGAGGAATAGGGTCATCTACTAGACCCCAAAAGAATCCTGTAACAGTGAATAACAAAACTATCTCATGAATTCTGCAATGTCCACCATCTATTTCAAATTTGCATAGGGTAAAGCACATTATATTAAATCCATAACACATTAATAAGTGTGGTTGAGGTAGTCCTAGAATGCATGACAAATGACTAGAGCATTGCCTTGATGATAATGTTCATCACCATGTGGGTATGTGCAAGATCATGGTGTGCCAAAAAGTGGCGATGTGAAAAAAATAGAGTTTGAAAACATCTAAAAGAAGTTCAAAATCCACTCTGACTTTTTTTTCACCTATCTAGGTACCAAACTTGGAAAGCAAGGCTCGACCCTTATCGAATATCTGATTTGATATCGAATACCCAATAATGAGTACTTAAAAATATATAGTATGAAATATATATAAAGTAATATGAAATAATAAATTAGTTATTACATTATATAATTATAAAATAATAAATATATATTATATTATTTATGAAGATTAATATTTTTACATTTCAAAAATCATAATATAATATAATATAATAATATAATATAATATAATAGTATAATATAATACATTAGTAATATGTTATTTTTGACCCGCAGGGTGTTTCAAAAAAGACAACCCCCAGGTTCATGTGTTGATCTTTTTTTTTAATAACAATGTCACTTTTCAGGTATTTGATATTATATCGGATACATGATAATAGGTTGGTTTTTTTTTTTTTTTTTAAACAAATTTTAATATAAATTTAATAAATTTTATCATAAAATTGTTAGTTTTAGTTGAATTTGTTAGAATTTAGGATTTTTTTGTTAAAAATTGTTAGAATTTAGGTTTTTTTAATATAAATTATGTTTTGCAAATTAATAGGAATGGCTGATCAAAATGATGACCATGAGGCAAGGAATAATATTCCTCATAACCCCCCACCAAAAAATCTAGTGCCCTCGCAAAATCATCCACCAAATGATCCTTTACCCCTTCAAAATCTTCCTCAAATCGAAGATTTGATAATTGAAAATCTCACTGAATTGAGGGGTTTGCAAAGAACATATAATAATGTACCTGCATTGGCTCCTATGTTATCCACATTAAACACCATAGTGGGTAACATTGAAACCCTTACCAATGAACAAAATGCCACTCTTCATTTGCATGACCAAATGCATGAGATGTTTGATGATGTATTGGACCATGATGAGGTTGCAGCCCTCAATATAACCAAAGATGATTTGGTTAGCCTTTTTGTGAACCCAAAAACTAGTTTACCAATTGATTACAAAAAACCCAAATTATCGATTGAATGGTGCATAAATGATGACATACATGCAAACTTTTTGGATTGTTGGTGGATGGTTTTTGATATCCCTCCACATAGAAATATAGAGGTGCCATTTCATTTCCTTAAAAAATTGTATGTAGAATTTGTGTTGAAACTCAAAGTGAATTATTGGAGCATGAAGCCTGACATGGGTGTAGGACTAGGAGCTCCTCAGGATAGACCCTCTTCCTAGCGGAAGAAAGTTGGCACTTTTGTCCACCCTATTGATGTCTCCCCCCCTCCTTGAGTGCAACATCCTAATATTATCACAGATGCTAGCTCTTAGACCATTAGATCCATTCATAGATTGAGTAGCCTGTTGATATCTTGGACCAGGTCAGTCCTAACTCCCTGTGTTGATGATGCTAGCGCTAGTTCATCATTAGCTAGCTCATCACACGTTTGTGTGCCTCACACTTGCATTACATGCAAGAATATTTTCCTGGGTCCCATAGGTGATCTTCTTGAGTATCATTTTGTATTAGATGAGGATACACCAAATGCAGATGCAGAGCCTATAGACCTTGATGCGAGAGAGGAGGGGAATATAGAGGCATGGACTCCTTTTATGTTGGTACATGTATACATTTATTTTTTATGACATATGTGATTTAAATTTAATTTTATAATAGAGTAATTTTAATTTTTAAGCCATACTAACTTATACATGTATGTGATCTTCATTCATGTTTAGTTGATGATAGAGGAGGAGTTGAGATAGGTTGATGATACCATGCTCTTGGCCATTTCATTTGGCCTTGAGACATCTGTGGTACATTATGTTGTGTTCTCATTATTTTTTCTATTTGATGTTGTAGCATATATGGTTTCTAATCTTTCTTTTATCTTGCAGGTATCACCGGTCCCTGGGGGACAAAGTGTGGGGGATGAGCCAACACCCATCGACAAAGGAAAGGTAATTAGGTTCTTTCTATTTGATTAAATATCGATGCATTCTTCTAAAATTTTTATGGTAATGAAATTTAATTACATTCTTTATTGTATATAGGCCTTGGCTATTAGTGATGAGACCATACAGATTCCACGTTGTAGATGCTTAGGCATTTCTATTCGCATCGAGAGCCCCATTGTATGTATAAGTATCATTTATTTTTCATTTTCCTTGTCTTCATAAATAAATTCAAAACTAAATTCTGTGATATCAACAACTACTATTTTCTTTCCCATAGGAAACTCCTAGTGCACACAAGGTTCAACGGGAGAGTTTTGTAGATTTGATGATGCAACCACTATATCCTGAGGAGGAGCCTACACTAGTAAGTTTTAGTTTGAATTCATGATTAATAATTTTATAAATTTAGCATGCTATGAATTATAATGTTATACTTTAAGTTGTAGATTCATCTGACAAACATGTTTGAACATACATAGGCCACAATCAACAAGGTACAAGCATTGCCGAGGGCATACGAGAGGACCCCTGATCGGTGTAGGAGGTCAACAAGAGAGGTATTCATTATGAAATTTTAATAGTATAAATCTTCATTAAAAAAAAGATCATTGTGCATTTGAGTAATTCAATGTTAGATACAAAAAATCATATAAATTTAGTAGTCTAACTTTGGGTTTTCCTTTTTAGTTTATGTAGGAGGCATCTGATCCACCTAGTGCAGTGAAGAGGCTGCATTTTGATCATCCACTAGGACCCTAGGATAGTATAGTTGTCATAGGATGTGTCATGAGACATTTTGAGATGGCATATGCCACATTGTTTACAGAAACATTGATATTATACACATTCCAATGGCATGATCAGCCACATTTTGTATATGAATCTATGTATTTTGATATATATATTTTTCATTTATGTGCACAATGATATACATATTATTTTAGTATCTAGTATTATTTAATTTATCATGGATCATGTGTATCGTTCATGTTTATGGAATATCAGTAATTTTGATCATGTTTTTTATATTCAATTCAAATGCAATAATTTTTGAATAACATTTTAACAAATTTTATTATCAAATTTGGATGTAATGTTTAATTTGAAGTGCTACCATGACATAAACACACTTGTTAACCTCATACACAAGGTTCACATAACCCGTACTAATCCACTTAACAAAACTGGCTTCATTAATGCATGCTATAATTTCACACCTTATATACATGTTTCCAACCTTGTATCATTGTGCTCAAACCCTAACTAACTCTTTGCACTAATTTTCACTTTGCAAGAAAAAGTTGCAAAAGTTGCAAAATTGCAATTTTGAACAATTTTTGATATAACTTTAAATTCTTAATTAGATAAGTTCACCAAACTTGGTAAGGGGTTATTGATAGCCCTCATGAGCTTTGAGTTATGACCCTTGAAGGATCAACCTTGAAACACACTAGAGCACCTTGGAGACTCATGGTATGGGGTGGCCGCAGACGATGGAGGGTCTTTGTGGCTAGAACAAGGGTGTCATTGGGGTTCACCCACCCATTTGAAGCTAATGGAACTGATGATTCGATGCCAAGGTTAGTGGTTTCAAAGTTACGCTATGATGCAACTATGAATTGAGGTACACTATGAGTTTTGGCATCGAGCAAGATCGCTATGCCAAATCCAAACAGAATGTGTTCTCTCAAAAATGAGATAGGTTATTTTAGGCCTCAACATCATCGTCCTATAGAATTGGACATTTCATTGATAGCCCTTACGAGCTTTGAGTTATGACCCTTGGAAGATAAACCTCAAAATGCACTTAGAGAACCTTAGAGACTACTCGGTACAGGGTGCTTGCGGACGATGGAGGGTTTTCATGGCCAAAAAAAGGGAGTCACTAGAGTTCACCTACCCATGTAGAGCTAGTGGCACTGATGATTCAATCTCAAGATCATTAGTTTCAGAGTTACGCTATGGTGCACCTATGAATTGAGGCACATTGCGAGTTTTGGCATAAAGCGAGATTGCTG
Source organism: Cupressus sempervirens (assembly GCA_028749045.1). Classification (NCBI taxonomy): domain Eukaryota; kingdom Viridiplantae; phylum Streptophyta; class Pinopsida; order Cupressales; family Cupressaceae; genus Cupressus; species Cupressus sempervirens. Next base: position 72,063,027 of record CM053790.1, on the reverse strand, counting down.
TGCTAAATCTAAATAGAATGTGATCTCTCAAAAAAGAGATAGGTTATTTTAGGCCTCAGCATCACTACCCTATAGAATTTGACATTTCATTGATAGCCCTCACGAGATTCAAGTTACAACCCTCAGAAGATCAACCTCAAAATGCACTTAAAGCACCATGGAGACTACTCGGTATGAGCTACCTGCATATGATGGAAGGTCTCCATGGCTAGAACAAGGGTGTCACTAGGGTTCACCCACCCATCTAAAGCTAACGCCGCTAACAATTCGATGCCAAGATCAGCTATTTCAAAGTTACACTGTGATGCACTTATAAACTAAGGCACACTACAAGTTTGGCATCGAGCGAGATCATTGTGTTGAATCCAAATAGAATGTGATCTCTCAAAAATGAGATAGGTTATTTTAGGCCTCAGCATCATTGTCCTATAAAATTTGACATTTCATTGATAGCACTCATGAGATCTGAGTTACAACCCTCAGAAGATCAACCTCAAAATGCACTTAGAGCACCATGGAGACTACTCAATACGAGCTGCCTGCATATGATGGAGGGTGTCCATGGCTAGAACAAGGGTGTCACTAGGGTTCACCCACCCATATAAAGCTAATGGCACTAACAATTCAATGCCAAGATCAGCTATTTCAAAGTTACGTTGTGGTGCACCTATAAACTAAGGCACACTGCAAGTTTTGGCATCGAGCGAGATCACTGTGTTGAATCCAAATGAAATGTGATCTCTCAAAAATGAGATAGGTTATTTTAGGTGTTAGTATCACCTTTCTATAGAATTTTACATTTCATCGATAGCCCTCACAAGCTCTAAGTTATGACCCTCAGAAGATCAACCTCGAAATGCACTTAAAGCACCTTGGAGACTACTCGATACGAGATACCCACGGATGATGGAGGGTCTCCATGGATAGAAGAAGGGTGTCACTAGGGTTCACTCACCCATTTGGAGCTAATGGAACTAAAGATTTGATGCCAAGATTAGCGGCTTCAAAGTTACGCTGTGGTGCACTTAAGAACTAAGGCACACTGTGAGTTTTGGCATCAAGCAAGATCATTGTACCAAATCCAAACGGAATGTGATCTCTCAAAAAATAGATAGGGTATTTTAGGCCTCAACATCACTATCCTATAGAATTTTATGTTTCATCAATAGCCCTCATAAGCTTCGAGTTACGACCCTCGAAAGATCGGCCTCAAAATGCACTTAGAGCACCTTGGAGACTAATCGGTATGAGGTGGTCACGGACGATGGAGGGTCTTCATGGCTAGAACAATGGTGTCACAAGGGTTTACCCTCCCATCCGAAGCTAATGGGACTGATGATTCAATGCCAAGATTAGCGGTTACAAAGTTACGCTATGGCATACCTATGAACTGAGCCACATTACGAGTTTTGGCACTGAATGAGATCGCTGTGCTAAATCCAAATGGAATGTGATCTCTCAAAAATGAGATAGGTTATTATAGGCCTTGGCATCATTGTCCTATAGAATTTGACATTTCATCTATAGCATTCATGAGCTTTGAGTTAAGACCCTTAGATGATTGACCTTGAAATGCACTTAGAGCACCTCAGAGACTACTTGGTACGGGTTGCCCGCGGATGATGGAGGGTCTCCATGGCCGGAACAAGGGTGTCACTAGGGTTTACTTGCCCATACAAAGTTAATGGCACTAATGATTTGATGCCAAGATCAACGGTTTCAAAGTTATGCAGTGGTGCACCTATGAATTGAGGCACACTGCGAGTTTTGGCATCGAGCAAGATCATTATGCTAAATCCAAATGGAATGTGATCTCTCAAAAATGAGATAGATTATTTTAGGCCTCAACATCACTGTCCTATAGAACTTGAAATTTTATTGATAGCCCTCATGAGCTCTAAGTTATGACGCTCAGAATGTCGACCTCAAAATGTACTTAGAGCACTTTGGAGACTACTCAGTACGGGCTACTCACGGATGATAGAGGGTCTCCATGGTTGGAAAAAGGGTGTCACTAGGGTTCATTCACCCATCAAGAGCTAATGGAATTGACAATTTGATGCCAAGATCAGTGGTTTCAAAGTTACGCTATGGTGCACCTATGAATAGAGGCACACTGTGAGTTTTGGCATCAAGCAAGATCGATGTGCTGAATCCAAATGGAATGTGATCTCTTAAAAATGAGATAGGTTATTTTATGCCTCAGCATCATCATCCTATAGAATTGGACATTTCATTGATAACCCTCACAAGCTTTGAGTTATCACCCTCAGAAGATCGACCTCGAAATGCACTTATAGCACCTTGGAGACTACTCGGTATAGGGTGGCCACAGATGATGGAGGGTCTCTGTGGCCAGAACAAGGGTGTCACTAGGGTTCACTTGCCCATCCAGAGCTAATGGCACTAATGATTTAGTGCCAAGATAAAAAAATATGAATGAGATAGTAGCTAACCAAACCTTAGAATATTATTTTTATAGTATTGTAAAAAAAAATTATGAGAACCTTGCTACTGAAAATTTAGAGTATATGCATTTTTCTAATAATTCTAAGCATGAATGCAAGATGGATCCATTTCTCAAGAGCATTCAACAGGTTGATAGTTGTTTTGAACTTTGAGCTACCTTAATAAAAGGAGGCAACTCCTTGTCCATGGAGGAAGAGTTGGCATGGTTGTAATAATGCATGGTAACCATGATGAACCAACAAAAAGGAGAAATGCTATAGAAACTAGAAAATCAAGCTTAAGATTTGTGCTTTCAAGAGGCTATGCAATCAGGTATTTTTCCCAGCTCAAGTCAAGGGAGGAGTCACCATTCAAACTAGCACTTGAACATGAAGATGATTATGGAGAGGATCAAATGCAACATTTTGATTCAATCCCAAATGTTGATACTTTCAATCAACAATGTGAATTAAGTCACACCATTTTCATTCCTCAATAGATGTTGCATCAAACAATTCAATATTTTTCATTTATCAGCATTTTGGTATTTTCCTTTAAGCATATCAGACACCAAGGGATATACTATCAAATTTTTTTCGATGATTTGGGGCCCAAAACATGACTTTTCTAAAAACCTGTGAAAATGGCCCACAAAAAGCGATGTTGTCGGTTTTGCAGGGACAGGGAATATTTTGGGAAAATCATGCGAGTAAATATTAGGTATCCGATTTCAAATCGGACACTCGATTTTAAATTGGATATCCAATTTGAAATTGGATACCCGATATTACGACCCAAATATTGAAGGAAAAAATGAATTACTGTTGATTATTAGTGAGTAATGAGTTATGAATTACCAAAATCTATGAGTTATGAGTTATGTATTACCTTACAATGTGTTATTATATGATATTATTATTATTATGACCTATGTTAACTATTAATATATAATAATATATTATGGTATTATTATTATTATTATTATCTATAACTATAATATATATAAATATTCATATGAAATTATTATATTATATTCTTAATATTTTTACTATATTATTATTAAATATAATAATGTAATATATTATATATGTTATTAATATATAATAATATATTATGTTATTATTATTATTATTATTATTATCTATAAATATAATATATATTAATATATATAAGATTATTATTTTTACTATATTATTATATTTTTACTATATTATTTTTATTTATTACTATAACAACATATAATATTGTTTTTATTATTATTAGAATTTTTTATATGGGTCGAAGGGGGCCATAGGATGACCTATGACCCCTTTTGACACATTCCATGATGACATATGTCTCTAGGGGTCCTAGGACCCCTAGGCACATATTAGAATCATTTTTAAGAATCGAAAGGGGCCATAGGATGACCTATGATTTCTTTTGACACATTTTATTACAACATATGACATATTAGAATCATTTATATAGGTCAAAAGGGGCCATAAGATTACTTATGACCCATTTCAACACATTCCATGATGATATATGTCTCTAGGGGTCTTAGAACCCATAGAGATATATTATAATAATTTATATGGGTCAGAAGGGGTCATAGGATGACCTATGACCCCTTTCGACATAATCCATGATGACATATGTCTTTAGGGGTCCTAGGACAACTAGGGACATAATAGAATCATTTATATGGATCAAAAGGGGCCTAGGATGACCTATGATTTCTTTTGACACATTTTATTACAACATATGACATATTAGAATCATTTATATAGGTCGAAAGGGGCCATAAGAGGACTTCTGACCCATTTCGACACATTCCATGATGATATATGTCTCTAGGGGTCTTAGGACCCATAGAGATATATTATAATAATTTATATGGGTCGAAAGGGGTCATAGGATGACCTATGACCCCTTTCGACATAATCCATGACGACATATGTCTTTAGGGGTCCTAGGACACCTAGGGACATAATAGAATCATTTATATGGGTCGAAAGGGGCCATAGGATGACCCATGAACCCTTTTGATACATTCCATGATGACATCTATCTCTAGGAGTCTTAGGACCCCTAGGGACATATTAGAATCGTTTATATGCGTCGAAAGGGGCCATAAGATGACCTATGACCCCTTTTGGCACATTTTATTACAACATATGTCCCTAGAGGTCCTAGGACCCTGAAGGACATATTACAATCATTTATATGGGTCAAAAGGGGCCATAGGATGACTTATGACCCCTTTCAACACATTTTATTACAACATATGTCACTAGGGGTCCTAGGACCCCTAGAGACATAGAACAATCATTTAAATGGGTTGAAAGGGGCCATAAGATGACCTATGACCCCTTTAGATACATTTTATTACAACATATGTCCCTACGGGTCCTAGGACACAAAGGGACATATTACTATCATTTATATGGGTCAAAAGGGGCCATAGGATGACCTATGACCCCTTTCAACACATTTTATTACAACATATGTCTCTAGTAGTCTTAGGACCCCTAGGGACATATTAGAATCATTTATATGGGTTGAAAGGGGCCACAAGATGATAGGTGACATCTTTCAACACATTCCATGAGGACATATATCTCTAGGGGTCCTACGACCCCTAAGGACATATTATAATCTTTTACATGGATCGAAAGGGGCCATAAGATGACCTATGACCCCTTTTTGACACATTCTAGGACATATTATAATCATTTATATGGGTTGAAGGGGGTCATAGGATGACCTATCACCCCTTCCAACACATTCCATGACGACATATGTCTCTAGGGGTCCTAAGACACGTACAGACATATTAGAATAGTTTACATGAGTCAAAAGGGGCCATAGAATGACCCGTGACCCCATTTGACACATTCAATGATGACATATGTCTGTAGGGTTCCTAGGACCCCTACAGACATATTAGAGTCATTTATATGGGTCGAAACAAGCCATAAGATCACCTATAAGCCCTCTCGACACATTTTATTACAACATATCTCGGTAGGGGTCCTAGGACCCCTATGGACATATTACAATCATTTATATGGGTTGAAAGGGGCCATAGGATGACCTATGAGCCCTTGTGACACATTCCATGATGACATATGTCTCTAGGTGTCCTATGACCACTAGGAACATATTATAATTATTTATATGGGTCGAAAAAGGCCATAGGATGACCTATGAACCTTTTAGACACATTCCATGATAACATATGTCTCTAGGGGTCCTAGAACGCTTAAGGACATATTAGAATTATTTATATGGGTCGAAAGGGGCCATAAGATGACCTATCACCCCATTCAACACATTCTATAATGACATATGTTTCTAGGGGTCCTAGGACACCTAGAGACATATTAGAATCATTTATATGGGTTAAAAGGGGCCATACGATGACTTTTGATCCATTTCGACACATTTTATTACAACATATGTCTCTAGGGGTCCTAAGACCTCTAGAGACATATTGCAATCATTTATATGGGCTAAAAGGGGCCATAAGATGACCGATGACCCCTTTCGACACATTTGATTACAACATATGTCGCTAGGGGTCCTAGGACCCCTAGGGACATATTACAATTGTTTATATTGTTCAAAAGGGGCCATAGGATGACCTATGACCCCTTTCGACACATTTTATTACAACATATGTCCCTAGGGGTCCTAGGACCCCTAGAGACATATTACAATCGCTTATACGAGTTGAAAGAGGCCATAGGATTATGACCCCTTTTAACACTTTTTTCTTACAAAAAATGTCGCTAGAAGTTGTAGGATCTCTAAGGAAATATTAGAATCATTTATATGGGTCAAAAGGGGCCATAAGATGACCTATGACCCTTTTCGACACATTCCATGACAACATATGTCTCTACGGGTCCTAGGACTCCTAGGGACATATTATAATTATTTATATGGGTTGAAAGGGGCCATAGGATGACCTATGACCCCTTTTGACACATTTCATGATGACATGTCTCTAGGGGACCTAGGACCCCTAGGGAGATATTAGAATTATTTATATGGGTTGAAAGGGGCCATAGGATGACCTATGATTTCTTTTGACATATTTTATTACAACATATGTCTCTAGGGGTCCTGTGACCCCAAAGACATATTATAATCATTTATATGGGTCAAAAGGGGCCATAGGATGACATATGGCCCCTTTCAACACATTCGATGATGACATATGTCTCTAAGGGTTCTAGGACCCTTAGGAACATATTATAATAGTTTATATGGGTCAAAAGGGGTCATATGATGACCTATGAACCCTTTGAACATAATCCATGACAACATATGTCTCTAGGAGTCCTTGGACACCTAGGGACATATTAGAATCGTTTATATGAGTCAAAAGGGGCCATAGGATGACCTATGACCGCTTTCAACACATTCCATGATGACATTTGTCTCTAGGGGTCCTAGGACCCCTAAGGACATATTATGATCATTTATATGTGTCAAAAAAGGCCATATGATGACCTATGACCTATTTCGACACATTCCATGATGACATATGTCTCTAGGGGTCTTAGGATACCTAGAGACATATTTGAATTATTTATGTGGGTGAAAAACGGCCATAAGATGACCTATGACCCCCTTTCGACACATTTTATTATAATATATCTCCCTAGAGGTCCTAGGACACTAAAGGACATGTTACAATCATTTATATGGGTTGAAAGGGGCCATAGGATGACCTATGACCCCTTTCAACACATTTTATTACAACATATGTCGCTAGGGGTCCTAAGACCCCTAGAGACATATTACAATCATTTATATGGGTCAAAAGGGGCCATAGGATGACATATGACCCCTTTCAACAAATTTTATTACAACATATATCTCTAGGGGTCCTAGGATGCATAGGGACATATTACAATCATTTATATGGGTAAAAAGGGGCCATAGGATGACCTATGACCCTTTTTCAACACATTTTATTACAAAATATGTCTCTAGTAGTGTTAGGACCCCTAGGGACATATTAGAATCATTTATATGGGTTGAATGGGGACATAAGATGACCTATGAAACCTTTCAACACATTCCATGACGACATATATCTTTAGGGGTTCTACGACCCCTAAGGACATATTATAATCATTTACATGGGTCGAAAGGGGCCATAGAATGACCTATGACCTCTTTTGAGACATTCTAGGACATATTATAATCATTTATATGGGTCAAAAGGAGTCATAGGATGACCTATCACCTCTTTAAACACATTCTGTGACAACATGTCTCTAAGGATCCTACGACACCTACGAACATATTAGAATAGTTTACATGGGTCAAAAGGGGCTATAGGATAACCTATGACCCCTTTTGACACATTCCATGATGACATATGTGTCTACGAGTCTTAGGACCCCTAAGGACATATTATAATCATTTATATGGGTCGAAAGGGGCCATATGATGACCTATTACCACTTTTGACACATTCCATAATGACATATGTCTCTATGGTTCCTAAGACCCCTAGGAACATATTATAATCATTTATATGGGTTGAAAGGGGTCATAGGATTACTTATGACCATTTTCAACACATTCCATGATGACATATGTTGCCAGGGGTCCTAGGACCCCTAGGCACATATTAGAATCGTTTATATGGGTTGAAAGTTTCCATCGAATGACCTATGACTCCTTTTGGCACATTCTATTGTGACATATGTCTCTAAGGGTCCTAGGACCCCTAGGGACATATTAGAATTATTTATATGGGTTGAGAGGTGCCATAGGATTACTTATGACCGCTTTCAAAACATTTTATTACAACATATGTCACTAAGGGTCCTAGCAACCCTAGAAAAATATTACAATCGTTTATATGGATCTAAAGCGGCCATAGGATTACCTATGACCCCTTTCAACACATTCCATAATGATATATGTCTCTAGGGGTCCTAGGACCCTTAGGGACATATTATAATAATTTCTATGGGTCGAAAGGGGTAATACGATGATCAATGACCCCTTTCAACATATTTAATGCCCCTAGGGACATATTAGAATCATTTATATGGGTCGAAAGGGGCCATATGATGACCTATGACCCCTTTCAACACATTCCATCATGACACATGTCTCTAAGGGTCCTAAGACCCCTAAGGACATATTATAATCATTTATATGGGTCGAAAGGGGCCATAGGATGACCTATGACCCATTTTGACACATTCCATGATGACATATGTCTTTAGTTGTCCTATGATCCCTAGGAACATATTAGAATCATTTATATGAGTCAAAAGGGGCCATAGGATGACCTATGTTCCTGTTTGACACATTCCATGATGACATATGTCTCTAAGGGTCCTAGAACCCCTAGAGACATATTAGAATTATTTATATGGTTTGAAAGGGGTCATAGGATGACCTATGGCAGCTTTCAACACATTCCATGACGACATATGAGACATATTAAAATGGTTTATATGGTTTGAAAGGGGCCATAGGATGACCTATGGTAGCTTTCGACACATTTCATGACGAAATATGTCCCTATGGGTCCTAGGGCCCCTTCTGACATATTACAATCTTTTAAATGGGTCAAAAGGGGCCATAGGATGACTTATGACCCCTTTTGACACATTTTATTACAACATTTGTCTCTAGGGCTCCTAGGACCCATAGGGACATATTACAATAATTTATATGGGTCGAAAGGGACCATAGCATGACCTATGACCCCTTTCAACACATTTTATTACAACATATGTCGCTAGGGGTCTTAGGACCCCTAGGGACATATTAGAATCATTTATATGGGTTGAAAGGGGCCGTAGGATGACCTATAACCCCTTTCGACACATGCTATGATGACATATGTCTCTATGGGTCCTAAGACCCCTAGGGACATATTATAATCGTTTATATGGGTCGAAAGGGGCCATAAGATGACCTATGACCCCTTTTGACACATTCAATGATGACATATATCTATAGAGGTCGTAGGACCCCTAGGGACATATTATAATCATTTATATGGGTCGAAAGGGGTTAAAGGATAACCTATAACCTCCTTTGACATATTTCATGACTATATATGCCTCTACAAGTCCTAGGACGAGACATATTAGAACTGTTTATATCATTCGAAAGGGGCCATAGGACGACCTATGACCCCTTTTGACACATTTCATGAAGACATATTTCGCTAGTGGTCCTAAGACCCCTAGAGACATATTAGAATCATTTATATGGGTCAAAAGGGGCCATAGGATAACCTATGACCTATTTCAAAACACTTTATTACAACATATGTTGCTAAGGGTCCTAGGACCCCTAGGGACATATTATAATCATTTATATGGGTCGATAGAGGCAATAAGATAACCTATGACTCCTTTCAACACATTCCATGATGACATATGTCTCTAGCTATCCTAGGACCCCTAAGGATATATTATAATCATTTATATGGGTCAAAAGGGGCCATAGGATGATCTATGACCCCTTTGGACACATTCCATAATGACATATGTCTCTAAGAGTCTTAGGACCCCTAGGGACATATTAGAATCTTTTATATGGGGCAAAAGGGGCCATAGGATGAACTATGACCTCTTTCAACACATTCCATGACAAGATATGTCTCTAGGGGTCCTAGGACATAGGGACATATTAGAATCATTTATATGAGTCGAAAGGGGCCATAAGATGACCTATGACCCCTTTCGACACATTTTATTACAACATATGTCCCTAAGGGTCCCATATTAAAACTGTTTATATGGGTCAAAAGGGTCCATAGGATGAGCTCTGACCCCTTTCAACACATTTTATTACAACATATGTTGCTAGGGGTGCTGGGACCCCTAGGGACATATTACAATCATTTATATGGGTTGAAAGGGGCCATAGGATGACCTATGACCCCGTTCGACACATTTTATTAGAACATATGTCCCTTGGGGTCCTAGGACCCCTAGGGACATATTACAATAGTTTATATGGGTCAAAAGGGGCCATAAGATGACCTATGCCCCCTTTTGACACATTTTATTATAAAAAATGTCACTAGGGGGCTTATGACCCCTAGGGATATATTATAATCATTTATATGGTTCAAAAGGGGCCATAGGATGACCTATGATCGCCTTTGACTCATTAAATAATGACATATGTCGCTAGGGGTCCTAGGACCCCTAGGGACATATTATAGTCATTTATATTCATCGAAAGGGGCCATAGGATGACCTATGACCCCTTTCAACACATTCCATAATAGCATATGTCTCTAGGGGTCCTATGACCCCTAAGGACATATTATAATCATTTATATGGGTACAAAGGTCCTTTCGACACATTGCATGATAACATATGTCTCTAGGGGTCTTAGGATCCCTAGGGACATATCAAAATTGTTTGTATGGGTTGAAAGGGGCCATAGGATCAGCTATGACCTCTTTCAACAAATTTCATGACGACATATGTTTGTAGGGGTGCTAGGACCCCTAGGGACATTTTAGAGTCATTTATATGGGTTGAAAGGGGCCATAGGATGACCTATGACCCCTTTCAACACATTTTATTATAACATATGTCACTAGGAGTGCTAGGACCCCTAGGGACATATTATAATCTATTATATGGGTCGAAAGGGGCCATAGGATGACCTATGACCCCTTTCAACACATTTTATGATGACATATGTCGCGTGGGGTCCTACGACCCCTAGGGACATATTATAATTGTTTATATAGGTCAAAAGGGGCCATAGGTTGACCTATGATCTCTTTCAACATATTCCATGATGAAATATGTGTCTAGGGGTCCTAGGACCCCTACGGACATTTTAGAGTCATTTATATGTGTTGAAAGGGGCCATAGGATGTGCTATGACCCCTTTTGACACATTTCATGATGCCATATGTCTTTAGGGAGATATTAAAATCATTTATATGGATTGAAATGCGTCATAGGATGACCTATGACCCCTTTCGACACATTCCATGATGACATATGTCGCTAGGGGTCCTAGGACCCCTAGGGACATATTAGAATTGTTTATATGGGTCGAAAAGGGCCATAGGATGACCTATGACCCCTTTTGACACATTCCATGATGACATATATCGCTAGGGGTCCTAGGATCCCTAGGTACATATTAGAATCATTTATATGGGTTGAAAGGGGTTCTGGGTTGATGTATGACCCCTTTCGACACATTTTATTACAATATATGTCTATAAGGGTCCTAGGACCCCTAGGAATATATTATAATTGTTTATATGGGTTGAAAGGGGTCACAGGATGATCTATGACTTCTTTTGACACATTCCATGATGACATATATCTCTAGGGGTCTTAGGACCCCTTGGAGCATATTATAATTATTTATATGGGTTGAAAGGGAGCATAGGATTACCTATGACCACGCATTTCATCACACCATATGTCCCTAGGGGTCCTACAACCTCTCTTGATGCATTTCATGACAATTTATGACCCTAGGACCCCTAAAACCCTTAGGGACCCATTATGAATGTGTCAAAAGGGGACACTAAGAGCCCTAGTGACATATGTTGTCATAAAATGTGTCAAAAGGGGTCATAGGTTAACCTATGACCCCTTTCGATGCATTTTGATAATATTATATTTAATAATGATATAATATTGTATATTTTAATATAATAATAAGGTAATATTAGATTATATAATAATAATAATCATATATGTTACTAGATTATAGATTTAATAATAATAATAACCATCTATATTATTATATATAATAATAGTCATATAATATTACTATATATATTTAATAATAATAAAAATATTTTTCATATATATTACTATATTATATTTAGTTATAATAATTATTATTATATTTATAACTATATTATATTTAATAATAATAATCATATATATTACTATAATATAATAATAATATCAATGTCCACACTTCCCTCAGATAAATTACCCTGTAAAATACTCTAAAGTTTCCTTCTCAAATTTTTTTCCAAAATTTCAATTAAAAAATCACGAGCCTAATTGGATACCTAATTTTATTTTGGGTATTTAATTAGGCTTGGTATTTACCTACCCTATTTGGTTAATCCAATGAATGTGTTTGAGAAGGGTTTCTATGACACTTAGACTTCAGGTAGCCATCTGACAATGTTATTTTCATCGAAATTGAGTGAAATGAAAAGGGTTTTTTTATAACACTTTTGAGATTCCATTGGTATAATATCTATCAAATTCTTAGTTCAATAAGTATTTATTAGTTAATTTTTAATAAAATTAATTGTAAAGTGTTGATTGACATACTGATTGAAAAATAGTTATAACTTTTAAACAGTGTAACATTTTTTCAATCCAAAAGTTGAGTCACATTCTATGTTTCGCCTAGTATGGGGAAAAAATAAAAATAAAAATTGGTAAAGTTTTCTATTAGTTAAGGTGGTCAGACACATGAGAGTTTTTTCAAAATTTTTTTAGTAAAAAATTCATATTTAATTATTTATTTGGTATAAAAATACCCAAAAATATGCATCACATTCAGGCATGAGTCTACTTTTTATATCTATAATTATATTAAAAAAACTTATTATTTGATTTTGATTAAGGTGGTCAGACATACACCTACTTTTTATTTTCGCCCTGAAATTTTCGTAGTACTGCATTAAAATCTAAGCTTTTGACCAATCAATTATTTTTTTCTCTAGATAAGACCTAGTAGTTTAGAAACTGCATTCAATTTCTTACAGATTATTTTCTTACAACTTTTTGATATAAAGTCTAGAACCACTTTCAAATTATGTTTCAAGTTGACATAACCCTGATTTGTTGGTTTTTCACTACCACTTAAGGCCATAGTTTGGTTCTCCATGATCCTGCACATACCCATGTATTTCCCTTAGTTAAGTATAAAATCTAGCACATTTAACATAATTGGCATGAAAATTCTTAAGTATATCGTGTATAGCCAAAACTTCACATTCTTTGACATCAAATGTACACCCACTTATTACTTTCAGGTGTTCAACATTTCGTTGAGAAACAAGATTAAGTGAGCTTGCATAATGCTCAATCTCTGTTTATGAAAACCTTTGGTAGTTGATGGATGAGTTTGAGATATTTGACAAAAGTGGAATACTTATTTCAAACATGCTACTCTATATATCTATAATCTAGTCTTGAAGCAGATGATGTGCCATGACCTATAAAATAGTTTAAATGTTAAACATATGATTGAATACAAACTGAACATTATTTTGGGTTGATGTAGTGCAGTGGACATAAAAAAATTTGATCATCCCCAAGCCATAAGTGGGACAACATTAGTGGATAATGCATATAAATACATCATTACATATAGAGTTTTATAACAATACAAATTGGAAAATTATTGTAATAATTTAATTTTAGATACAAGATAAAGAAATTAATTTGTAGAAAGAAAAAGTTATTTATTAAAATTTTGAAGAAAAAAAAAATGTCAAATCCAAATTCTATTTAAGTAATGAGCAATATTTGAAATTGATATTATTAGTATGACTTTTTATTTAATCATTTTAGTCAATAAGTATAATTTATGAGTAACCTTTGCCATTGATTTTTTTAGTTTACATTTTTATTTAATATTTTGAACAATTTTGTTTTGAAATAACAAATAATTTTTCCAATTTTGTTAAGTAAATCAATTTGTATTTAAAATTCAAGAATAGAAGTAACATTTGTAAGTAAAAGTTTTAAAAGAAAAAATGGATATTAGAATAAGATATATTAGTATAATTTTCATGATTAAGTATTCTAGAAGTCTAAAAGATGAATTATGACATAGTAATAAAAATATATGAAAAAAGAGAAATTATCATGTTTCCAATGGTTCTAAATTTGATGATAGAATTAATCATTTTCAGCACCAAAAAAAAATGTGGATAGAGATGGTTCCACTCTTATCAAATTTCTATGAAAGTAAAGTGAGTAAGAGATTATTAAACTTATCTAATTTTCTCATTTTAGTATGCAAAATATACTAAATAATTATATTTTTCATACATTGGAATATGGAATACAAGTGTAGCATTTAATTTTTCAAAGTCCTTGTTTAACAATATTTAATTCAATTTTTTCAGCTATGACAAATTTGTAAGAAGAAAACTGACGATAAAAAGTTCATTTGGATGTCTCTGCTTTCACATCCTGCAGGCTCTTGTAAACATGAGACCTTTGTTGTTTCAGATCATGGAGATTAGGTTATGTTTGTAGAAGAGGCATGGCAAAAGTTTGTGAGTAGAAGGCTGCACATGATATTTAGGATGAGGTGATTGAATGTAATAGAGGCCATAGAGATGATACCGGGTGAGCAAGAAAATTCCTCCAAATGATACTGTCTAAATAAGAAGGTAGGGGAAGGCAAAAGTAGTAATGCACAACAAAATTATGTAATCCTACAAAATATTGGTTTTCTCATTTAAGCATTTAAGATACCCTAAATTCTACCAAAATATAGTGAAAATACAGGATTATGGATGCAAAGCAATTAATACGAATCACAACAACTGAAAAGAAATTGAACTTGGCCCAAATAAAACAACACCATCATATTATGGAAAAACTAATCTGAAAAAAGCTCTCGCCTATTTTTTGTTTCAAGGTTAATGCTTCTGATCTTTGGTGCTATTCAACAAATAAATGGGAAACTGTGAAACTTGATGGTATTGAGAAGTGGAAGCATTTTTATACAGCTAAATGAAAAACTGCGAAGGAGATTGACGAAAAACATGTGGAGTAACATTGACAGGCAACTAGTTAGTTCAAAGATACAGTTGTAAAATTAGTCATGTGTTCAAACTCGAACACTGTGACAAAATTACAATGAATCTAAATTATTGCTGGCACGAATAAAACACTATTGTGGTGCATTATTTTGACCCATGAAGAAATGAATTCATTATCTGTAATGGAGTCTTGTTAAACTGGAGTAATTTCCCCACTCCATTTCTGCAATAAATTAACTTTAACTTCAACACGTTTTGTAAATGCTCTTCAAACTCGAGGTACAAATCGAAAGCATTTTCTTCACCCTCATATGTCATTGCATCCAATTAAATCACAACCACATATTACCATTGCAATGTTTTTTTGTTCAATTGTCAGTGATTTTAGTAGGCTTTGAGCGATTGAAGGCAAAATCACCAAAATGCTGCTTTATGGTGAATTCAATTTTTTAATCTATAGATTTGATCAGGAAAACCATAAGTCACTCCCCTACAAGGAGCCAATCAAAGGCCCTTGATAATGTGGTAAGGGCAAGAAAAACCCCGCCCTAGCCCGATTGGCCTGCCCTCCCTTCCCTCTCATCTTGCAGAGAGGAATTGGCGGACTGACTTATCGGTGCAAGCACTCAGATCGATTTAACTTAGAGCATTTCTCTCAAGAGCCGGCAACCTAATTTTGAAAAATTCTAGTTTAAAAGTAAGTGCAAATCAACTAAGTATTGAGAATATTGGTTGGAATCACTTGTAATATGAAACCGTCTGACGCTGGCAAATTGCTGCTGAGAAATGGTTTACAGAACACGGTTTACAATTGTTTAATCCATCATCAGAACAGAGTCTTGTGTAAGCAAGATAAATAATGTTTACGGTGCATACATTGTGCCTTTTCTGCCACTTGCCCATACACATGTCAATTTAGAAGGTTTGGCATACACGATTTAACAGGCCATTGGTATTTTCAAAATCTTCTTCAATATTCTGTCAAAAGTTATTGAATAGAGTTATGTAGTACGTTCCTAATGAATTAGAATTCCTAAATGTCATTGAGAAAGAGACCGCATCTTTGAAGAATTTATCAAATTAAAATGGTCTCTTGATAAGAACTCTACATCGTAGTCATTATATTAAACAACATGTTTGAAAATGCAACCAGGTCGACATAAACAAAAACATATTTTTTTTGGTACGAGACAAGGAATTAATCAATTTTAGAGCGTTTGCTCCATAAGAAAAGCCTATCCTCTAAATAAATTATGAAATTTTACAAATTTTTTATAAGTTTCGCCACTCTTGTCTTATAATAAAAATTTTCATATAAAAAATCTCAGAAACCGTTACTTTTTTGAATTACTTCATGTTAGGTTTATTATATTAATTAGGTTAATTTTTGTGTTTAGATTAGATAAAAGAAATTAGTTCAATATATAGTTGCTGGGAAGTTATTCCCGTAAGCAGTTGTTGTAAGGGAAAATAAAACTATATAAACATGCCCAGACATCAATGTAATGATTCAGTATTATTCAATATTATTCATATCATTCTAGTATATTATTCAGTATTGTTTCAATATCATTTTTTGTATAAGTCTGTGTGTATCCGAATGATCTGAATCAGTAGTTTCAGCATTTTACATTTTTGCTCTTTCATTTTATATTTTCAATTTCACATTCTTTGGGCCTATTACAGTGGTATCAGAGTAGGTTAATCAATGGGGAGAAGACTGCCTTTGATGGATTTTGGATGATCAGAGTCTAAAATAATAGGAGGCTGGAGGCAATGGAGGTTGGAGGATTTTTATCATCTCAAGCTAGCTTCTCGCTTAGAGATGATTACTGCATGAGAAGCAACTATTTGTGTCCCTATAAAGTTGAGGCTTGGCCAATTCCTCACTAAAGATAAGAGGGGAATTGATAGATTTGTGTGGCTTTGCCAATTCCTCCCTGAAGATAAGAGGGGAATTGATAGATTTGTGTGGCTTAGCCAATTCCTCCTTGAAGATAAGAGGGGAATTGATAGATTTGTGTCCCTAAAGAAAAGAGGGGGCTTCGCTACGTGATTGTCCTTCTATTGAGTGAGGGGGGGTAGGATTTCAACAATGGCATTTGAGACACTCGGAGGAGATGTCAACTTTCAGAGGAAAGACATCTAGACATATTAGTGGTGATTGTTTCTACGACACTTGAGGAGGTGTTAGACACACTCGGAGGAGATGTGGACTTTTGGAGGAAAGGTGTCTCATGTGCAGCACCAAAGGAGGCATCAAGCACACTCCATGGAGATGTAAAAATTGTGGAGGAACTATGTCTCCTTGTGTAAAAGAGGTAAAAACAATGTTTTTATGAGGCCAACTTCAGTATTTGCAATCTGAAGTTGGGATATGAGGGCAACTTTAGGATTAAGATTTGCAATCTGAAGTTGCAGACTATTTTCAAAGATTGGTGAAAGAGCTCAACTTCAGGATTAAGATTTGCAATCCAAAGTTGTAGACTACTTTCAAAGATTGGTGAAGGAGCTCAACTTCAGGATTAGGATTTGCAATTTGAAGTTGCAAACTACTTTCAAATTTTGGTGAAGGAGCTTCATCAAAGTTTATCATCTTGGTGAAAGCTTTTCAATTTTATTGGATTAATGTAATAAGGGGGGGAATGTTGAACTTATTACATTAATTAGGTTAGGAATGTTGGACTTATTACATTAACTAGGTTAGTTTCTAAATAAGTGAGAATGATTGTTGAATTAATGTAATAAGGGGGGAATGTTAGGTTATTACATTAATTAGGTTAGTTTTTGTGTTTAGATTAGATAAATGAAATTAGTTCAATATATAGTTGCTGGGAATTTATTCCTATAAGCAGTTGTTGTAAGGGAAAATAAAACTATATAAACATGCCTAGACATCAATGTAATGATTCAGTATTATTCAATATTATTCATATCATTCTAGTATATTATTTAGTATTGTTTCAATATCATTTTTAGTATCAAGTCTATGTGTATTCGAATGATCTGAATTAGTAGTTTCAACATTTTACATTTTTGCTCTTTCATTTTATATTTTCAATTTCACATTCTTTGGGCTTGTTACACTTCAAAGCACCCGCACTTACTACATCAAGCGATCAGAAAGGGCATGCAAGCGACGGGCATGAGAATTGAACCACGAGCTCAATTCCCCCCTTTCTTTAGCCTAGACTACAGCAGAACAAGAAAACATATTCTCATTTCCTATTCCTATTCCATCAATCAAACATGGTTTAGAAAATAAATTTAGAATATACGAAAATATATTATTAAAATTATAGTTTTCTATTCCTATTCCATCAATAAAACATGGTTTTAAAAATAAATTTAGAATATACAAAAATTGCAGAAGCTGTCAAACTAATTTTCAGCCTTAGTCGAATCAGAATCCGCCATTTGATCCATTGCTTTGAGTGAGGACGAATGATCACAAATAGGATAGGAGAATTTCTTTCCCTTGGAACAAAATTGTTTTCCTTCATGGTCACACAAACTGAAATACTATGATCCAGTTTTTAACAAACATTGCAAATTGGAGAAATTTCAAATACTAGTTCTATCAAAAATCAGATTAAGCTTATGTGTGCTGCTTATATTAATGAAATATTTAATTAAGGAAGAAAACACAACAAAAAAAGATAACCTTCAAAATGGGACCTCTTATACAAAAAAAAATTCTGTCCTTATTTCAAATGTATGATGGGTTTGTAGAAATCACTACCCATGGAATATGGGTCGACGAGCTTGACTGAAAAACTGCACACCTAAATTCTGATGGCAATATCACAAATTGACTTACTTTCGAAAATATCTCCTACTTATCAATAATTGTACTTCTTAAGCTCTTCTTTTTAACATGGAGAATTATTGGTAAATGCAAGTTTATTTTTACAAAATTATTGAGAAACTAATGGAGACAATTATGTTTTGTAAAATTATCCTTCTAATGTCAAAAATACTTCACAATAAGAACTATTTTTAATCGTTGTATAGAAGATAATCTAATAGATGGTATTATAGTATAAAATTTAGGTTTCGTATACATTTGTACAATTTTGTGTGAAAAATAGTTGCATCTTACAGAGAGCTTTTGGTGTTTCTTCTTCAAATAATAAGAGTTTGGATTTATACAATTTAACTTTTGTAATTTATTTTCAACATAAAAGGAATCATTAATAAGTAAGAGAGATTTTCTATGGTAAGTTAAATTGTGATATTGCTATCATGATTCAAGTGTTTAGTTTTTAAGTTAACCCCATTGACTCATGTTTTGTGCTCACAAGAACTCATCTCTAGTGACTAGAATGAATGAAATACTTAGCATACATTACATCTAGCTGATGCAACATAGGTGAAGCAGGGGGACTCCATGGGATACTCCAGCTCAAATGCACTTAACTACTATGTTTCTTCAAAGTATAAGTGGGCTTTATAATGAATGATTCATAAGGCACAAAAATTCTTGACATTTTTGCAAATGTTGTTGCAAACAAAGTGGACTTCACTTTGGAGAAAAGTTAGTATTTAAAGAATGTTTTACCTAGAATAATATTGGAATGGACGACCTCCCGGCACATTAACTCTCTGAATATCAACTAGATGTAATGAATACTAAATATTCCATTCATTCTAATTATGAAAGATGGGTTGTTGTTAAAGATGACTATTGAATCATGACAAAAGATGAATTATTGAGAGTTTGATAGAGACATGTGAGGCTCATACTCCACAGATTGTACACCGATCAGGCTGTGGTCTCATAACAAAAATTATGCTCAACCATTGTCTTTAAATTATGGTATACTCAAACCATTCTATACACGAGAAGGAAGAGAGGGCACTGTAGTGAATAGATAAGGACAAATGGTGGCTCCTTTGCACGCAGTAATGGTTTCATGGCCTGCACAGGGCCATGTTAATTCAATGATGAATCTCGCTGAGCTGCTGGTCATGCGAGGATTCTTCATAACTTTTGTAACCACAGAATGGATGGATCAGCGGCTTTTGAAAGCAGCTTCCAAAGATGCAGCTGCACGTGACCGTGAGATTCAAGAAAGGGGTCTCAAATTTCGGTTTTTGACAATCCCTGACGGCTTGCCGCCTGAACATGGCAGAACTACTGAGATTGGAGAGCTTTTGCTTGCGCTGCAAAGATTGGGCCCTGCTTTACAAAGTCTGTTAACCGCAGCTGACGGATCTCAAGTTGTGCCGCCAATCACTTGCATTATTTCGGATAGCTATTTATCCAGCACGGCAGAAGTGTGTAAAAGTCTTGGGGTCCCGAGAGTTATGTTCTGGCCTACTTGTACTGCATTTTCCATTATTCACAAAAACGCTCACTTTCTTCTTTCCCTGGGTCATATCCCTGTTAAAGGTATTTTTCTTCTACTTTTTGTCATGTACCGTGTTTCTTGCTCTGTTTGTTTGTATCATTTATTTCCTTTTTGTTTCTTGTTTTACTTGTTTCCGTGATATATACATTGAGCATAGTTTCGTTACCTTTGTTTCTCATCCGATCTTCTAAAATGACGAAAAGTGTTATTGCAGAGGAGGACTTGAAATCAAAAGAGAAAATCATCACGTGCCTTCCCGGAAAAATCCCACCAATCAGGCCAACCGACATTGTCTCCTTCTTCCGCGAGAAATATATCTCAGAAATCACCTACGACCACTTACTTTACGAGTCTCGCTTCCAAAGCATAGCGGACTACGTGCTGGTCAACACTTTTGAGGAGCTTGAAGGAGGTAAAGAAGCACAAATGGGTCTCAGCGTTAATGGCTGCCCTGCTCTGGCAATAGGCCCTGTCTTTCTTCCAAATTTCTTGGAAGGCAGGAAATCCATGTACAGCATGTGGGAAGAGGATGAATCCTGCTTCCAATGGTTAGATGCTCAAGCAAAGCAATCAGTGTTGTATGTTTCCTTTGGTAGCATTGCTGTAAAATCTGAAAAGCAATTGCATGAACTGGCTCTCGGACTGGAAGCTTGTGGGTACCCGTTTTTGTGGGTAATAAGATCAGATACAGCAGAAGGCAAGTCCGTAGAGTTACCGGACGGTTTCATGGATCGAACCAGGGATCGGGCCCTCATCGTTAGTTGGACCAATCAGCTCAAGGTAAGGCCCCCTGTTACTTTTGGTACAAAGATATGTTACATGCCGGTCAATCTTTAAAAAGGTCAGTTGACTTTGAATATTTAACATTTTTGAATCAAATCTTTGTATGTGATATTTAAGTCATATGCTAATTAGCTTGCTATATATGTATGTCATACACATTAAGATACAATATTTCAAAATTCATATCTACAATAAGTTTTTTTAATGTTTGTAGGTGCTTTCTCATCTTTCTATAGGAGGATTTCTTACGCATAGTGGGTGGAACTCTACTCTTGAGGCAATTAGCATGGGAGTTCCTCTCATTGGATGGCCTTATTTTGGTGATCAATTTATTGATTGTCGATTTGCAAGAGACATATGGAACTTTGGCCTAGATTTTGAGGGTGTTGATGTAGATGAATTCAAATTGGTAACAAAAGAGGTGGTAGAAAGCACTATCAAAAATCTAATGGAAGGTTCTATTGGAAAGGAATTACGAGAAAATGTTGTGAAGTTGAAGAAGGCAGCAAGGAAGGCAGTGATGGAAGGAGGAACTTCTCATACAAATTTGAGCACTTTTGTACAAGATATGCAAAAGATAGCGAACTCGAATGTTTGAGAAATTGCCAAATTTTATCTTGTTAAAATAATCTTTTAACATTTCTTTATTTTCTATATTGGATAAATTATTGAACATAACCAATGATGTTGGCATCACATACCCCCAAAGTCATGTGAAGCACTTTTGATCTAAGGCTATGAGATGGGTGAGGTCACAAATTAATGCGAAGGCTTAAACATGTGAGTCCATTAGATCATCAAAAGCATAATCATATGATTTCAATGGTTTGGTAGTGGCTTACACCATGATGGTCACAACAAAATATTAGGCCACTTAATTGGAACACACTATGGGTTGAACTCAATATTTTAATTAATTTATGATATGAGATTTTATTTATTATGTTGAATGTTATGGAAGCTTTTGAAAGATAATGAATGTAATTTACTATTTTTTTTACATTAGCTTACCAATTCATGTACCTCTAAATGATTTATTTTCATTTTATGTTCGTACTTAAGCTTCATTAATGTTCAATCTTATAGATCCATGCTTATTCATTCTTCTTTTGACTTAAACACTCACACAATTCCCAAACATCTCGCTTGAATTTGATTCTAGTTTTTTTGGTTAAATTCTTTCTTTATCATTGCATAACTCTTTTATTTAATAGTCATTTCTTATATTTTACATTGATAATCAAAATCCACAACTTTTACACTTACGACGTTCTTCTTCCCCTAACATCTAACTTGTCATTTTGACATGAGTCAAATCTCACTCTTAAAGGCAACTTTAATAACTAGAGTCTCACAATAGGGAAAAGATAACCAGTGTTGAATTTTCTCTAGAGATATCATTAGCAATGTCAAGAATGTAATGCTTGCCCCTAGGTCGCATTTTTGTTATCATTGTCGAACTCTTTTAGGGCTAGTTTTATGTTGATGATTATTAGTAACATTATTGCTAGATTATCAGATATTGTTTCAAATTCAGTTTATTATATGATGAGATTACTTGGTACTATATAGTTCATGTATGCATGATGATTATTCAAGTGATTTCAGTTATTGATGATGATTAGATAGATGGTTTATTCTGTGTGTGTTTTCTTATGGATACTTACCCCATACTTGCATGTGTATGGTGTGTGTGTTTGTTTTCTTTCTGTATGGCATTTTTGATGTGGTTAAGGAAGGGAGTCGTAGTCACCTCCTAGTCGGGATCTACACGATGCACCACTTCTTGCCATTTCCTTTTTAGCTTAGTATATATATTGTGCTTGTACATGCGTGAGTTTTATGCAGGTTGTAGGTATCGGGTATTGACTTCCCTGAATTGCCAAGATGAGCGTACCCTATCGCATTATCTCAATGGTAAGAGAGGGGAGATAAATTCTCAAGTCCAAATCCCAACCCTTTAAGCCATTTGTCCTAATTAAAAATTAGGACAAGTATCTAAGTTGAGTACTCTTCGTATATGTCAAATGACATAATTCATGATATTAACCCTTTTGATTTGATTTTGTATGTGTTTTGCTATGATGGGTTTTTGTATTTTACTTTATGAGTCCTTAGCGTATTTTCTATTAATTAAGCCTAATTAAAAGATTTAATTAATGGTTTAATTTAATGAAAAATTAATATGATATTTTAATATTTAATTTTATTTAATTAATTGGGAAATTAATTAAATAAAAAGAATTAAATTTGAAGATAAAAGTTATAAGTTTAAATTTGGAATGTGATAATATTTATTTAATTTAATAATAATATATTTAGAGTTCATTTTTAAAATAATAAATCCTAAATAACATTATTATTTAAGTTAATAAATATTTTATCAATTAAGTTTCAAAAATAAATTTAAAAGTGGAAAATATATTAAAATTATTAAAAGATTCTAAATCAGATGATGTGTGCATGTGATTAAAATATATTAAGATAAAAAAAGTAGATTTAATAAAGTGCGTGCACGAGATTTAAAATTAATAAATTAATTTTAAAAAAAGTCAAGTGAATATTAAATAAAAAAATTTAATTAAATAAATTAATATGCATTATTTTAATATTTATTCACACAGGAGTATGCGAGCTCTTGGGAGTTGTCATGTTGACAACACAAGAGTTTGCACTCTAATTATGCACGTGTTGTCTACACTTTGGAGTTAGCACATTATTTGAGCACATAGTGTCTACAACATTCTAGAGACTTTATCATGTCTATCTTCTTGTCGTGGAAGTTACATACTTAGTTGTCATGCTTATCTCCTAGTTCTTTCTAGACACATTTTAGATGCATCTTAGAGGCCTTTATATAGAGGCTCTCCTAGTGTGTATGGGCAAGCTTACATGCATTCGAGAAGCTCATATGCTTCTACATGCTTATATGCTTCTACAAACACTTCTAGTCTTGGGGGTTTTAGTTGGTTTGATTCTTGGAGAAATGGAGAATGTTGGAAAAGGAAGGGATTTTTCTATGGACTTCTGAGGCATAGCAAATTAGCATCAGTATCCAGGTACACTCGTGATTTTTGCATATTCCATTTGCACTCTTTCTCTTCCCATCTTCCTCGTGTCTGTTCTATGTGTTTGAATATACTCCATGAATGAATCTTAAATCTTGAAATTGGAATATAGATATGTATGTTAATTTTTATTTGGTTGTGAAGAAAATATTAGGAAACTCTTGTTTTATTTATGAAGGAAATTCATCACAAATTGTCCTGTCTCTATCCCTTACATAGACTTGAACTCAGACATTCATAACTTTTTACCTTGACCAAATTTATTTGATCGCTCCAATCAGATTTGGTGCAACTTGGCCCTCTCCAACATATTTCAAATTTGACTCGATCCAACGGTTCATTAGGGAGATATGGCCCTCGTATTGGGATTGTTTTATTCAATGACAATCATTTCTCCATTTCCCATAACCAGGAGTTCTTTGTGCTTAATCTTCACAAAAATAATCTATCAAAGCATGGAATGAATTAAAAACTAAACCAACATAGATCTAAGACATTTATACTCAAGATTTTATCCAAATGAGAAGTCTTTTCAATACAAAAAGAAGACTATGCCCTTACGGTAGCAAGCTAGGACTTTGTAGAGAATTTAATTTGGTATTGTATGAAACTTTGTTACATTGCATCATTTCGACCACAGACACCCTACAAACTCCATACCATTCCTCCCCTCCTAAAACTTATGCTCATCAATGCTAATAATACATTTCAAACTAGTTGTTGTTAGTGTAGTTTTTTATTTTTCTTATTTTGCTAAGTTTTTCCTACACTTTTAATAATCTCGCTTAGGTTAATAAAGCATGTCTTATTAGGTGAATGGTTGTGAGGTGTCACCTTCCTACATGTGAGCATCCATTAGCTATCTTGGGAAGATACTTTGCTATCTTTAGTCCGATAGATGGTTGCTCCTCATTGGTTGGTGTTGCCACCTCCTCCCTCTTCCTAGCCTATATAAGCATGCTACCTGGCTTGTATTTGCATCTCTTATTTTTGCATCCTCTTAATGCTATTTTGCTTCCAGCATTTGCATTACTCTGTTGGAGACTAACTCTATGATGCTATTTTGATTTTGTATCATTTGCATTCATAGTTTAGATATTTACTCTTTGCACTAGTTTTCTGGGTTATTAATCTTATCAGATTCTAACATGGTATCAAAGCTTTTCTATGTGCAACAGTAGATTTTAGTTTCCTTATTTGAGAGATTCGTGGGGGGGCAAATAAAATTTATTGTAGTTTTTTGAAAAATGAAGTATGCTCTTCTCTTGCATCTTTGGATGATCCTGAGAATCAAAAAAGTTTTGACAAAAACGACTTTTCTCTGGGGTTTCAATCTCAAATTTGACAACCAACTTGCATATTTGGAGTTTTCAATCAGTATTGCAGGTTCCAGCATGCCATTGATGGACTTAGGAAGTTGATCCAACATTTGCATGTCATATTTTGGTTGTTGGGGTCATTTTTTGATTTTTGGAGCCATTTTTTTACTATTAAAGGCATCTAATTTACACTACAGCAGCATCTTCTGTACATCAGAAAGAAAAACGCTTTCTAAATTTTGTTCGCAACCCCAAAAAACCATCTGGGTATCTTTTAGATTTTGCATGCAAGCTATATATTTTGCAGAATCGAGCATGCAAAGCTACAGCCATACCCCTCTCCATTGGCAGTCGCAGATTTGAATGCAGTTCTTAAATGTCTCGTTCTTGCTCATACGGATTCCGATTTTGATGATTCTTGTTATGAATTTGGTTTTTTTTTTTTGTGCTCTATCCACTAGTGGAGTTGTTTTTTTTATTTTCATGCATGAATTCTTCAGAAATTGTAGATTCTCAGCCGTAACTATGCACAGTTTTCGTTTTGAAAACTTCGGAGGATCATAACTTTCTCATATGACCTCGTATCGAGGTGATTCTTTTTTTGAAAGTACATTATTTTTTGAGTAGATCGCAGTGGTGCTCTTTGTTTCTTTGATTATTGTGCCCAAGTTTCACTTTTAGCATATGCTCTTCATGAGGGTTTGTAATGCATTGAAATCAAGACCACTAAGTATTTCTTTCTAGTGGTAGTTGTAAACACACTAAAATAAAATGCCAAATCATATTTCTTTAGGGGGGGCATTGTCGTGGCTGGGTTCTCTTCTTTCTAGCATTTCTTCTCTGCATTTCTTCATCATGGATCAAACAAATATGCCCATCCTAACTCCATACAATTACTTTGAGTGGAAATCACACATGACAATTCACTTAAGGAAAGCTGGATTAAATAGGATAACTATGGGACTTGAAACTGAACCTGCTAAAGATGAAGATAAGGCTAAGTGGTTTAACAAATGCGATGAGGCATTTGGAACATTGTGTTTGTCTATTTCTCCTGACTTGCTATTTCACATTGAGTCTTTAGATACACCAAATGAAGTATGGACAAAGCTAGAAACACTATTTGGCACACAAGATTCAATGATGGGTCATATGTTGGAAAATGAATTAATTAGTTTGAGTCCAGGCAATTTCAACACAATCCAAGATTTCTTCACCAAATTGAAATCACTAAGGCTGCAGTTAAAAAAATGTGGAATTGAAAAGAAAGATGAACAACTGATTCTTAGTATTCTCTCTAAGCTAAGTTTAGAATATTATGTGTTTGTCTCTACCTTCTATGCTACTAAGGGTGCACTTGGTACTCAATTCACCATGCCATCTTTAGATGATTTTGCTGTCAATCTCACTCGAGAATAGGACAAGCTAATTCAGATGGGCATTCTTAAGTCGTCTAAGTCACATGCCTTGGCTACCAACCAAGGCACAAAAGAACAACAAGGACAAAGTAGTAACAACAATAGTAAGGACAAGAAACAAAAGAATAGCGAGGAGAAGAAGGATCAGATGCCAGTTTCTTCAAAAGCAACTATTGATACACCATCTTCCAAGGGTGATAAGCCTAAGAAAGAAAAGGTCAAATGTGTCTATTGTAAAAGACCTGGTCATGATGAACATGAATGTTTGCAGAAATAACTTGATCACTTGACATACATTCTTGAGAAGAATAATATCAGTGTTCCTAAGTCTATCAAACAAAGTTCGAATGAAGGGTCTAACAAAGAAAAAGAAAATAACAAGGGGAAAGGAAAGGGCAAGGCTCTTTTTGCAGTTGCTTCCTCACCATCCACTTGGGTTCTTGATTCGGGTACTTCACACCACATGGCTTCATCTAAGGAAGAAATTGCATCCTTGGAGCCATGTACTATGACTTCTATGTTGATGGGCGATAACACTCCTGTTGAGGTGTGTGGGAGAGGGTCTATTGATGTGGGGGATGGGACATTCCATGATGTTCCTTGTGTACCCTCATTGTCAACTAATCTCCTATCGATATACCAGATCACTCACACAAGTTTAGGCAAGCGGTTTGAGTTCACTCCTAATTCAGTGGAGATATGTGAGTTGCACAATGATTCTATAGTTGCAGTTGGGAGAGCAGATCATCAGTCACGACTCTATATGTTTTCTCACTTTGTTCCTGATCCTCCTTTGACTATTTCACTCACTCACTCTAATAATGTGAGCAAATTATGGCATGAGCAGTTTGGCCATCTTAACTTCCACTACTTGCATCAGCTTAACCATCAGAGCATGGTCACAGGGTTGCCTTCTACTTTGACATTGGAGTCACTTGGAATACATGATAGATCTTCTAATGGGTCAGATTCACTTAAGCAGTCTTCTACCTCCACTTTTGATGCAGAGAGTGATTCAGAGGACTCACCTCCTTCCTCTCCTAGTCATCATTCACAAGTTGATGATTCTCCTCTAGATTCTCCATCTTCTGGTCCACTTTGGGCTAGACAGACCTTGCAGTTTGTAGGTGATTGGGTTGGGGATCCATCAGACACCAAGCAGACTCATTCATAATTCCAGGATGCTCTACATATCTTCATTGCTACTACCTCAAATCCACAATCCTTTCATGAGGCTTCTGGTTTTTCTGAGTGGGATACAGCTATGCAGGAAGATTATAGTTCCTTGATGAGGAACCACACTTGGGATCTTGTCCCTT
Source organism: Cupressus sempervirens (assembly GCA_028749045.1). Classification (NCBI taxonomy): domain Eukaryota; kingdom Viridiplantae; phylum Streptophyta; class Pinopsida; order Cupressales; family Cupressaceae; genus Cupressus; species Cupressus sempervirens. Next base: position 72,034,545 of record CM053790.1, on the reverse strand, counting down.
TTTCTAAGGGAAGAAAAATTGTTCAATGTAAGTGGATCTACCGAACAAAATTTGCAAGCTTTTATGGGGGTATGGGATGCTTCATCTTTTTGGGGGGCTACTTCCTTTCACTTGGAGTCCTAATTTTCTTTGGGGAGTCTCTTTTCTCTCTCTTTTGGAGGAATTTTATGTACATGGGTACCTCATCAGGCTTGACTTGTTTAAAGGAAATTTATGTACATGGGTACCTCAATGAGAATTATTTTAAATAAATGATTGTCCTTGAAGTGTTTAAAGGAAATTGTAAACAAATTATTTGAAAGTTGATAAGTATTATTCTAATGTTTTGAATAATGTGAATGATTTTATCTCAAAGTCAATGGGAACTAATTCAATGATTTAAATAAGTAAATAATTATCTTTTGACTATTTTAGAAAAAAATTCTAAAATAATGGAGGGAAAATTCTATGTTTTATTCAAAAAGATAAATGGGTTGACTTGGAAATTACATGAAGAATCTTATACACTTGAAGTATAGTTGAAACAAAAATTGAAACCTAATATTTGGCTTAACCATTTGATTGCGAAAGAAAACTAAAATATATGTTTGTATCTTGTTCTTTATGCTATCCATGTTTGGGGTTTGGGTGGTCCTAGAGTGTTGACTAGTTATAGGACATCTACCAAAGGCTTGGGAGTTATGTGAATGTGGAATCATGTTGATTTGGTCTCGATCTTTTTAAAACCCAACCATGGTAATGTGATGGCATGCTCTATGAGATGTTTGTATTTACTGATTGTTATTGCTTTCCAGTCTTCTTATGTGAAGCTGAGGTGTATGTATTTGAGATACTTGACTTAACCATTTTTGAGTCATCGATCAATTATCCTTGGACTACTTTCCAGTCGCCATGATGGGACTAAATTGTTGATTTATTTCTTGATGATATCATGTTGTGACATATTTTGACTCGACCATTTTGGAGTCTTCGATCGGTATTATTTTCTTTGAGATGCCTTTTTGGTTGCTCATTGAGAACCAATGGATATGGTGATTTATCATTGATATGGATATTGAGATTTATATGTTTGCTCGATGAGGACTGATGGATATAGTGATTATCTTTGATATTGTGGATATTTGATGTTCTTATTGTGTATTATCTTTTGGTATTTTTCCAGTCGCTTGTTCAGGACTGAGGTGATTTTATGTGATTTTGTGATTTATGATTCCATGAGCCTAGGGTAGGTTATCTACTTGTAGTGTCGAGAAGTGGCTTGCAATGGGGGTCGGGGCCCTAAGTGGCTGCCAGGGTAACTCATTGTAAGTTATTTAATAAGTGAAAACATTTTCTTCTTTTTTTTGATGGAAACAACCGGATTACATAGATATCGGCATCTCTGCCTTTACAAGCTGATTACAACGTTATGAGGTATCATATATCTAAACTAGAAGCTATCCTTCGGCTAAGCCACCACGTGTAGGGGGATCCAGTCCGTCAAAGTCACCCAGGGGTCGAACCTGGCCCAAACGTGTCTCCGGAGGTTTGAACCTTGGTGGATGGAAATTTCAACTGTACCATCATCCTCACCAATTGTGCCCAACCAATTGAGCTACAACCCTTTGACAAGTGAAAACATTAACACTAAATGGGGATTAAATGAACCTAATAAGATAATTGTTTATTCTCGTCCATACCTCGAGTGCTAGTACAGACTACGATGGGAGTAGAGAGAACTCTTGGTTGTGACCTTGCATTCCGTAGTATGCCTCATCAGTATGAGAGGATACTAGTGGCAGCATAGGGATCGCTAGGGGGCTAGGGTCTATTGAGAGACTACCAGGGTAACTCTAGTGTGATTCGTGTGATGACACTTTCCCACTTACATAGTAGGTTTCCTACGTGTCTTGTGTGCCTCTGGGTATAGGTGTCAACCCTTTTATGATGGAACCTTTGAGTTAGCATACTTTTAGGATTCCTGGACTTAGAGAGTACATGTGTTATGTGATTTGATATCTTGTTTGGGACTTGAGACTATCTCCTCAGCATGGTGGGAGTGGGCCATTTAGGTTCCATGTGGTTGGATGGTAGTGTTTCTTTACTCTTACCATTTGAGATCTATCTGAGACACCATGGCTGATGCATTCCTTCTTGGAATCTATCTTCTTTCTATTTTTGGATTATGATGATGGACACGTATCCTTATATTGATGATTAGCATATGTTAGATGATGTTATTTACTTATCTTATGTTTTCAATTTGCATGTTATATTTCTTTCTGCATATGATGTAGTATGTTTAGGAGTGGCACTCCTACTATGATAATACCGATGATCTCTTCAGTGATTTTGGGATGTTATGAATGGAAGGATGGCTAGGGCCCACAATGGTCTAATGATGCTATTTACTGTTGGGAGGAACTATGCATTTATATAATTATGTGTTGTGTTTATGATTTATGGCTATCTTTTATGATGGATGTTTATATCTTCTATGATGATGTATCATGTATGGAATTTGATTTCATTTACTTTATTGCACTTGCATCATGGATTAGAATAGGATGACGTACTTCATTTTCACACATGTATATCTTTTAAGCTTTGCATACCCTATGTCATGTACAGTGGATGATTGAGCATTCTGAATTTAATTGCCAAGAGGCATTTAGAACAAATGTGTAATATGGACATTGGACTTTCCATTTATTCTTTCATGTGGATGTGGTAGTGGTTAGACTTAGTGTTAATTAAATCAAATGTGATTCAACGTCTTGGGATCCTTAAGGAATGTAACTTGTTATGAATGTTTTTAGTTGTATGTATGTTATTACTTCCACTAAAATGTGTTTGAAATGAATGGTTTATCTTTCATGTTTAAAAAAAAAAAATTGTTTGGCAAACTTAGTAAAATTTTAGTTTAATTCTTTTGGATCCCTTGGCAGGGTGTTACAAAGAATCTCTTAAAAGATAAGAGTAAAACATCAACAAAACGTACGAAGTAGAAAAATAACAAAGAAAAAATTAGAGTAAATATGCAAGTTTATTTGTGTTGCATTTTGAAATACTCTTACCCGCTACAATTTTTGTATGTATTGAAATACCAAAATCTCTTTTCCATTAATTCTTGATTTCCCTAGAGAAATTTCAAGATAGGTATGGAATACACACTCATATACAAAAAAATATAAGTGATGAAGTCATTTTCTAACCTTAAAGTGGTGATATTAAAGGGCAATGAATGCCTATAATTTAAAATCCACTGTATTTTAAGAAGTATATACCTCACAATGTGAATATCTTATATTTTAGTGAGCAACTAAATATGTATAAATCCTCTCATCCAAGGTAAAAAATTCAAATCTCAAACATAGATTCTGAGGCCATTTTGGTTCAAATCTTTCTTTAAAAAATGAGATTATAGTTATTAGAGCTACTTTTCTCATTTTGCTTATTGTTACCCTTATATTATCATGCTCAATAGAGTCCTTACTAAAATATGATGACTTGAAATAGTCATAACACCCTAAATAAGAGTGATTGAAGATCCGTGAACAATTTTTCACCTTAATTAAAATTTAAAAACTACATTTTTGTTTGTCAATACTAGGTTTTATTTATCTTCCATAAGAGAAGCGTGAATTTAATGATAAAAATTTGAGCTCATGATATAAAAAACTTACTTGGTTGGATCACTTTAACTTAAAAGGCAATGCACACAAGTTTTATGATAAAAAATTGATATCTTAGAAGAAAATCCTTATTTTGGTTTCTATCTTTATGGTAGAAATCTATAAGTTCCATGTCAATTGATAATAGAAAGGATGCCATAATTTATTTTGTGGAAAACACTAGTGTGGAATAATTTTCTTCATGAAATTAAAAAACACAGACATTTATTGATGTTATTCTACTTTTTTATTACTAGCATCTAAGGTAGATGAAAAAAAAAAAACCAACATTTCATTTATTATTAGCAAATATAAAAGAATGAACTATTTTGTCAAATGTTGTCATGAGTACCCTAGTAGTGTAAAATGTGGAACAACACATAAGGTATGTGAACTATTTGACAAAATGCACAATGGAAATTTGATTTCACAAAATGCTATGATAGTAGGAAATGCACAAAATGGATTTTCTAGAGATGCTTTAAAACTTTTTGAGGTCACAAGGAAGTATGTTTCACGCTCTACCCTTATAAGCTTCACTTGCATTTTGTTTAGCATGCAACCGTATTAGACTAGTGGATAGGGGATCTAATAAAAAAAGTAGATGAGTAACAACAATTAACAAGGGACACAAGCGCCAAAGTTCTTGCCTTTGGTGTAGTAGGTTTTTGGGTAAGAATTGAGTCATACTGTAAATGTAGATTTTTTAACATTTAATGATGGTGACATATTCATAAATTGTTTATCTAAGGAATGCTAGGTAAAGAAATATAGAATTATGTTACATGGGTAGTCTTAAACAAAACATTAAACATAAACATTAAGTGCACAAGAAAGTTGGTTTGATGATGGAGTGATTGCATGTTTTTTCTCCTTCCCCCATGCACTTGTGTGGAATATTTCACTTGATGCCTTTAGCACACTCACATTATTGAAGTATTTATTATTGCATTAACTACGTGCACTAACTACTTGTATGATCATTTAATGCACCTTCCTTAAAGTCATTAAACAACCTTAAATGTATTTCTAAATGTAACCTATCAAGTAACTCAAATCATAAGCATAAGGCAAATTGATTTATTTTTTGTTGTTAAAAGTGCACAAATTTTAATTCTTGCAATAATAATCTAACTTGATTTCAATTTAATAATAATTGAAAATTGAATTATAAATTATTTACAATATTTTTATCAATACTATACAAATTCTATAATGTATATAGAAATGTACAATTTAATTATTTTAATAGAATTAATACACGATTCAATAAAAAGTTACAATGAAATATTTAATTTTAATTAAGATTACATAAGATGCAAATTGGCATCTAAAGAAGCTTGTTGATTAATTGATTCTTGTTAACTAAAACAAGTTTCGTTATTTTTCTATAGTTAGGTCGTTTCATAAACCAAATCTATTACAAAGGGATTCAGTGGCCACATTAAAAAATACCACCTAAATAATTCTTTATATTCCATGTCATTTGTCTATTCTTGAGTTTAATGCATGTTGAATTTTTTGATTTGTTACTGAATAAACTTATTCATAACAATTAAAAGTTATTTTTCTTAAATAAAATATTATATTATATATAACATTTCATAAATATATATATCAATGTAAAATAATTAAATTGATATAGTAATTAGGAAAAATCTATAATGAAATTATATCATATAATACATATGAAATCAAGTTATATTTAAATATTTAAAAAGTGTAAGAAATATAAAAAATTCATCTCATAATTTTGAAAAAAGGCATTTAAAAAAAAAAATTGTCAAGAAACTAAATTTACTAGGGATAGATAACTTGAAGTTCACCTTCCCAATGTGTCTCTTTCGCACTTTCCCATGCCACATGATATTTGCCACAACTTGTGCTATGTATTGCCTTTTGGTGGGGAAGAGAAGGCATATGGCAACCAATATTAACCTATAATCCTACACATGTCACATATGTTTGTGTGTAACCTTGAGTAGCCAACACCAATTATTCCATGACCTGACAATCTCTACCAAATTGATCAAGTTGATATTTGGTACCCTCAAAAAAATTGCAGAATATGGAGCATTCTTATGGAAGATGAACATGATATATAAGAGAATTAGCAATTCTTTCAAAGCACTAATTGATGTTGCACCATAAATATGATGTAGGCACACACAAAGGAAAGTTGAAAGCATCAGTGAAACCACAAGCTGTTAAAATGGAGCATGAGCAAACTAGATTTAGAATTCAATCTATCTTGAATACTATAAGGTCCCAAAGCTAATATTTGTATTAGAACCACCAAAGAAAACGCTCTATTGTGGAGGATTTTCCTAGTACGGAGATTGTGCCACTCAGAAAAGCTTCTCACTTTCTTTACTAAAGTTGTCATTTTTGAATTGGGTAGTTTCTAAACTTATCATCACTCTAAAAATATAAAAAATGTTGTCACAATGCCCCCAATGAAAGGGAAAAGGTTTGAAAATTTATTTAGACATGAAAAACAACATTTATTACTCATATTAAGTCCCCAAATATGGCTCCAATTGTTTGCACACTAACTCAGTTTGATTTTTGTTTGATTGCCTCAATGAAATCAAATTTCTAAAGCTTCCTTTAGATCCATTTTGTGCACCTTACCATAATCACATTTTTTAATTCATTTTTGTTTTCCTTTGCTGATGAGATTCTTCATTGGTTGCTTGACTTTATGGAAGTGTTGATTGTGATATATATAACTACTAGTTGTGATTAAGTTTCATCTATTCATATAATTCTCCTTATATGGACTATAAAATCTTACTTTTAGTTTCTAGTAGAGCTCTTAATTGATGTCTCACATTGCCTACTACAGTGAAATTGAATTTCTTGATTCAAATTGTTAAAAATGGTTTTGAATATTAAGAGGACTTAAGTAGCAAAAGCAAACATGGAGCTATTTCTGAGGGAAAATAGGCAACTCAATAGAAATAGAGGACATAACTAGGCAAATCATGATTTTTATTGTTGCTTGTGCTATCTTGTGAAGTGCCTCTTTCTCAAACTCACAAGCCCTTGCCATGACCTTTTCGTCCCCAATAATCCAACAATGCTTCTCTTTTCCAGCGAGGGAAATTAAAGGGGAAAATGCATGAAACTTAATGAGCATTTCGTCTTCCCTATGCATGGACTCCATTGAACCCACAAACAAAAGCTCAATCTTGGTAGGTAAATTGGGCTCTATGACTTCTGATAAAAACCCAAGGGCTTTTGATCATTTTACATCTATGATGGTGAAGGAATATTCACTAGGGTTTTGCAATGGTAGGGCATTGGTTAGATGAAATAAAAAAAGGAAATTTTGATGCAAAGTATATGGTAAAAGTGTTAAAAAAAGCCAAGTCCACAACATAGAAGAATGTTGCATAAAGACCTCCTCTACGGGAAACTATTCCATTTAGGGTTTGCATAATAGTCTCAAAGATTTCCTTTAGCCCTTGGCAATTACTTTATTCTATGAGCATATGATGGGCATCAATCTGACCAACTTGATCTTGCACCCATTTTCCATGAACTTCAATAGTAGAGCAATAAAGAAATTGAATCTAAGGCTAACTGTCAAAATTCACTTCTGAAGTGGATTTGGCTATATTTTAGATGTAATGAAAACTAAGAACCCTTTTAGAGTTTTAGGTGACTATATAACACCCCTAGGATCAAATGAAAGACCAAGATAACTTCCACAAGAAATTGGCAAGATAATTGTATGAAGATGCAAGAATTCTATTATTGATAATGAACTTGATTGGCATCCAATAGATTGATTTAAAATATACATAATAGGCCTCCTTATATAGGAGATGCAATAAGAGACAATGATAAGGAGAAGATAAGCTATCACCCACACAAGGTGAAATCACATGTCCACCAAAGGTGGATCATCCTTCATTATGCAATGAAGTATGTGCAATGATGAGGATGATAATGTGATAAGTGCACTAAAGGTGGAACGAGATAACAACTATGACCACCTAGAGTGGAATTCTCCTACACCATGTGTTTAATTGAGGTGTAGACTTCTAAGTGTCTCAATCACAAATTACTATGCAATGCATTATCCTAAGTAAGCTTAAGTAAGTGTAATTAGTGAATATTTAATTACACCAACACCCTCCCCTTAAGTGTACCTTAGGGGAATGCACTTAAACTCACAATGCAAGATTGGTCCGGGCTACTAGGCCATTTTAGGCACCCATGTACAATATGCAATGCAATACATGAAATGTAATCTCTCATAAAGTGGAGAAAGAGAGAAAACCTCATGGAAAAAACCCTTCTCCAAAAAGAGATATGAAAATAAGATGCAAGGATGGATGGAGTACTCAAGTCCCCCCAAAAATTGTATACATCATGTATATACAAAGAATGAACCCCCATATGAAGGAAATAAGGAGACATGATATCCCCCCATAATGAAGAAGCTCCAATGTAGATGAAGAGTACCTGCAAGAAATAGATAATCCAATGCCTGTAAGAAAGATGTCTCTCCTTAGGAAGAGATAAATACATCAAAAGATGAAGAAGCCACTGCATATAAAAAGTGAGGAAGGAGGAAGAAGGTCTCCATGTATGCATCTTTGAAGAATAAATAGGTGTCTCCAATTTCAAAGATTCTGTCACACCATCAAGCTAACCTATGAGATGTGAAAAATCAAGAGAACATGAAGAGTTGGGAAATCCAATATCCAAAGAAGGTGAAGAAGTATCTCTAAGAGAAACCTCCTCAAATGTATTAACCAAATTTTCATTATGAGACTTTTCTGAAAGAGCATCCAGGAATTCATCCCACACTACTAGATCTAAAGCATAAAGATCATCCTACCGAATAGTAGAACTCAAATGTATTAACCAAATTTTCATTATGAGGCTTGTCTAAAGAAGTGGGAGGTGGAGGAGTAGGAAGTTCAACACTTGTCTCAAGAATAAAATGATTCAAGTGTCCAATGTTCTCCTTACATGTATCATTCACCCTTGATATAGGGTTAGGTACATCATGAATATCATCATCATTATCAACAAAATGTGCAAAAGAATATAAGTGTGATGTATGATCAACAATTCCCATAGCTATGACATCTCTAGTATTCATGTCCCTAATATAGACATAATGAGGAGTAAACTGAACAATTTTACCTTGTGCCCCATGAGTAATTTGGTAAATGGAAAGGAGATTAGTGGTCAAGGATGGTACACAAAGAACATCATTAAATGTAGCCTCTCCCATAGGAATAGAACCTTTACCACAAACCTTAATGTATGTATTATAACCCCATCAATATAGGTGGAGAAGTAAAAGGCTCAATAGAAGAAAAAATATCCATAGAAGATGTCATATGATGTGATGCACTTGAATCAAGAAGCCATTTACCTTGCTCGAGATGTGTGGAAGCAATAAGTGCTTGTCCTTTGCCTCTAGATGATGATGTAGATGTAGTAGCTACCTGATATTGAGAAGAAGGAGAAGACACTGATGAGGGCAACTCTATATTGTTATTTTGAAGTATGCGAGTGAGCTCATCAATCTTCTTATGGAAACATTTATGCTCATCATGTCCTAGCTTTTTTCAATAAGCACCTTTATCTCTCTTTCTTCTAGATGTTTCCTCTCTTGAAGAGGACATGGATTCAATATTATATTGTGAAGGAGAGTCATCGCCTTTTTCATTTTGCTTAGGATCCTTGTGTTGTTTGTTTCCCTTTCCTTTGGGAGCCTTTGCAGAGGAGTCATTTGCAACCAATGCTTGATACTTGGAAGGCTTCAATTGACCCATGTGTGCTAACTTTACTTGTTCTCTTGTGAAATAAGTCAAAAATACATCAAGAGAAGGCATTTTGTATGCACTACCAAGAACATCTATAGAAGCATAGAATGTGGAAACAAAGATTGAATATTTAGGACCTACCTTGGAAAGAATAGAAAATATCAATTGCTCATCATCTTTAGTAATGCCACAATTAGAAAGCTCTAATCTAATAGAATTAAGCTTAGAGAAAAAGTCTTGAATATTATCAAAATCACATGAACTTAGACCTATAAGCTCATTCTCCAATTTGAATTTTCTTATTCTATCAGGTTTACCACAGATTCCTTTCAATGTTGTCCAGGCACCATGAGGATGTGTGTATGATGCAATATGATATAGAAAATCATGAGAGATGGTAGATCTAAGAGAGCCAAGTGCTTTATCCTTCCATCAAACCATTTCCTTCTTTCTGCAACACCTGTAGCTGGTTCTAGATCCTATCCAAGAATCATTCTAAGCAATCCAATACTCATCAATTGATTAGAAATTGCTTGTTTCCATTCATGATAGTTATATGGAGTGAGTAATGGAACTTTTGAAAAATCTATAATGAACCAAAAGAATGACTGAAATCAATTGATAACTCCTTAAAATTATTGATTCCATTAAGAAAATTGAAATCCAAGTATTTGACAAGTGCAAATATAGCAAAAAAAGACCTATTTTTGAAAGCGATATGTCCACTCCAAATCACTAAAATCTGATTACAAATCTGGAAAGTAGATGAAATATCATGCACTTTAAAAAATAATTGCACCTAAAAATGTTATCAGATGTGTCCAAATAAAGCCTTGAAAGTTGCAAAAAATTGGGATTTGTGATTTTCAAAAAAACTCAAAGACAGATATCCAAAATCACTTGCACCATTCTGTAGATCATGCAATTCTACCCCAAAACAAAAACAATTGCTCAGAAAAAGGAGTCCATATGAGGGAGATATTATTGTTTGAAAATTTCCCTCGAAATTATTATTTTTAAATCACTGCCACCACACCTTCAAAAATTAAATGGCTATAGATTTGGCCTCAAATGTCTTTTTTGGATGAAAAAAAATTTTATTTAGGGGTTTTTGGACCTCCTCTATATGATGCCAACCTCTGATTTTCCCTAGCAAGCTCTAATTTTCACCTACAATAGAAGGAAACAAAATACAACTCCTAAAATATCCTCCAAATTATGATGCCCAAATTGAAAATTTTGCACCAACAATAAGTCAAGCCAAGATTACACTTCTTGAGAAGAGGTCTTTACACCATGAGAGCTTTGATACCATGTTAAAGTTTTAGGTGACTCTACAACACCCAGGCTAGGATCAAATGAAAGACCAAGATAACTTCTACAAGAGATTGACAAGATAATTGCATGGATATGCAAGAATGCTATTATTGATAATGGACTTTATTGACATCCAATATATTGAATTAAAATGTACATAATAGGCCTCCTTATATAAGAGAGGTGATAAGAGACAATGATAAGGAGAAGACAAGCTATCACCCACACAAGGTGGAATCACATGTCCACCAAAGGTGGATCATCCTCCATTATGCAATGATTAGGATGATAATGTGATAAGTGCACTAAAGGTGGAATGTGATAACAACTATGACCACCTAGAGTGGAATTCTCCTACACCATGTGTTTAATTGAGGTGCAAACTCATAAGTGTCTCAATCACAAACTACTATGCAATGTATTATCCTAAGTAAGCTTAAGTAAGTGTAATTAGTGAATATTTAATTACACCAAAAAACCCTACCCCAATACAATCATTAACTTACTAATAATAAATCCCCTTCGTAGTGGAGAAAGGTTGTAAGCCAGTTTCCCTTACAGGACTTTCGTGCCAAGTACCTGTTTCGCTAGCCTAGGGTATAGGAATGGATGTTTCCCCCAAAGTTTTAGAGCAATAAAAGGAGAAAATGGAGGAAGGAAGTGGTGAGGTGGTTATAAAAGATAGGCGTATGGCTTGGAAAAACTTCAGTGCCAGAACCTCAAAAATGGGGATTGTGAGAGAAGTTATGAATCCCCAAATCCTTGAAGAAAAGGAGGTTAAGATCGAATTAGAGGAACTAATAGAACTGGCATTGGTGGCCATCATTGACAATGCGAGGGAGGTGGGTATGAACTTGCTCAATAATGTAAAAAATAACATGATTGATAACTTTGGATCTATAAAATGACTTTTGCATGAGTTGGAGGAGGTAAAAGATAGAATGGGATAGTTGGAAAGATAGGGGAAGAAGACTAAGCAAGGGAACCTGATAGACCAGGGGAATCGAACCACAATATGGCTAACTAAATGCTCACTATTCTTAATTCTCTCAATGAAAACATTGTTAGTCTTGGTGATAAACTGAAAGCCAGAGGGTTTGTTGTGGAGAAGGAGGGGAAGGACAATGAAGAAGATAGGATGGAAGAGGACACCATAATGGACATACCCCAAAGGCACTTGGATCAAATTTGTGAGAAGAACTAGGAGCTAATAGAAAAGGAGATTCAAAGGGCCTATGAAGTGTTAGAGACCATCCCAGACCTTGAAAGGAAGGCGGGGGAGTAAGTGAAGATTTTTCAAGTTCCACCTTTGGTTTCTGTTGTCTCTATAGGTTTCTTTCTTTTTGGATTTTTGCCTATTTTTCATTCTAGCCTTTTTGTTGGCCATTGTTTTGTTGATGGGCTTGTTTTGTCAATTTGCAACCCTTTGTTATGTAAGAACTATTGGGTTTCAGGATCCCTATAAAACCTATTTTTCTTAATAAAAAACTTACTAATAATAAATTGAATTAGTAAAATTTGGCACACAATCCAAATCCAAAAGAAAACAAATTTTGATTTTTCTTTAACTTTTCAAATATTGTCTAAAACACATATTCCTTCAAAATTCTATATCAAAATAAGTATTCCCATTCAACTAGAAACATAAATAATTTCCAATATTTTTGGAAAAAATAACTACTAGAATTTTTAACGAATCGATCAATGTTCTTTCCAACTGTAAAGTCACTGCCATTGTAGATAAAGTTAGGGATGGTTTGGTGGAAAGAGATCCCTTCAAGTCAATGGGTTTTTGGAAAGAATTGCCCTTCAATTAGAGGGCCTTTCCACTAGTGCAGATTATAGTTCTCTGTCATCTTTATTTTTTCATCCTTGAAAAGCTCCATCAATATTTTCCTTGCCGATGGACATGTCGAAGGAAACCCTAGGGTTTGGCATCCTATAAAATTTGATCTCCCTACCACAACAAAAATTAAAGTACATTAGCAATTAACTAGCAAAAATATTTACATGTCTAATTTTGTCACTACAAAAGCAGCATGTGAATTGTTACCAAAAGTATTGAATAGCTACAACAACAAACAATTTTCTCAACCTTTTGAGCTCTTCCCTAAGTGTTTTTGGGCCTTCTAGGCACAACATGATCTTGGATATCTAGAATATCTGGCAAGATCTAAAACTTTTAGGCAATATTTCTAGAGTTTTCAATTAGTTTATATTGTTATTAGGTTATAAATTTTGTATTTTATGTGAAAGGAAAATGATTTTCTTCATTGCTTTTTTCAATAAGAATTCAAAAAATCATATTTTCTAATTATTATAAATATATATAAATAGTTAACTATAATGTTTTGATGTAATAAAATTTAATACTTTATTTTGATTGGTTGCTTGACTATTCAAATTTTAAAAATTGTCCTAAATGATTACATAAGTTACTTGCCATAGGCACGAACTAATAATATTAATATTATATTTGCCAATTTTTTTGCTTTGTCAACAAAATATATGTTATGGTGATTTTTTCTATATTGATCAAGAGAGATAAAGAGATCCACTCATTAAACAAGTTGACTTAAGTATAAAGATTATGATTTGATCTTGCCAAAAGGTAACAAGATTTTAAAATGTAAGATTTCTAAAAAAATTTGAGCCCCACAATAGAGCTTTTGAGGAGAGAAGTCATGTGGACATTCCATAATTAGTAACATCAAATGGAGAAGTAGAATGCGAGGAGGAAATAAAGGTGTTGGCTATCTAACCCCACTATTCTAGATGGATGGATGACCATGCCATGCTTCCATGACCATGTGGGGTAGTGTGTGTGTGGGGGCATAACAATCTTAAGTGTTGTTTAAGAATTATTTATAGTTTTATTTTAAATTAGTTTTTTTATTTGATGTTTCATGTATAATACATTTTGATAAAATAAGTTTATGTTTTATGTAGTATATATTTTTATTAATGTTTTTTGTGATTATTTTTCTTTTGTTTTATATTTGATATGTATTATTAAATTAAATTTTTAGTAGATAAAATTATTTGTTAACTAATATTTTTTAATATATATTAAACTTAAATATAATTCTATTATTACATTGAATATATATATTTTTAAGTTAAATAATATAATAATTTTAATATTATAAATCTTAAAAGAATTTGATATCATATTATATCAAAATTTAAATAGGACATGAATCTATTAATTATAGTAGAATTTTTAGTAAGTAACGTTTGAAAATAATTTATTATTATAATTTCAATATAAAATTTGCTAACAAGAATCTTATTAATCTTTCAAACTTATTAATATATATACTTTTTTTATATAAATATTTTGCTTTGTTTCTTTGTCATTTAGTCTAATTTTACAAACAAAAAGCCTAAAGTCTAATTAAAGTTTTCACTTGATATCTAAATTTCAATATTGCATATAAATAATTGTTAACTCAAAACATATTTAGTTATATGGTTTTGTTAAGTTTTCCATCATATTGATTTAAATGTTATTAACATATATATGTTAAAATAATTTGATAGCATATATTTTAAATACAAAATTTCAATTATATAGATCAAATTATCTACATTTAAACTATTTTATGTATTAAATTTCAAATATAAATGTACATTCAATTAAAACTATGGTCTTAAAATTACATAAGTATTTGATCGAATGTACATTTATTGTTTAAGTATTTAAAAAATAATTTTGATTTTACTTTAAAAAATCTTGATTTTCAATAAATAGTATAAATCTAGATTTTAATATATTATAAATCAAATAATCTTATAGATGTATTAAATATTTTTTTTTTATAAATATATAATTTATATGCATTAAATATAATAAATATATATTTAAATCATAATGAATATAGATTTTTAAAAACATAGATTTATTAGATAAAAGTATGGATTTATCATATTTAAAATGTAGATTTATTATATTAAAATATAGATTTATTATATAAATGATATAAACCCAATAAATCTAGATATGCATTGAATATATAAATGATATATAATAAACTTAAACACTCTAAAATAATAAAAATATACATAATAAACATTATCAATTCAATATAATAATAAAATAATAAATATTAAAACAAAGAATTAATGCTAAAAATTAAAAATTTATAACTAATCACAAACAAATATAAAATATATTCACTATTTTTACACTTACAAAAAAATTCTAAGTTTTAATTTAATAAAACATCCCACACATCTCCTTCATTCCTTTTATTGTTGACACTCGCATTACTGGCTTGGAAATGGTGCAAAGGGGGGTCGTGAATGCCATACCATGGCATAGATAAAAAGTGCATCTATCTATCCTGAATGTTGGGGTTAGATAGCCAACACCAAAAATAAAGGCATCTTTGTCCTCCCAATTAAAAGCTTTGGAATTCAAAGGAAAATGACATTCAAAAGTTTTGCTTGCATCCAACTAAAAGAGAATGATATATACAACTATCAACTTTACCTATACACTCTGTACAAGTGCTAATTAGACAACTTTCTCCACTGAAGTATATTTTCATTCGAACAATCCCCATAAAATTCAAAAAAAAGGAAATTAAAAAGTTAGGCCTAATTTGAATTTGGCTGAACAATAGCTCTGAGAGAGTTGAAGTCCCTGTCTTAAGGAAGAGTTGTAAGGTATGAAAAGAAGATAGTAGTTGTCATTGTACAAACTTAATCAAAAGTAAAAATAATTGAGAAATACTAGAAAATGATCAATGGGTAAAATTTATTCGATCATTTTGTTATGTGATAATTTATATAGAACATTAATATAATTTAATTGTATTTTTAGTCCCCAGAGAACTACCATTTTTACTAGACCCTCTTATTAGTTCCTATCAAATGGCAGGAAACTAAAGCATTCATTGGATGCTATTTTTATTTCTCTTTGACCAATGAGAACAAATAATTAATGTTATGAGTCTTCCTTTCATAATGTTTGATTTTCAATTTTTTTAAAGAAATAGGAAAATATGTATTTTTCTTCTTTCTAATTGGTTTGTACATTGAGTAGTCATTGTGCCATAACAATTTTTTCGAGAAAAATGTGGTAGTAGAATAGGAGTTGGCGGTGGAGCAGATTGAATGGTTGGGAGAATGTGAAGAAGCGTTGGCTGCCGGCTGGGCTAGGGTTTTTCCCCTAGCCTGTTCTTGGTGTTTGATCTTTACTATTTTTCTGTTCTGTTTGGATTGCTAGCTACTGGACATAATTTGTGTCGGTGTTTTTGCAAATCTTCTGTAGTCAATTTTGGATTGGGGTTTTATTTTTTGCATGGCAAGGCCTAGGATTTCTTCTCTGTTGGTGAGAACAGATGGTTCTTCTCCAACTATGCATGCAATGTGATCTGAATCATTTGATTCAGGGGAGAGCTCCAAGCTGAAAAAAGTTAATGGTTATTTTTCGCGTAGCCATGATCGCCCTGTTCAGGTTATTCCTCCAATGGCTATAATGGAGGACATTGATTATTGGACCAAGCATGCTTTGATATGCAAATTTCTTGGAATTCGGATTTCCCTATCCACTTTTGAAGCATGGATCTGCTGCTCGTGGCAGGTGGAAGGCGATATGGAGATTATGTTGGCGGGGAATAGTTATTTTTTTGTTGTATTCTCTTGCATGTCTGATCGGGATCGTGTTTTTGAAGGAGGCCCTTATTTCTACAACCATGTGGGATTATTTGTCAAACCTTGGCATTCAGGTTTTAATTCTGCTGAGGATCTCTCTTCAGCAGTGCCAGTTTGGGTTCGCTTGCCTCATCTTCCCTTGGAATTTTGGCATGAAGACATCCTTCGACAAATTGCTGCTTTGTTGGGGAAGTCGGCTGCAATCGCACATCAATCCCTCGATAAAAAGGTTATTTCTTATGCTAGAATTTGTGTTGAAATTAATTTGAATAACCCATTACCAGATTCTTTGGAAATTGGTATGGGGGATTTTTCTTGGGTGCAGTAGTTAGATTATGAATCTCTCCCTTTCCATTACCAGATTTGTCATGAGTATGGTCATTTACTGTGTCAGTGCCCCCGTAACTCAAGTTTCAAAGGAGTGGATGGTTCTACAGCTGGCAATACTGGTGGTTTGGCAGATACTACAGGGAAAGGACAATCTCAAATGGCTAATACTCCCAAGGGGATGAATCCGCAAGATGCTACAGGTAAGGGTAAGGCTCAAATGCAGGATAAGGATGGATTTACCCCTATTCACCCTCATGCTAAGGGTCGTGGTCAAAAGAGGCCTTTGAAAGAAAGATTATCTAATTCAGGTTTTAACCGCTTTGAGGTGCTGGATAGTATGGTTCTAGAGGAGGGTATTCCTCCTCCTATCTCTTATGATCCAGTTTGCCCAGATGAGAGATTTGTTCCTAATGATGCTTGTGGGGCATCCCAAGTTGTAGTATATCAGAACTATGAGGTCCCTGTAGCTCCTGTAATAGAGGCTCTGGTTACTCCTGCAGTGTCGGAGGATAATGATGTTGTTTTAGCTGACTTGGTTAAGAATGTGCTACCATCAGGTAAGGGCAAGGGTTCTCCTCTCCCCTCGGGGTTGATGTCTCGACCCTTTAAGCGGGCTTCTTCTACTCCTCCTCTAAGGAGTGGGCGCAAAACAGACCAAGAGAAGATTAAACTCAATGGAGATATATTGATTGTATCTGGTTCAGTGAAACCTTTGGATTCTCATTTTCCCAATTCTACCTAATGATGATTATTCTCTCATGGAATGTAAGGGGGTTGAATAGCATCCCTAGACAAAAGGCTATTCATAACTTGGTGGTTGATCATAGCCCTGATGTTTTTTGTATCCAAGAGACTAAGCTCTCTATGGAGTCTATGGTCTAACATGCCTCTAGTATTTGTTCTCGTGGTCAATGCCAGTGTGTTGGGGCAACAGGTAGTGCGGGTGGTTTAGCTATATTTTGGGATCCTCAAAAAATTTCTCCTCTTGGTTGGATGTCTTCTCGCTCATCTCTCTCTATGGTAGCTTCTACTCTAGACTCAGGAGAGGTAATCATGGTTACTAATGTGTATGCACCTATTGATCTTGTGGGAAAGGAGAAACTTTGGGAACATATTCAATATGTTAGAAATTGTCATCCTTATCATCCTTGGGTGTTAGCAGGGGACTTCAATTCAGTTTTAAGTCTAGAGGAGAAGCATGGTGGCTTGGCTAGATTGGGGCCTTCTTCTGCTCTTCTTCGGCAACATATATCTCTTTTGTATCTCTCTGATGTTAAGCCTTCTAATGGTCTCTATACCTAGAATAATTGCAGGACTGGTGTTGCTGCTACCTCAGAACGTCTGGATAGATTTCTTGTTTCTTGCTTCTGGGTTAGTGGCACCCTTACTATCTCTTCAGAAATCCTTGATTGGAGGGGTTCAAATCATTGGCCAATCAAATTTTCCACTATAGGGGCTTATGTTCTGAAGCATCCTCCTTTAAAGTTCCAATTGATGTGGCTTCGAGACTCCTCTCTTCATGATTGTGTTTTCTATTGGTGGAAAGATGGTGCTCCTGCATATGGTACTGCAATGTTCTCATTTTCTAAAAGGCTTCAATATGTTAAAAGGCAGCTCAAGATATGGAATAGGGAATGCTTTGGGAACCTT
This sequence comes from Cupressus sempervirens, assembly GCA_028749045.1. Taxonomy (NCBI): domain Eukaryota; kingdom Viridiplantae; phylum Streptophyta; class Pinopsida; order Cupressales; family Cupressaceae; genus Cupressus; species Cupressus sempervirens. The sequence goes on along the minus strand of CM053790.1, from coordinate 72,016,139 downwards.
CACTTTATGAAGAGGTTTGCTCAAGAAGATCTTGATGTCATCACAAGGGAGATTAGAGATCGAGGTTTCTCAGAGGATCTTGGCAAGGCTGAATCCCTTGCTTTTAGAGCTCTAGAAGAATGGGAACTTCGAGAGGAAATTTTTTGGAAGAAAAAGGCTAGAGTTGATTGGCTCCAGGAAGGTGATTGTAACATTGCCTTTTTCCATAAAATAGTGCAATCTCGCAAGAATCAGAGCACTATCTCTTCTTTGGTCAATTCTCAAGGTATCCAACTAAATTCCTTGCTAGCTTTGTTCCAGGAGGCTGTTTGGTACTTCTCTACCCTCTTCTCTGAGGACTCTCCTCCTGCTGATAATGAAGAAAATCTTATTTTGTCCTGTATTCCTTCCCTTATCACTCAGGAAATGAATGATTATCTCATGCGTCCTATTTCTTTGGAAGAGCTGGAGGAGGTGGTCTTTGGCATGCCTAAGGGGAAGGCTCCTGGTCCTGATGGCTTTCTAGTTGAATTCTTTCAGGAATTTTGGGACATCATTAATCATGATATGTTGGAGGTGGTTAAAGAATCCTATGCTAGCAAGCAGATGCTTCGAGCTTTGAACTCTACATTCTTGACTCTTATTCCTAAGAGAGAGGGTGCTAATCAATTGGAGTTTTTTAGACCAATTACCTTATGTAATGTGGTTTACAAAGTTATTACTAAGTTGATTGCTGAGAGATTGAAAAGGTGGCTTCCCATTATTATCTCAAAAGAACAAGGTGGTTTTGTTGTTGGCAGATAAATTTTGGATGGGGTGGTTATTGCTTCTGAGGCTATTCACTCTATGACTACTTCAAGGGAGAGAGCCATGTTTGTTAAGCTGGATATGGCTAAGGCCTATGATAGAGTTAAATGGAGCTTCCTAAGGAGTATTCTTCTTTCTTTTGGATTTAGCTCTGACTGGGTGAGTTGGATTATGAGTTGTGTTACTTCTGCCTCTTTTTCTGTTCTTATTAATGGTCAACCTTCTCAACTATTTGGTGCTTCTAGAGGCCTCTGCCAGGTTGACCCTCTCTCCCCATATCTATTCATCATCATGGCTAAAGGCTTGGGCAGATTCATTAAGCATCAAGTGTCCCAGAATTCTATTCAAGGCTAGCGGTAGGGTAATGGCTTACCTTCTCTTTTCCATCTTCAATTTGTTGATGATTCTGCTATTGTTGGTCTTGCTAGGATCAAGGAAGCTGAAGCCTTTCGACATGCTTTGGACATTTATTTGGCAGCTTCAGGCTAGAAAGTTAATGAGCACAAATCTTCCATTTACTTTTTTAACACTCCTGATTCTATTCAGCACAGGATTGTTGGTATCCTACGGTTTCAGATAGGATCACTTCCTTTGACTTATCTTGGCATCCCTATTGTTGTTTCCAGGCAGCCATGTCTCGTTTGGAAAAATTTGATTACCAAGCTTCAGGATAAGGTAAATCATTGGACTCAGAGATGGCTTTCTACTATTGCCCGAGTTACTCTTCTTCAAGCTGTTCTCCAAGCTCTTCCTACTTATCGAAGCATGGTTCACGCTGCACCTATTTACTTTCTCAAGGAGTTTGATGCTCTTTCTCGACAATTCCTTTGGAGTGGTAATTTGCATAATACTAAATGGAGCTTGGTTAATTGGGCAACTGTTTGTAGGCCTAAAAAGGAGGGTGGTCTTGGTCTTCGATCTTCTCTATTGAGTAGTCAAGCTTTGGCTACTAAACTTTATTGGTGATGGTGCTCTGGAAAACATCAACTTTGGGCTTGTATTATAACTCATAAATATTTTCATGGTGCTGATCCTTGCTCTGTTTTTGCACTTCCTCTTGAAGGTTGTGGCTCAATGGTTTGGCATACTTTGAAGATAGGTGCGTTGTTGGTAAAGAGGGGTCTATTTTGGATATGTAAAGGAGGTTCTCAGGATTTGTTTTGGTCTGATGCTTGGGATGGATTCCCTTCCATTTTATCCATATACCCTCATCTTTAGCCTCTTTGTGACTCTTTTCTTGCCGCTGGATGGGATAAAGTGGCTCATTACAAGACTCCTTATCAATTGGGACCTGTTGTTGGTTACAGATGGAAGCATTCTTCTGATTGGTCTCCTGGAGGTACAAACATGGATCGTCAGGAGCTTTCTCAAATTCTAGCCTCTAGAGAGTGTTCTTCTTTGCTTGGTCCAGATGTTTTGGCTTGGGGTGGTACCTTGTCTGGTAAATATCATGTCTCTACTAGGTATTAGGAGATAACTAGACAATTATTTGGGGATGCTGAGGTCCCTTGGTGGAAGCAAGTTTGGAATAAAGTTTCTTGGTCCAAGTGCAATTTTTTCATGTGGATACTAGCTCACAACCATTTTCTTACCTGGGATAATCTTTGTAAACGTGGATTTCAGCGCCCCTCTTATTGTGTTTTGTGTGGTAATGGAGAGGAGTCTCTCTCCCATCTGTTCTTCCATTGCACCTATTCTACTCAAATATGGCACCTTTGGTGGTGTGCTTGGGGTTGCTCTTGTCGGCATGCTTCCTCTTTGCCTGAGTTCTGGGCCCGCTTGGGTACTGCTCCCTCCAAGTCTTCGTTTCTCCATGTTGCTTGGATTGTTGGCCCATCTTTCATGCTTTGGCATATCTGGTTGGAGAGGAATTGTCGCATATTCCAAGATGTTCAGCTTGGTGTTTTGCATCTTTGGTAGAAAATATCACATTCTCTTCAGGAAACTATTCTTGTGAAGTGTGAGCTTGATGGGGGTATGGATCTGGTTGGTCTTGCTATTTGTAATCGCCTCAATTTTCATCTGCAGGATGGGGCTGTAGCTCATAGGTTTCCTTCTATGTCCAGGTAGCTTCACCATCAGAGGAAGGGTCGGGTTAACTGGGATGGGCACTGGACTCCTCCTCCCTATGGAGTTCTAAAAATTAACACTGATGGTTCTTCCCGTGGGAATCCTGGTTTGGCTGGTATTGGCGGAGTGGCATGTTGTAGTTCTTGGGATGTTAAATTTTTCTTCTCTGTTCATAAGGGTGATTATACTAACAATCTCATGGAAGCTCAGGCTATTTTATATGCTGTGGAACAGTGTTTCTTGCGGGGATGGAGTAAGATTATCTATGAGTCTGATTCCCAGGTGGTGGTGAACATGCTTTCTTCACAAGAGCTTGAGGATGTTAGTTGGCAGCTAGCTACTGTTGTTAAGAAGATTCTTTTCTTCTCTTCCTCTTTTCAGTTCATTAGGTTCATGTATATTCCTCATGAATGGAATAGAACTACTGATTGTTTAGACAAATGAGCATCTAGTCATGATCTGGGTTGGAATATTAGGGATAGGAGGCAACTGCCCTTTGAGATGGTGCAAGAATTTGATGATCTTGTTGCTCAGGATCGAGCTCCTTGTTGAGCTCTCCTTGTTGTATTCCTTTCTATCTTAATAAATTTTTACCCCTCTTTTTGCATTGTGCCATAACAATTTTTTTTGCATACTATTTAATTTTTGTAATAATAATAAAGTGTAGGTTGTGTTTAGACAGGTAGTCTATAACCTAAAAAGTTGGTATTCATGAGTATATCTTGGGAAATCTTGTAAGAAGTCAATAAAGTTGTGTCCATAGTAGTATTTAGTACAATTATTGACCTACTAAAGTTGAAAGTAACTGCCTTGTAGTGTGTCAATATAGATTTCTTCTAGATTTTGTAATCAATGTTCACCATTTTTTAGGATAAAAATCAAGTACATGTCAGATTTCTTGTGGATACGAATTCCATTATCATCTTCATCTTTACTTTTTGTACAATATAGTATGTCTTGAAGCTATTGTTCAACACCTTCGGACATTTAATCAAAGGAACTATTCAAGTACATTGGTACACTTAACCAAATGATAGGGGAATGTTACTTGTTGAGCATTGAATATTTCATTTATGATGGTGATAGTCACATTAATTTTATAATAATTGTCTTTAAAGAGCAATGCTATTTGTTCTATACATTACTTTGATATAGATTTGTAGAAAGTAGTGCTTTGAGTATTTTGTAGTTGTTGCAAGTAAATATTTCTTCCATTGAGAATATGGTGCATTCCTCTTTATTCAACTTAGCTATTTTTTTAGTTGTTACATTTTTTACTGATTTGTTGGATTTTTTCATAGAGAAGTGAAGCATGATTATGAAACAATCTAATTTGGTAATTTGGGAGCAATGTATTTGATCTTATTAAATCCACTTTTATTTTTTCAATTTGAACATTGGATGCATTTATCGTCAATTTTTTTCTTTGTATTTTTGGACTAACAAGTTCATTGAAAGGTTTTATTCATTACCTCTCTTGCAGGAAACAACTCACAACTTATGATCGGTCAGTTATCTTGTTCGAAAATGTACAAAACTGTGAGGTAGGTATTTCCATTTTAAATCTATTTCCTTGTGTTTTCCTCCATTCTAAATCATTTTTTATTATTTAGGTATGTCATAATTTGTTATGACTATTGGTATTTACCCATGATCATGTAATTTAGTTTAGGAATGCATATTCCAATATCTCTTTTTATTTCTTTATTTTTCCATTATTGTCCTCTACATCTACCAACCAAGGTCTGCCTTCAATGCTATTTTCTACCTATGTTGAAATCACAACATGAACAACCTCTTCCTTTTGTTGCTTGTGCACAAGTGCATGGTGCCATTCTCATCTTTGGATCTCACACTTTCCTTTTTTTGGAGGAGGAGTCCACACATTCTCGCATTTCAAGAAAATGCTGCTCTATGTAGAGGAGTTGTCTGTTTCTGGTCAATGACATTTTTGAGACTACTTTCTTTTGAAAGTAGCTTTGCTGGAATATCAAGTCCCTTTGACACATCATACAACTTTGCTGCATGGTGCAACACTGCTTTTCCTCTTTTATCATCTATTTTGGAGGGATGTAGCCCTCTTTCAAAGAGCCTTTCTACAAAATACGCATCCTCTTTCTTTGCCGCCTGAGCAAGTAGTGTGTTCACAATGCTATAGTTGCCTCTGTAGCTGAAATTGTTTCACCTATTTTCATAATTGCTTCACCTTACTATCATCTACAATAAAGAGTGAATTTAGTAGTACTCTATGTATCATAATTGCTTCACCTTTTTGTGATCCACAATAAAGACTGAATTTAGTAGTACTATGTATATCATAATTGCTTCACCTTACTGTGGTCTACAATAAAGAGTGAATTTAGTAGCACTCTTTATGAAATAAGCTTGTGGTCTTTGTGCCAAATTTGAATTTCCAATAGACCTTATATCACTTGAATATCAAAATTTGGTCTACCTAGAAAATTTGAAACATGAACTAATCCACTCAGACTCAATGGTGAAATGATCCACATCCCCAATGTTAAAAATCCGTGCAAAATAAGGACGCCTTTTACATCAATGTTTTAAAGAAATGTCAAGGAAAACCCAATCTCTAATATTTAATAATGAGAGATATTATCCTTATGTGTTAGTAAATTTCCTACCATGGCATACGTGTTTCATTTCATAGGAATTTGGAGATAGGTCCTCAATGATGATGTAGTCATGATACTTGCCTATGACTCAACAACCCTAACTTGCAAAGAGTCTAGTTGTGTTCTATTCTTCTCCTATGGTGTGGTCACCACCTCTTCCTCTAGATCTATCTACTCAACCCATGCATGCATGGTCTTTGTTGTCGAAGATGAGATCCTCAACCTCAGTAAACTACTCTGGTTGTGGAACAATCTTCGCTAAAGTAATGGGATATAATTTTTTTCTCAATATTTATTTTTATGAAAAATGCGAATGTTTAAATGATCATGAACAAGATCATTCACCCTTTGGATTCACATCACGTTGTGCTTTTTTGGGTGAATGTGCTTAAAAATGCTAGTATTTTGGTGCACTGCATGGTTGGATGAAGGCACCAATTGCAATCCTTTGAAGATTTGGTACCTTAGCACCAAATCTTTTCTATACTTTTCCATCCTTGATTTTCAAGTTCAACAGAAATGTATAAAAGGTGATATTTCAAAAATTAATGTTTTGAGCTTAAATTATGCTCTTAATAGAAATGCATGGTTGCAATTTTTTTTGAGTTGTCTTGCATATGTCTCGTGCAATTGTATGAATTTGTCTCAAATATTATTTTTATGTCAAGTTGAGGATTGGGTACTATCCATTCTATGATCATTTAGATCCCACACAGAACCTCTACTTGACCTTAAATTCTGGATGAAATCAGAATGCCAGATCTAGGAAATAGGCATTTGCACGTGTGGGTTTGTGAAGCTAAAATTGCCATTGTTGATCAATGATTATGTCCCACATCGAACAATTCTTATCTTCAATCTTATCATAAATGAATATAATTGCCTTAATGGACCTACCCATGCCTTCATATATACAATCCATTATGGGCTTCTCCTGATCAACAACTTGAAGGAGAACAACTTAAGGCTTTTTAAACTACATGCCATGCCTATATCTAATGCCCATTGTCCATACATGTTGCCATGCCTACAACTTAGATGAACCTACTCAACTCAATCAGTCTTTCAACAGTGTTGGTACAGGTGCAATTAATAAGTATTAAAATTAATAATATAATTTAAAACCTAAACATAATTTTCAATTGAAAAACCATTTTCACTGACTGGTAGCAAAGATTCTTTCTCTCATTTATTTTCATATTTCCCTCAAGGGGTACAATTTGATGGCTGTATTAGGTTTTTTTTCCCTATTTTAATTTTAGGGTTGGTTTTAGGGTTTGAGGCATGCCTTGAACAAAAATTTGAAGGTAGTAGAAGTAAGAGATGCTTTTATGTTTGTCATCTTATTCATTGAAGGACCAACACATTTACAACTGTTACCTAAACACTCCTCTGGACTAATATAATTTAACAATATAATATTTATTGTTATTAACTATGCGCCTTCCTATTCTTAAATTTTAAATGCTTAGACCAAAAAGAAATTTAAAGTAAGATTAAAATATAAGAAATAAAGATTACCATTAGAATCGGTAATCATAATTTTATACATCTTTATACATGTTAATTTCTTCATTTATTTTTAAGACTTAGTAATTTTTTAAAAGTATTTCTTAAGAATAGGGATATATATTTTAGTAACTCAGAAGAAAATAAAATATGTGTATATATTTTAGAATAGACTTTATATAGGAATGCCATATTAAAGTAATAGGTTTATTTATAAATATGATTTATACAAAATCTTGAAATATAACTTTCATTAATGCTATTCATTTTTATTTTTTATAATCTTTAAAATACTATGTCATCTTTTGTAGGCAATTCTAATGAATTATTTTTCAATAATATAAGAGTGATATTGATTTTTTTGCAAATTGATTTTGTAAAAAAAGTAATGACTATGACAATTTTTTAATTATTTTCAAGCATAAGTATTCATATATTATGTTGATATGTGTTAAGTTGACTATATATTAAAATATATCATCAATTTTCTAATTTACATTTTCTATCTTACAACTTGACTTTATAAATTTTTATGGTCTAAAATTATTCAATTGTTAGTAAAACAAATTTAGTGTTAAATTTTGTTGTAAAATATTTTTATTCTTCATTAAGGTTAGTCGTAATACTCCCTAATATAAAGTTGCTTATAAATTTAAAAGCTTATGTTTGAAATATTTAAGAAAATGATAGATATCATACATCTTATTGTCTTTATCTAATTATGTAGCAAATTGTGATAGATTTTTGCATTTGAGAATGTGTGATCGAGTTTATATTCTTTCTCCAAGTGCTCAGCGGGAATGTCCAATTATTGGTGTTATTGAAACACAAACTTTGGAAAACATGTTTGTCATAGAATGCCCAAATGTTAACAAGTCATTGTGCATTATTCTTGGTGAGGAATTCTTGGAAAACAAATCTAGATCAAGACTTTATGCAGACATTGCTTCTAAATTCCTCACCAATTGCATGGACCTTTTTGAGAATAAGGAAATTGTAAAGCAAATGGAAAATGCATATGTAAAGGATTACTTCAGGCCTCCTAAAGACTATGATGCCTACATTGATACGTAAATAATTGAGATTAGTAATGCCCCCATAGGTGGCTTGTTTTCCCTTGAATCTCTAAGTTCTTGTGATGTTACAACTTGTGTCTATAATTCCTAAAAAATTGTGATTAGTAGTAAGCAAAAATTTATTATAGATCATGCATTGCATGCACACCATTCACAATTGTCTAAAGAAATTGTGGCTCACATTTTGGATGTTTGCAATGTAATGATATTTCTACAAATTCATATGTCTCCTATTGGAGTTTCAACCTATGTACCCGTGATTTGCTTAGAGAATGTGTCCTCTAGTAGGGAGACTATATAAGTTATAAAAGAATATAGAAAAAATGGTTGTCCTAGTTTATCATATGATGTATATTTGTACATGGTAAAAAATATATGCAATAACTAGTGTTTAGTCATGTAACTAGTGTTGTTTGTTAATAAATTGCAAGCATAATACTAATTATTTTGTAAATATTGTATTTTAAAGTTGTCTTCATTTTTTTTTGATGTCTTGATGTCTTTGAAGTCATCAACATTATGTAGTTATTAATACATAGTGTAAATACACATGGTGCAAGGTGGTCATGCTTTGCAAACATACAAGTGGTTTTGAATTTGACCAGTTAACTTGAAATACAACTGTCATCTTTACAATTCAAGGTCCTAGTTTCTATAAGTAAAATGGGTCTCCTCGAATTAATCATGCTAATAGAAATATGCATTCTTTTGGTGCTAACTCTTAGGGTGGAGCAAACACCTGTATTCATTTTATTAATTGTATTTTTGGCTTTAAATGTAATATTATTTTACATAATATTGTATATCATAGAGAAATTTTACTAGCTTGGAGAAATGAAAGTAAAATAAGCTCTATAGTACAATTCAAAAAGTCGGTGGACTTTTTTGTTGCTACTAATGGTGCTTAGATACTATATAATTTGTAGAGAAAATGCAGAGTAAATTTGTAGGGAATATATAAATATATATGTAATATATTGGAAAAGTCAACATGTACCATGTGCAAAAAGTACAAGTACACATGTGATTGTGGACATATGTTGTTACACAAATGTAGTGAGCAACCCAACTATCAACAATACAAAGGTGTAAGAAGATGTCCTTGGGGGCTTTACGCTACAAAAATAAGGAACCCAAAAACCAAACACGTCATTGATTGGGAACTTTTGCAACAGTTGAGGAAGCAACCTTTACAGATGGAAGAGTTGCATTAATGATGAATGGAAATGAAGAACTACCTTATTCAAACTGTAATAGTCTAGCACTTGACAAAAAATTCTGTGGAGATGAAAAAATCACTAAACCACTGGCCTTTGTGGATCACACTAGGCTAGAGAGTACAAGAAGCACAAGTTCCATTCCATTAATTGCCCATTCAATTGGATATTTGGAACATTCTACAAGTTAGCCTAACATATTTTGTCACATTAGTCCTAATAAGGTACCTAATTTTGTGGCTATTTTGTCATCTCCTTGTAAGCTTGATGGTCAACATTGTGAAAAGGGGTCAAGCCCAATAGATTCTGGAAGTGAGAAAGTACATACTCAAAAATGGACAAATATTGTACCCAATGCTTCATTGTTATTCTATACTTGTAGAGATCTGGAACTATTAGACAATGTTGTCGATAGATTTTTGCCAAAGCATGAGTTAGATAGTTGCAAAATTAAAATTTCAGAGACATCAACCATGTTAAATCTTTGTAAATATCTCAAAGTGATCCAGTTTCTTCTTCTAGATCCAAAGTTAGTGGACATAGCTAGCTGACATCATGCATGGATATATTGATAGATGCAACTTCTACTTGTCAACAATTTCCACTATGCAGTGGTATGATTCATGTGTACTTTTAGTTTATGTTGTTTTCTTCATATACAAATGACTCTTTGGAGATAGTTTGAATATAATAGATAGAGTTTCTAATTGTCTACTAAATGACATGTAGGAATTGAGAAAAACATCTAGTTGTATTCAAATTCGACTACACCTTTGAAAAGGTCAAAAATGCTAGAAGTGGCTACATGGAAAAGTACTAGTGAAAAGAACCTTCAAAATATTGTACAAGAATCATGTATGGTAAATGGTTATAAAGTTGAGAACATATACAAGTTAAAAGTAGGCAAGCTAGTAAAATGTGAAACTACATGCAAAGGGGAACCTACAAATTGTTTATCTTACCAAAAAATTCTGCTAGAGATTTCTAGCTTAAAGAGGAAGCTTTTGGATTTGGAGAAAATAATCAAGGTGATTGGAAACTGAGAACAACAATAAATAGAGCTACGTAAGTCTCAAATGGTAAAAATTTGTACACAAGTTCAGAATTTGGGTTTTTTCTTTTGTTGTTTAAATGTTGGTTTGTCTCATATGTAAAAAAACATCAAGGGATTTTCAAATTTCTTGTTTCATTGAAATATGTTTTGCAATTTACAATTTACAATTTCTATATAAATGATAAAATGGACAACTTTAAAGTCTCCTTTCCAATTAAAAAATTCATTTCCATCATGCTTACAATTATTATTTGTAATATTGTTGTGTGTGCTTTTGAAAAATTAAGAGCTTAGTTTGATTTGGAAAAATATAATATTACTATATGTTAACCAATGAAAAACATATTGGTATATAGAATGATTTGAAAATCTCATATAAAATTCAAACAACTAACCGTAGTTTCATTTTATGCTTTGCAGTGGAGATTAGTTTTCTCTGCACAACGTAATTGACTGTAGTAGTTACATATTTAATTTTTTCCTAATAATATTGTACATAAATAAATTCCAAAAATATAAATAACATTACCAAAGAAACAAACCATAGTACAATTTCAAATTGTAGGAAACCAAATTTGATAAGCTAGTCTTTGCAAATTACAAAGAAACAGATGGACAAATCATTATAATCTATATAGTTGATTGCAATGGAGGTTGAAGGGTCTACTTTTTGAAAACAAATGGAAGAATATGATAATGACAAAAATTTGGAAAGAAAGGGAATATGTAGACTAAGTTCATTTAAATATAATGTAGGTGATTGCTTGTTTGATTCAATACAAGTCCTACTCAATTACCGATATACATCAATTGAACTTTGTAATGGAACAATTGATTTATTCCTAAACTATCTTCAAAAGGGTGATAGAGAATCTATAAAATTGTACAACCTTGAATTGCATCCTGAGATTCTAAAAGAAGTACACAATCTACAAGATCTCAATGTTTACTTGCAAAGAATGAGACTATCTACAAAACCAACACAACCAAGTGATGAAATAGGTCTCTGGGGTGATATATTTTGTATCAAATGGCTATCAAAGTGGTTGAACATCCGCATTTGCATTTGGTCAAAAACTAGAGGAAAATAATATCTAGACTTCATGACATAGCACGCGTAGGGCAAGAGTATCCCCAAAAGAGATGTCCTAGCCCCAAGCAATACAACCACGTAGTGGAAACACACTATCAAGGAGCAATAATGCAAGATCTAATACCAACTCATAATAATTTGTTCATAAAATATAACTCATTACATGTAATGTGCCTGGCTATAAGGTTTTTTGGGTTAGGGCCAAATACAAATAGAAATTACAAAATCAGTTCTACAAGATCCAACAAGATCCAACTTACAACCAATCTTAGCTAGTCCAGATCTGTAACATAACAACATTCTGGAAGAAAACCACCAAGGAAATCTAAACTTGTGCTCGCAAGCCTACCAAGAAATCTCTTTGTTTTCTAGCCACAACCCTACTCCAACTTCATCCAATATCCAAGTGTAAACTACCTCACATTTGGCACTCTGTCCACACATTCACAATTTCATCACAATCTTACTGTAAGTTGCCTCACATTCGATGATCTGCTCACAAACTCTAGAAAACTCACCCATTAGCTTCTTCCACATTCACTCCTCCTATAAATGAATGACGAAAGACTCCACCACAACCCCTACTTATAACAATCCAAGCCACAAATCAGCCCAAAACACAAATCAAATACAAATACACAAATTAAATGCCACAAGTTAGCCTGCAATAATAATTAAATGCCCATAAATTGATATCTGAGTAAAATCATGATATCTCCTAGCTCCGATTGAATTAGAGCTCATGCTTCAAACCGTAGATAGATATCTAGGCCCTCTACAAATCCTTTTGTGCTCAAAGGCTAATTCTTTGAGGAAAAATTCACATCCAATTTGAAAGTCACCTACATAAACCTATTGTGCAGTTTGCCAGAAATTGATGTCATAGGAGAATTTCCATATCTCCCAAACTATAAAGAGTTAGAACTTACACACTTGAAACAAGGAATTAATCAGGCCCTATTCAATCTATGAAGTGTGCAACTTCTCATTTGTTAAGGATAATTAGTTACATGCTCTGCGATAGGCACCCAGAAACCTAGAAAAATGCAGTTCCAATAGCAAGGTAAAAATTGTTCACACTTCAACTCAATCCATCCAATCTCTATGAAATCATGAGGAACGGTTCCCCAATGTCTCTCTAACACATCTATAACCATAAAAAGCATCACACCACCAAAATCCAATCTCAATTCTCCTACATCAGACTCCCCAAGTAAATAAAAAAGTATGTCCCATACTTTGATGCCCAAAGAAAGATCTGCAACTAACTTCATCTTCACCAAAGGCTTCCACTTCATCAAAGCCAATAGAAAAATATAAAAATAAACCATCCATTCTCCATCCATAGAAATATCAGAATCAAATACATATTAACAACCCAATCAGCATGCTCAAACCCAAGAATAGACTGAACATAATGCTTCATCAACAAATCCTCATCTACATCAGCAACTAGTGAATCCACACCAGTAGCAACCAACTCCACATCAGCAACAAAAAACTCCATATCAGCAACAAAATGTAACTCCTCAGCAACATAGGCCAAACTCTCGACACCAACCATCTCATTACTCACAACAAGATTCTCTACAACACACAACTAAACACTAGTAGCAACCATATAATCCATGACCAAGTGCTTTGCAATTTCCATGTCAGATGGAACCAACTGATCATGAAAACCAACCTCCATCTCCACATTAGCAAGGTTAGGAATATCTCAAGCAACAACTTCTAGCTACTTTACAAGTTTTGTATTAGACTCCACAAACTGATAAGTGAAACCAACCTCTTCCACCTTGACCTTGCTATACCATCTTCTTTCTCAAACAAGTCTTCTAACTAGCCAAACAACTCTCTTTTTGATTGGTATACTCTAGCTCCATAAACATCTATAAAATTTCTTCCTTACCCCATCCTTAACTCGATCAACCAAACTAGCCTCAAAATGAGCAAACATCGTAGAAACCCTCCTCTCCACCACATCATGGATATTCATAATCATCTTAGGGTCCAGTCCTCTCGGAGCCATCTTCCAAGATCTTCATAAACCTTCTGCAACAAATACCTCCCATGCTCCTTATGAAAACCTCAAATTGTTTGCAAGTTAGATCACAACCTACCACCTCACATGAACAATTAGGAAACACATCACAAGTCCAAGACCCAGATCTATAATACACAAACACTCTAAAATCATGCTTCAACCAGATTAACCTTCCATCTTCGCACCCATCAATCCATCTACAAGACCTCTACAATTGCAAGTCAAAACCATGATCTTCCACCTCAAAACCAAGAGATCTAAGACTTCAGAAAGAAAATTCACCAACAAATAAAGATCAAATCAGATCTACTTCTCCAACCCAAGTCCTAGTGCAAACTACCACAACTTCAGCAATCTATCTACACACTCAAGAATAACTGAGCTCTAATACCACCTAATGTAGCACAGGGTAGGAGTATCTTGAAAGGAGATGTCCTAGCCCCTAGCAATACAACCACATAGCAGAAACACAACAACAAGGAGCAATAATGCAAAATTTGATACCAACTCACAATGATTTTTTCATAAAATATAATTGATTACATGTAATGTGCTTGACTATAAGGCCTTCTAGGTTAGGGCCAAATACAAATAGAAATTACAAAATTAGTTCTACAAGATCCAACTTACAACCAATCTCAGCTAGTCCATCTCTATAACATAGCAACAATTTGGAAGAAAACCACCAAGGAAATCTAAACTTGTGCTCGCAAGCCTACCAAGAAATCTCCTTGTTTTCTAGCCATAGCCCTAGCTCTTCTTTAACTTCATCCAATATCCTAGTGTAAATTACCTCACATTCAGTGCTCTGTCCACACATTCACAATTTCATCACAATCCTACTGTAAGCTGCCTCACATTCGACGATTTGCTCACAAACTCAGGAAAATTTACCCATCAGCTGCTCCCACACTCACTCTTCCTCTGAATGAATGACCAAATACTCCACCATAAACCCTACTTATACCAATCTAAGCCACAAGTTGGCCCAGAATACAAATCAAATACAAATACAAAAATTAAATGCCACAAGTCAACTTGCAACAATAATTAAATGCCCAGAAATTGATATTTGAGTAAAATCATGATATCTCCTAGCTCCAATTGAATTATAACTCACACTTCAAACCATATATAGATACCTAGGTCCTCTACAAACCCTTTTTTGTGCAAAGGCTGATTCTTCAAGAAAAGGTTTGTATCCACTATGAAAGTCACCTACGAAAACCTATTGCATAGTCTACCAGAAATTGATGTCATAGGAGAATTTCCATATCTCCCAAACTATAAAGATTTAGAACCTACACACTTGATACAAAGAAGAAATCTAGGCCCTCTTCAATCCTTGAAGTAAGAAGCCTCTCATTCATTAAGGATAATTAGTTACATGCTCTACAATAGGTACCCAAAAACTAGAAAAATGCAATTCCAGTAGCAAGGTAATAATTGTTCAAACTTCAACTCAATGCATCCAATCTCTATGAAATCATGAGGAAAGGTTCCCAAATGTGTCTCCAACACATCCCTAACCATGAAAAGAATCACACCACAAAAATCTAATGTCAATTTTCATGCATCACTTCAATCACAATCTTGACATAAAGCCATACAAAATCCTCTTCCATGATAGAAATCCTCAAATCGACATTTTGAGCCACTATTTAAGGTTTCTAATGTATAGTCAATTGTAAGATGTGTTAAATTACATTAACTAAAGCAAATTATTAGAGACAATAGTAAAAATTTCCCACTGAACAACATGATTTCGAAAGAATTTGCAACAACTGGCAATGGTTGGAAAAAAAATGAGAAAAAAGAGATTGTGAATATAGAAAAGACATCTAGCGTACGAAAGATCAAGAAGGAAATTAGATGAGGGTGAAAAAGATAGAAAATACATTGAATACATAGAACTAATGAAGAAAAAGATTAATGTAAAAGACAAAACACAAGATGACTCTATAAAACAAAAAAACAAAAAGAGAAAGACATATAGAACAAGTCTAACACCAATAGAAAAATTTAAACTCACAATAGAAGACACACCTAGTTATTGTTGTTCAATTTTCTAGTTGTTGTATTTTAAGAAAGACATGGTCTCTTTGAAAGAAAAAGAAACAAAAAACATACTACAAACTGATAAATTTTGAACATCAAATATACAATGACAATGTTTGTTGAATGTGTGCTTTAAGTCTTAAACAATCCATTCTCTCAAAGTATGCTAGTCCTCAAAATATATGAACTAATAAATCATTGAAGCATGTTAGAGTCTTAAGTCAACTAGAAGAAAGATTAGTGTCTCAAAGAATTGCATTTTTCCAAATTTGGAATCTAGGTTATAAGAGAGCACAAGTTGGTCTCACTAGCTTTATCATAAATGTCCCTGTAAACATGTACATTGTCCAAGATGCTTTACCACAATCTATTTCAAACACTTCAATAGTTGTCATCTCGTTGAAGAGACGTTTGGAATATAAAAATGCATTTCAAAACAGAATGGTAAGGCTAATTGTTATAACGCAAGCTCTATACAAATTGAGGAAGACATCACTATACAAATTGCAAAATGTCAAAATAAATGAAAATTGGATACACTTGCTTGAAGACTTTGGAAATGATAGTAGCACTAATGATAATAGCTCTAGTGATTCTAATGCATAAAGCGATGTTGAAAATGACATTCAAAATGAAACACTCGTACATGGATATATAGAATCTACTTGTATACCAAATATGCAAGATAAAATTATAGAAATTGCTCCTACCCAAGATAGTTATCTAGTTGGAATTTTCAAGGACAAATATGCAAAAGAGATGAATTTTCCTACACTATTCTTTGGTGATCGATGCGATGGTGATATTGTCAAGCGCTTGTTGTACCAAAAAATTGTACAATGGGAACTACAACATTGTCACCAAGATTTTTTTCTTCACACAACTAATCTTTTTTTCAAAATAATTAAGATACTAATACACCAAGTTCTATCTACAACGTGGATAAGAATAAGAAAAGGTCAATTAAAAGGAAGAAAGCTTCTTGCGAAAGAAGTAAAACATAAACCAAATTTAGAAAAGATTTTAAAATTCGACATTGGATATATTGATTTCAAAAGAATTATAATTTCTCCTGACTATATTCACAACTTTTTTATAAAAAAATTGTAATGATTTGACAACTTGGACCACCAACCTTTTTTATCACATTTACAAGTGCAGAACATAATTGGGAACCTCTTACAACCACTCTTTAATACCTCCACAATTTACATCAAGAAAGATACAGAAATAAGGACACATTTTCCTCTAGTGAAAATAATATGTACTCATTAATTAAATGAGATCTAGTGACCTATGCACACTACTATTGACATAGAATTAATGCAGTCAAAAAATTAATCCTAGAAGACAACTCCTTTTTTGGAAAAGTTGTTAGTTATTTCTCAATTATCAAATTTTAGAATAGGGGAAATGAGCATGACTATTTACTTCTATGGGTTGATAAAACACCAATCTTTGGAAATAATCGAAACAATGAAATCGTAGTATTTGTTGATAACTATATCACATGTAGTTCAAACCACTTGCATCATACTTTAAGTGCTCTTTGTAGGCATCACCATACAGGACAATGTAGGAGATCTTCAAAGAAAATGTGTAGATATAATTTCCCAATTCCTCCACTACCCAATACAATGATACTAGAACTGTTGCCTAAGAAAACTGACAGTATTAGTGCAAAAGCCTCCCAAATTTTGATAGTATTGCAAACATTAGAATACAATGCAAGTACAAGTTTTGAAATTTTTCTAGTAGACTTTGACATTTTAGAAAATTATTATATCAGTTATCTAAGGTCTACTATAGATAAACCCACCCTTTTCCTTCAAAGAAAGCCATCTGAGATATGGAACAATAGTTTTTCAATTCAAATGCCAACCTTATGCAGAGCTAACACAGATGTACAATTTTTCCTAAATGCATATGTTGCCGCAATGTACTATAGCTCATACATGGCAAAAGTAGATAAGTCTATGACATGTGCATTCAAAAGAATATGAGATGAACATCAAAGAGACAATATAGATGCTATACAAATGATAAGTAAGCTTGGAAATGCTCTGTTAAACTTGCAAAAAATGTTGGCACAACAAGCTGTGCATTTGGTTTTGTCACTTCCACTAAATCAAAGCTCACGAAAATGTATATTCATTGATACAAGAGGAGACAATGATAGAATATTTGTACTAAAATCTGTCAAAGAGTTAAACAATGAATCTGATGACTCTGAAAATTTTATGGCAAAGTCCCTATTAGACTACTACTTAAATCACCCTCATAGTATATCACACATATGTTTATCTAAATTTGTTTCTGAATATATGAAAAGAGGTTTCCAAAGGAAACGAAAGGAAAAACCAAATATAATACAATTCATGAATTACAATAGACACACTAATCTTGAAAACTACTGTTGAGAACAACTACTCCTCTTTGTCCCATTCATGGATACTGAGTCAATGTTGAAGCAAAATTGCGACTACTGGGAATCAACTTATACTTATCATGAAGAGACAATCAAGATAAATCTATCTAAATTTTACAAAATCGTCAATAGCACATGGGGTGGCCTTGGTAAGAGGCAAATGAAATTCATCTTAAATTATTAGAAAACAATGATCAAAATGACATTACAAAGAAACAAATGTCCAATGAGCTCTATGGCATACGTGCAGATATCAAAACAAATGCACCCAAGAAATTTGGAAATCTATCATACAATGCATTTGAAATAGGAAAGCATCCACAATTAATTAAAAACTCTGAGTATTATAGACTAAGAAAAATTTTGAACAAGGAGCAACAAATGATAGTCAAAGACATCATCTTAAAGAAGAAAAAAAACATTACTACTCCAATCAACTTATTTCTCACTGGAGGAGTAGGTAGTGGGAAGACATTTGCAACAAAAATTATTTACCAAGAACTTTTAAGTTTATACAATAACACTATAGACAATTATCCTGATAAACCAAAAGGAATAGTTGTTGCATATATAGGAAAAGTAGCATATAATATTGGTGGTGTTACATTGCACTCGACATTTCATATTACCTTCAAAAAATCATAAATCTTACCTCTAAATAGGGATAGATTAGACAAAAAAGTCAAAACATTATGATCAACTTTGAGAGCTCTTAATAGATGAGATCTCTTTGGTAGGCTCAACATTTTTGCATTGCATAGATAAGTGTATAAGAGACATTATGCATAGGCCAACTTTATACTTAGCCAATTTAGACACAATTTTTGTGGAGATCTCTACCAAGCACAACCTATTCTTGACTCTATTGTATTTGACAATAGGCCTTTAGAGAAAGATTTATTACATTACAATTTTTGGCAAGACAAGATCAAATGTTATTCATTACAAATCATAATGAGACAAAGAGATGAGTGGTTCATTGAAATTCTCAACAGAGTTCGCATAGGTCAACAAATAGGTAACTATATAGATTACCTCAATGGACAATTTCTGTAAGCAATCCCAAACAACCTAGCTCTACCTTTTCTATTCTATAGGAAAAATGATGTAGATACACATAATAAAAAAATATTAACAAATTTTCCAAGAGACATAATTGTACTTAAATCACTTGATGAATATGATGATAACTTTACGTCCATATGACTATATGCCCACACAAAAACTCTCCCTCCTAAAATTCTTGTCAATCCAAATGTGGTTGTTAAAATATACTCAGGAAACTACAATACACAATATGGATTAGTGAATGGTTCTGATGGAATCTTCAAAGCATATACCAAAAATGAAAACTTTGAAGTTGTCTAGATTAAATTCACTAATTTGAACATAGGTCAACAACAAAGACTGAAATATGAACAATGCTATTATGATGATATACCACAAGACTAGGTTCCAATTCTATGCATTAGAAGGCCAATAACAAAAATTACACCTAGAAAAATGGTTATTATTAGGAACCAATTTCCTATTCAAATTGCATGTGCTTGTACAATTCACCAATCGTAAGGTCTAATGATGGACGAGGAAGTATTCGATCCAACTAGTATTAGACAAGATGGTTTAACCTATATAGCTCTATCATGGACAAGAAAAATGGAAGGATTCTATCTACTAAACCCTCTTACATTTAAAATTTTTAGAGTCAAGCCAAAAATAAAGATTGAAATGGAATGGCTGAAATCAGTTGCACATTGGCAATTTGACCATAACAATACTTGTACACAAAGAACATTACATTTTGTCCTATGCAAATTAAATACTAGAAGCCTGCTTGCACATGCAAATGACTTAGTTCATGATAATGAAATTATGTCATGCAATATAATATACTTGCAAGAAGTCCATATGAAAACAATAGAAGATAATGTTAACTTCATACAATTGAACTATTACTCAATACATGGTATTCATGGAATAATGACATTGACAAGAAAAAACATTATAGTTACTAGACAAACACAACATATTTCAAATTATGTTGAAGCAATGATATCAACAATAATTCACACAAACAATCTATTCAACATTTGTAATATCTATACAACACCAAATGCTCCCCTAACAGAGATAACAAATACAATAGACAATATAGTGAGAAAAATAAAACCAAATAACACCATTTATGTCCTTGGAGATTTCAACATTGACATGATGTCATCAAATAGGAAAAAACAAACTATAGCAAGTCACATGGAAAACCACAATCTTAAGTTTCTTCTCAACCAATCACATAGTTTAAATAGGCCACTCATTGATCACATTTGGTCAAATAGAACGTCAAACATTTTCTCTATTTATAAAACTGAAGCATATTGGTCAAACCACTTCTCCACATTTATGCAAATTCATGCAATATAACTAGACAATTGGATAAGACATAGGACAAAATACAATTCGCAAACCAAAAGACACTTTGATGAATGACTATATATCGAAAGTGCAAATATTATTGTAGAATGCTATTGACAAACACACTAACTAGATCTTATTAATTAATCAAATTCTCCATGTTTTCACTTTCCAATGTTATCGTTATACAATTTTCCATCTTTCTAATACTCATTTCAAGACACAATGGAGGCAACTAAAAGAACAACAAAGATTACAAAAATGAAACAAGAACAAGTAACAAAAAGGTAATTTGTTAGAACTTACATTTTACCCTTTGCATAATCATTTTCCAAATGAACGAAATAGTAATGATAATATTTG
Source organism: Cupressus sempervirens (assembly GCA_028749045.1). Taxonomy (NCBI): domain Eukaryota; kingdom Viridiplantae; phylum Streptophyta; class Pinopsida; order Cupressales; family Cupressaceae; genus Cupressus; species Cupressus sempervirens. The sequence goes on along the minus strand of CM053790.1, from coordinate 71,995,390 downwards.
TAAGTCAAAAGTAAAATGTGGTACCAGCTCTATTACTATGGAGGAACTAAATGCAAGAAAAATTGGAAGCACATTTCAAGGAGATGTCTTAGTTGTTTACAAAGTCAATCTTGACAAAGTAAACAAGTCATGGGAAGTCCTATGAGCAGATTTAACAGACAAGAAAGAAAAGATGACAATTACTTTGAATGTCAGTGATAACCTAGTGCAAGAGTATGAACATAAAATTATCCCAGGAATGGGAGTCTCTATAACAGGGTTTGACATTGCCCCAAGAAGTGACTATGATTATGGAGACTATGATTGTATTATTGTCTTGAAAGAATCAAGTTTTGTAGAGACAATTGACCACATTTGCAATGAATATAATTTCATTCCTAGTACTACAATCAAGGACCACTTGAACATCTCAAGTAATTTCCCAATAGGAATAGTGGGTGCGTTGGTGGTTGGATGTCATAAAATTGGCAATCTGAACATTCTTGAAATAAAGGATGGTGACAATGCAGAAGACAAAGCTCAGGTATAGTGTTGTCAAAGTACAAAAGACTTTTACAATTATTATGATTATTTGAGATAAATCATTGTCAATTTCAAGCATTTATAAACCATATTTATGCATATGTCGGTTTTATCTTGAAGTCCATCCCAGCCTAGCTCACCATGTCATAGTAGCACAAGAACAACTGGATCAGAATGCAAGCCCTGCACTACTTTTTAGGAACATTGTACAAAGAAGTGACAGAAACTCATTGCGCATAGGTCTATCAACATACATCTACAAGTTAAATGGAAAAATGACTCTTGCCACATTGAATGAGCTATAGAAAAAAAAAATGAGGTAAAAATCATAAAGTGCAAAATCATATATCTTTAACATTTTACTACAATGTAAACTTATATGCATAAGCTTGCAATAGGTCCAAGTCATATTGAAAGTGGCAAATCATCTTTCCAATCCATTCAATTCATCCTGCCCACATTGTGAACACAAATTTGAAGGCTATGGAGTTTTGGATGAAGACATTGCTCACTGCACCAAATGTAACAAAGATGTTGTGTATGAGCACAAACTTCAACTGAAGACGGTGGTAGTCGTTGAAAATAAGTAGACAATTCATTATTCTATTGACCACTCAATAATTCAACATTTAATCCCGACCATATCAAACATCAACTATGAAGATTACATGCAGGACAAATCTAAGGTTGTATTCACACTATGAGCACTTGCCATGAAAGGGTGCTCCACACTTACTCAAACCAATGCAATAAGAAATGTTATTTTGCCACATACTAATGAACCAGGAGAAAAGGTACAAAAAATAGTTTTCTCTAATTTTATAAAAAAAATTAAATTCTTTTAGCAATGTTTATTGATCATTTAAACTATCCATCATACTATTCTTTATGCACATATGTAGGTGGTAGACTAACAGTGATACAATGGGAGACCTGTAGAGATACGGTGGACTTGCTCAGCTAGATAGTTCACCAAGCCAATTTCATATGGGTTTCCTATTCCACTTCAATGGAATTTTTTTTTTTAAATATAAAAAAACTTAAATATGTTCTATAATAGTTAGCTCTAGATATGAAGAAGTGTATATATATATATATATATATATATATATATATATATATATATATATATATATATATATATATATATATATATATATATATATATATATATATATATATATATATATATATATATATATATATATATATATATATATATATATATATATATATATATATATATATATATATATATATATATATATAGCATTACTCTATTGTGAGAAAACTCTAATGACTCTTAATGTTGATTTGAACTTAATCTAAAACCTACTCTGATAAACTATTGCATTTTTACTTATTATATGTTCTGGCAAAAATTGTAGCCTTTCCTCATGAAAAGCTACAAACCATCTGCTTCTGAAATGTTTTCTCTCTCTGTCATGCCTGACTTTTACTTCAGTTTTACTGCTTATTAGGACTTTGTGATTATAAGTTCTTTCAGATGTTATGTTCTTTTTATTTGTTGAACTTGGTGTTAATGTCCTTGGGACATGTGTTTATGTTAGAACATTCAGCTTGTCTCAGGATTACTATGTTTGGATTTTCTAATTTTTACGTTATTGTGGTGTATGTCTAATAATTTTATTAGGAATAATATTTGAAGTTTTACTTCAAATTGTTATGGTGAAACTTATTTGCAAGCATTGCAAGGTTATTCATTTTCCTAAGCCAAATCCATGTTATGCTGAAAGAAATTTATTTGCTTGGATATATTGTTTATAAAACAGTTTGATTTGAATTAATTAGCTTAAGGAAATATATTCAACTGTCAGTTTGTGTTTCATTTATGCATAGATGTTAAAATATTTTCTTGTTTAAAATACACACACACACACACACACACACACACACACACACACACACACACACACACACACACACTTATATAGTTTTCCCTTTTACTATAGAGCATTCATTCATCTGAATTGTTCATGGGGATTATAATTTTGGGTTTAAAATTACTTGTGACCTATGTGATAAGTGGGGTTATTCATCTTAGTATGTTTGTAATTTTATATTGGTAGATTACCTTGCATATATAGTCTTTTGTTTAATTTGGGTTAAATGCTTAATGGCATTAGTATGTATGTTAGTTGTGTTTGGAAAGGGTTTAACACCCGCGGCTGTTATAACTCATGAGGCAATGGTTTAATTCTTATGTTATTTTTGGAATGAGATTATATTTTCCTAAAACCCTAATGGGTTTTGAATGCAAAATAAACTTGGGGATAGTGCACTGTACTCGTCAAAAACATGGCGGTGGTAGTGGAACTGCTATATACATGACTCTTTGCAGAGTTCAAGTTTATTGAATGCCATTTTTAATGAGGCCTTAATGGCACTGAAGTGCTCGGTCGCCATACCTTAGCAAGTTTGGCTCTGTGGAAGAAATGCTGATAACTTGGCCTTATTGTTCTGCATTTGCCTAACACTTGTGTTTGGTTGCTGAAGGGTCGAAAATATGCAGGGTTTTGGTTGGAAGGAGATACTGTCTTATGGGGATGAATAGGGTTATATTGCTCACAGCAAGAATTACTATTGTTTTTTTTTTTTTGCTATACTTCTTTGTCTCTGTTGCATGCTTGTTGGTCGGTGTTCAATTGGGAAGTGTGGTTTGGAGTTTTGCATTCGGGGCTTCGACATCAAGTTGTAGTGTAGAGCTTGTGTTGAGCATTCTTCATTTTGTGTATATCACATAGGGGCATTCTCTATCCCTACTCTCTCTTACTATTGTTTTCTTGGTTAGTAATAAAAATGTTATTTGATGTTTAAATACTATACTGCATTTCAACCCTTGAGTCTGGAAGTGGGCAGGGCTCAACACGGGTTGTTGAGTGTTGTCGATTCCCATGCTTGAGTGTGGATTTGTAGTTTTTGTTTGGCAATTTAGAATATATTTGGGTTTGGTTGATGTTTTAAAATGAGATTTAGAATACTGTGCTCAGTTTGGGAATGTAGATTATATTTGAGCATGTTGTTTGTAATTCGAGTTTTGCTGTATATTTTGGCATTGTATAATAGTGTTTAAATTATGGCTAATAAGCTGAGCTTTGTATGGATTTACCCTTGTGAGTATGGTTGTTAGATTTTATGTATGAAGACGACTTTCGTTTTAGGGCTCAATTATTATATGATGTACGTTCATAAGCTTAGGTTTGATTATTTTAGTCAAACAGTATGTGTACTATAATCTATGCTAGGGTAGACTATGGTATCAATTGGTTATCCATAGGCAAGATCTTCAGTAGTTATTGTATCACAAACTAAGGCTTGGCTATGATATAGACTGTCGGCTTTAGCAGATTTGGGAAATTTTAGGCTTCACATTTTGGTAATTAGTTAGTATGAGTTTGCGAATTCATGGATTTTGTATGAACAGTCATATGTTAAATTATTTGTGATGTTATATAATGTTGTTGTAGCTTAAATAGGGAATATTTATATAACGAGGAAACATATTTTGGGTAGAACTGAAATCACAGTGACTTAGATGTATAGTTAAACACGAATGGCAACATTGTAATTGATCCTTTGCTCAAACATATATTGAATTTGTTTATGGGGAAAAAAACTATCTGTGGTGTTAAATTTTGTCATGGAGTATTTCATTACATTTTATGATGTTCGAAATGAAATAGAATTCTACAGATGCAATCTGTTATTTATTTGGATTCTGAAATGTTTGCAATTTATGATTAAATTGGAATGTTGATTTCAAATAATGAAACGGTAATGATATTTGTTGATGGAATTTATTTTAAAACAAGAATATCATATGTACTTTGATCTTACTATCTTCCTATTTTAAAGGATAAATATAGATTGTTATGATAGCAGGGTTAAATAGTATAGTACTAAGATCAGTAAATATCATTAAATTAATGTGTTAGTTTAATTGTTTTTATGAGTTCTTATTATTATAATTTTTTTTTGTTGTTATAGTAGTCTAAATTTACCTTGGAAATAGGCAGATTAAGATGTGTTCAAATAGATTAAAGGATGTAGTATCATGTTGAATACTGATTTATATCTGTTGCATGAACATTCTTAGAATATCTGTTTGATGTGTATTTAAGAATAGCCATGATGAACGTATATCAAGGTGGTTGAATTTTGTTTGTCCTATTCAATTAATTAATTCAGTGATAACTTTAAAATGAATTGGGTGGGTTAATTACATATAAAAGATAATTGGCCTTACCTTTGACTTAAACCTATAAGGTTAAGTATGGAGTACAAGGCAGATCTCTATTCTGTTATTGACAAGTATAATAGAGAATCCATTATGTGTTGTCTATGAGGATACCATACCTGGATGCAGAATCTTAGTGCCATAACGATGACACCTCAGTATATATATGATTCATTTACGGGTTATTCTTAGTGCGAGTTTAATTTTGCATTGTTAAGTAAATGTTTACTTCCTGCATATTAATTTTGGAACTGCACTATGTTAAGTGGATCGGATATCTGCATTATGGTTATGTATATGTTTATTCTAACATGTATCCAGGTGGATTACGCTTTTCAACTCAGTGTGTACTGAGCCCCCTTTTTGTGTTATGTTGCATTTCTGTGTGTTTTTTTTAGGTGCTTCAAGTTGATTAACAAGTAGCTAAGGATGTCTGTTGAAGTTCCATCTAGAAACAGAATTTGTTATTTGTAGGGTCCATATGTTGGACATTAGTGATTAAGAAAGATGTTGTACTTCATTATTGTACTAAACTCTATATGTATTTGCATTATAATGGATATGTACTTGGATGATATCATCTTTCATTTTGAGGGTTTTAGATTGAGAGTGGTTCAATCTATGTATTTGTACTTGTATTAAGTTGATTTAATAAAAAAAATATTGTGTTCTTTGTACTTGTTATTGGTTTCAAATTTATTTGTTTTTATTAGTGGTAGTGTTACATTTTAGTGTTACACTCTCAATCCTCTTTATGATGGTATTATTTGATCTATATACATCTAATAATGTTTAAGGTAAGAAAAAAAAATGAAAGACCTTATTTGTAGCAGTTTTATAAATCCCACTATTTTATTCATGTCATGCCCAAATTTGTATATTAGGATTTTTGCAAAGAGTCGCATAAACTAGTGAAGGAAATGAGTGCTATTACACATTGATTTGAATATGAAGATAGTCCTAAAGATTAAGTTTTTGAAAATTGCAAATTTAGGCAAGCTTGTTTAATTCTTTCTATTATCTTTTCATTGTTAAACATCTCATTGTTGAAGTGAGGCTTTCCATTACAATAGGAACTTTATTTCAATGTTTATGTTGATTATTTTTTATATTTTCAGTACCTAAGTATATAATGAAAAGATTACAAAGAAATAGCTATGATGTTTTCTAACTATATACGAACTTCTTTTCATTACTCTTACTTTAGGGCTATTAATTTTGGAATGATATTTCTTCTAGTTAAAAATTTAAACCGTTAATTTTGATTCAATCTCTTCCACCCCAAAGAAAAACTTTTTCATCAATTGGTAAAATACTGGAAAGGTGCTTCTTGCTTCGAAAAATTGAACTTTGAAGTGGCATATTCTAATTCAATAACTTCTTCCATAAATGACACAAATTTTCATTGTGTGTCCAATTACATTATTGGAGCCTTCATGAAAGATCTATGAAATACTTACCACAAAGTTTAAGATTTTGACAATTGCATAAGATTCAAAGAGGCTTCATCTATTATGGCTTGATGTTTTTGAGTAGTATGGTTTGGAAATATTAGCATATTGATGTGCATGTTTTTATTTGGCTGACTTTACAAGGGACTAGAGTACCTAGGTTTCTTTGAAGGAGTTTATTTATAAATTGGTCAAGTTTGTGGGGATTCCAGGCCATTAGGATAAGGGTTTTTAAAATTATGACGAATGGTGCTAGGGATTTTAGAAATGCTTTGAAAAGAAGTACTATTTTCACATGATTGTGTGGTGAGTCTTATTTTATTTTTTACATTATTTATTTTTCCATGATTATCATATTAGGGTTTGGAAGATTGTCAGTGTTGAGCTTGAAATTGTCACTTAGGGTTCAGTGATATTCACTATGTTGTTGAGTAGAACGATAGATAATTTTAAATACCAGTGTGAGAAATAATTTTTACATTATTGAATGCATAAATGCTTGAAAACAATTTGCAGTATTGTTGCTAAACGATTATTCTAGTATATGAAGACTTTTGACATTTTTTTTCCATAATTTTAAATAAGAAGAGGGGTATTTCTGTCAATTTGGAGCTTATACCATATGGATCATTGATGAGATATGGATATAACAGCAACACAAACAAATAAAATAGAGCTAGATATAAGAGCAAAATAGAGGAAAGTAAAACATGACAGCTATAAAGAATATAATCTTTATTGCACTTGTATTTCTTGTTACATTTATAGACCACAAAGGCTGTGAATTTATAATCTTCTCATCATACGTCTAGAAAGTTCTTAATAACCATGATAAGCATAAGAAGGGGAACATTCTAGAATTTTAGTCTGTACAAATAGAGACTTCTATATTTTATAATTAATGCTCAACTACCACACTATCAAATAAACATTTTTCTAACACCCCCCCATAATGTTTATTTGGAGAGAGTAGAAACATCTTTAAGATGCAATAGATCTCTAAATTTCATAAATTTTACAATAGACAATGCTTTTGTAAATATATTAGCAAGTTGATGTTCAGTTCCACAAAATTGTCTCTCCACCTCTTGACTTTTAATTAATTCTCGAACGAAATGATGATGAACTTCTATATGCTTGGACCTTGCATGATATATTGGATTTTTTGCTAGCTTGATAGCACTTTGATTATCACAAAATATTATTGTCGGAGAGTCTTGTGGATGATGCAATTCTTCTAGTAACCTCCCAAGCCACAATGCTTCTTGAGATGCCTTTGATGAACCAATATATTCAGCTTCTATAGATGATAATGACACTATTTATTGCTTCTTATTGCTCCATGAAATTAGTCTTGATCCAAGATGGAAGATATATCCTGAAGTTGACTTTCTATCATCAATGTCACCTACATAATCAGAAATTGTATATCCAACTAAAGTAGGCTCTCCTCCATATCTATATTCGATGCTAAGTTGGTAAGTACCATTAATGTATCTTAATATTCTTTTAGTTTCTTTCCAATGTTCAATGTGTGGATTTTCCATGTACCTGGATATAATACTAACCGTGTATGCAATATTTGGGATAGTTATGGTAAGATACAAAAGATTTCCAACAAGCTACCTATACAATTTTCTATCCACCTTCCTTTGAGTAGAGATAGCACTCAACTTTAATCCTACTTCACATGGTGTCCTAGATGGTTTACAATCACCCATATTGAATTTTTTAAGTACATCAAGAGCATACTTAGTTTGAGAAAGCATGATCCTTCCTTCTTGCCATACTTGCATACCCAAAAAGTAGTGTGTTAGTCTTAAATTAGTTATTTCAAAAACTTGTTTGAGTTGATCTTTCGTTATCTCATTATCATGTGTGTGATCTCCTATAATAATCAAGTCATCCACATACAATAAAATGATAACAACTTTATCATCACTATATTTTATATGCACATTTGGATCATCTTTACTTCTTTTAAATCCAACATCTAGAAAGTATTTATTTATTTTTGAGTACCATGCCCTTGGTGCTTGCTTAAGACCATATAGTGGTTTTCTTAATCTACACACCAAATGTTCTTCACCATATTTAATAAATCATGGTGGTTGTTGCATATAAATTTCTTCGTTTATATCACCATGCAAAAATGCACTTTTGACATCCATTTGAAAATTTTTCCAACCAAACTTTGCAACTAAAGAAACTATTGTATGAATGGAAGTCATCTTAGCTACTGGAGCAAAGGTTTTAGTATAGTCTATACCTTCTTCTTGTGAGAAGTCCTTAGCTACTAACCTTTCTTTGTATTTTTCAATAGCTCCATCTGATGTGAACTTGGTTATATAGGTCCACTTGCAACCAACCACATTTTTTCCTTCTAGAAGTGTTGTCAGTTCCCATGTTCCATTCTTTATCAAAGAATTGTATTCTTCTTGCATAGTCGCTTCCCATTCATCTTTTCCTTTTGCTTCTTCATACATGCTTGGAGTGTCAACCTACATCACCTTGGTCATGAGAGCATAGTTATCAAATATATTTCTAGGACCTTCTTGATAAATTTTTTGGATGCTTCTAAATTTTCTTGGATTTTCATTATCACTTTCACTTGATTCTTCAACTTGAGTCTCTTCCCATGTAGTAGTTTGCACACCTTGACTTTGACCATTGGTAGAAGTAGAATTTTCTTCATCAATCAAAATTGGAAAGAAAGATAATGTTGGAGAGTTATCATTCTTAACATCTTCATCAAACCATACATTTCTTTTAATATAGATTTCATTTGTTTTGGGATTGTATAACCTATATCCTTTTGATTCCTCGCTATATCCGACCATTATTCACTTCTCACTCATCCTTTCAAGTTTGATCCTTCTTTCATTAGGAATGTGAGCATATGCACCACAACCAAAAATTCTAAAATGAGATACTTTAGGCTTTCTTCCACTCCATGCCTCTTCTGGTGTTATGTTCAAAACTACCTTAGTAGGTGTTCTATTCAAGATATATACGGCAGTATAAACTGCTTCAGCCCAAAATTTAGCTTCTAGATTTCTAGAATGAAGCATACACCTAGCCATTTCTATTATAATTCTATTTTTCCTTTCAGCAACCACATTTTGTTGGGGTGAACAAGAGATAGTTGATTCCTTCTGTATGCCATGTTCTTTACAAAAATCTACAAAAGCCTTATTCATGTATTCACTCCCTCTATCAATTCTTATTATCTTTGAACATTTTCCACTTTGTTTTTCAGTCAAAGCTTTAAACTCATTAATCTTTTGAAACACTTCATCTTTCTTTTGTAGAAAATACACCCAAATTCTTCTACTATAATCATTTATAAAGGTGAGAGGATACCTTGATCCCCCAATTGAAGGTGTTTTAAAAGTTCCCATTACATCACTATGAACTAGATGTAGAGGAGTTTTTTCTCTCCATGATTTAGCTTGTGGAAAAATTTCCACATGTTTTTTTCCTATTGCACACCCTTCACATACCTTGGGACTCAATGATATCTTTGGGAGCCCATGCACCATTTGCAATCTCTCCATAAGCTCGAGATTTTGAAAATTGACATACCCCAAATGCTCATGCCATAACCTAATCATATTATCATATTGGGCAATAGCACACATATGTAATCTCCACATTTAGAAGTAAATTCTTGAAACTTATATAATCCATTCTCCATTTTACCAATTGCAATAACTCTATAATTATCATTGACATCCTTGAATAAGCACATATCATTGTAGAATTCTATTTTATGTCCTTGACTTGCAATTTGAGATACTAAAAGTAGATTTGTTTTTAATTCAGGGACTAACTTCACATTTTTGAACAAACCATTATCAACTTTGACATCACTAGTCCCTTTAACTTCTAAAGCACTATTATGCCCCAAATATTTTTTTTCTATATTATTTTCAATTATTGATTCAAATTGATTCTCATTATGAGACATGTGTTGTGTAGCACCAGAATCAATAACCCAATCATCTTTGAAAGTATTATTTTCTTTAAGTGCAACACAAAATGCATTTCTTTTAGAATCACCAAATTTTGGAGAATTATTTACCCTCTTTTCTTCTTGAAACATTCATTTTCCTTATGACCCATCTTTCCACAATAATTACATTTCCATTTACTTTTATTATGATCTATGGATGAAGAACCTTTATTTTCATACTTCAAATTTCTTTCTTTAAATTGATTATCTTGTGACTTCTTATAATATTGTTTTCCTTTCATTACAAATACTTGAGATTCTCCATCAAATGATTCTTTTTCTTTAACTTGTCTTTTCTCTTCTTGAACTAACTTAGCACACAATTCTTTAGATTTAATCCTTTTTAATTTATCCGCAGTATCTAAACCCCTTATAAATGATTGATAAGATTCTGGAAGACTTTGTAATATAATTTGCACAAAATCTCTATCATCTATATCTTTTCCAAGAGAAGCAAGCTCATTCTTCTTTTGCTTTAATTTACTTAAATGTGGAACTATCTCTTGTGAGCTTGA